>PVKZ01000306.1:0-600000 GCA_004027375.1 Macroglossus sobrinus
CTAAAGGAAATCTAAACACATCCCTGTCTTCTGTCAGTTTTTGGTTCTATATATGGTATAACCCTAGTGCTAAAAATCTGTACTTCTCCTGTTCTTCCTTATTAATTCCAATCTTCCTCCTTCCTTCTCTCCTTCCTTCCTTCCTTCCTTCCTTCCTTCCTTCCTTCCTTCCTTCCTTCCTTCCTTCCTTCCTTCCTTCCTTCCTTCCTTCCTTCCTTCCTTCCTTCCTTCCTTCCTTCCTTCCTTCCTTCCTTCCCTCCCTCCCTCCCTCCCTCCCTCCCTCCTTCTTTTCTTTTAAATTCACCGGAGAAAGAATGTTTACATCCTCTTCAAAACATGGTTCCTTTTAGCTTTCTCTTTTATAGGCTAAATCAACATTCCTTTCATTTTCCCCATCATTTATATTCACCAATACAGTACCACATTTTATGGATTCTCATTTATAGTTTTTTTGTGTTCTGTCTTAATATTTCACCTCTAGAAATCAGTGTGAACTGGTTTTGCTGAAATTAATTAATTTACTGTATCAACATTTCCCAGGATTTTTAACCAAAAAAATGATTGCATAAAAAGGATCACAGGTATACATCACCGCATGGACCACAAATGGAAGCAATGTTTGAATCAAATCTTTAAAGAGCAGCAGATGGACATTTTGAAATTTCCTGATCATGTATCTTAACAAATGTCTCTGACTCTGCTTTGAACTACTTATTATTTAGGAATCAGTATACTTGCACAATATTTGCATGATTCCAGGAATCATTTTGACAATCTGCAAAGACTGTGGGAATTAAACAGAATTTCCTGTTGTGTGTTACTCCAAACCCATTTACCAAGTGACTCCAAACTCTGCAGTTTTGGGTCAGGCCCCGAATAAAAGAAGGTTCTACAACAGGTTCAGGCTGCTGTATGACGCTGCTCTGACCCCTGGGCTGATGGGCTCGAAGGGCTGGTGCAGACCGGGATGCTGACGGGAGCCTCGGACAGACCGCTGCCGACGGACCACTGCTCTGGAGCAGAGCCCTCATGGCCTCCTGGACGGCTGCCCTCCTGAGAAACGGCTCTCGGCCTGCTACCGGCTCTACGAGACACTGGACACTTGGCCATGATCTGACCTCATACGATTGTCTAGCTAAGACTGTTGCTTTGTTTCTGACATTTGAGCTTGGAGTGCATAGGACAGGCAGTCAGGAGGGAGGATGGATAGACGTAGATAACATCTTGGTGGTTCTGCTTCTTTGGTTGAATCTATACGGACATACCTCTTGTATTCTGGAAATGAATTGTGATACATTCTTTCTTAGACATATAAATGGAAGAGATACGGTATCACTAATTTATCCTTAAAGTTTCTTGAGATCTAGAATTACCATCATGTCTTTTTCTCTGAAAGTCAGGAGTTAGCCTAATACCTTGAATATTGCTTATCTCTCTCTGCTAGCAACAACTAAGAGGAAAGAAGAGGAGGGAAAACTTAGGGGTGAAGAGAAAAGTAAAAAAATGCACAGAAAATTGTTAGTTCCTGAGAAATTCAGTGATGACTAGAATATGTCAGTTTTTCTCCCTAAAATAGTTTTTAACACCTTCCCACCACAGAGAGGTGCTCTCACACTTGGTTCTCCATATAGAGCAAAGCACTGAGTTGTAAAAGGTTGTGCAAAAAATTTTCAAACCCAGGGTATTTTTGTTTAAAAATGATTCTATGCCCTAGCATGAAAACAAGTATTTCTATAATCTTTAAAAACAACACTTCGCCAGTGACAACGTCCTCCTTCCCCTACCCTTTAGACATCAAGTCAAAGGAATAAGAAGCCCCTAATGTGTTAAGTATTATGTTTAAAACAATACTTGTTGTGCACACCGCTTGGGAGGATTTGGCATTATCTCAGTATATTTATTTTACATGCATAGAAACTATGTATTTAGCCTGTCCTTTCACATTTTTTCTGAAGCTGCTAAAAATGTGTTTGCTTTGCTAAAATTTTTATTTACCTATATTACATAATATCACCTTTTGTAAGCCTCTGATGATTTTGCCTGAAAGGTTGACTGATTCTAAGAAAGATTCAAATACTCATTTGGCTGAGTTTTTCATAACCGAGGAATCGTGGTATTGCATCCAGAATCGGGCTTCTGACCTAGCCACCCACTTTGAGGATTGACTTCCCCCTTGCCTGCTCTGCAGCCAACAGCAGGAAACATCTCTGGGCCTTATGTCATCTCATTTGTAAAACCGAGACAACAAAATATCTACTGGCAAGATGGGTTGTGCAGATTAAATAAGGTGATTCAGGTAACAGTCCTTCAAACAGTGCCTGGCATATGGCAAACGCCCAATAAATGTTACCCATTATAATACTGTCTTCTGTGCTGGCTAATAAAAATGAAAACATGAACCTGAAAGACAAACTTATAAATAACAACAAAAAAATGAGTAAAGATCGTAAACAATAAAAGTAAAATAATGAAAATATTGTATCTTTTAAGTATAGGCCTCTACACAGAGGTGTTTCTAAAATAACAGACGATCAATAGATGCATGTAACTGTTTCATAACTCGTGGTTAGGTCCTTAACTACATAATTTTGAGATGAAATTGTAAAGTCAGATACATTTCTTTGAGTAGTTTTTCCAGATTTGTGTGGGGCCAATAGATATATCAAGCTTTCTTGGATAAAACACTACTTTTCAAGAAGTGGGAACAGCTCGTAATTATCTCTGCATGGTATTTCTTTGGTAACTGCAGATAAATTGATAAAAATATCTCAACTCCTAGGCAAGCAGAGTATTGATTGCAATTTACCAGGCTTAAGAAAAAGTGAATTTTCTCTCAAATTTTAATGTAAGTACTTGTTTTATTTCACAACTATAGACCTTCTCATATTGGCAACTTCGCGTTTTCATGGAAAAATTGCACGATGACTAATCATCAAGACTGATTATATATTTTTTGCAATTAGTTACCTGTTTATTATTTTCTGTTGGGAAATTCTTAAAAATTACATTTCCTATAATGGTGTTTTATTAGTTAATTCTGTCAGCATATTTAAGTGCAGAAAACATCTCTTAACCTCACGTACACTGACCTACACGTGCTCACATATTTACTTTATATTTTACAAATTCAGGGAAAAGCTCATTCCAGGTTTGTTGTCAATTCTTATTTACTTTTGCTTTTGTTTCCACACAGTCTCCTTTAAGGAAACTTGATTAACTTTTTTTTTCTTGAAGGAACACTATGCACTATGTTAATTTTTGTTAGGGAGTTACTGTTTGGACATTATATTTAATTTTCTCTAATTATTTACATTTTTCATTTCTTCTTTGAATCAGTCTCAAAGGAAACATGTGCATTTATAGTTCACTTATTACTGATAGATACCCACATTTGACAGCATGCAATCCATTTAGCTCTAAGTATAACTTGTTCCGCCTAACCAAAAATACACTTTTCTATTGATTACAGGGTTTTGCATTCATGACAGATTAATAACGGATATCAAAGTGAGAGAGTACAGTGAGACTCAATGGGCTTGTGGGAGGGTAAGGGATGAGGGAAACGTGATGACACCGCTTTGTGACCGTGTCAGGATGGTCGTGGACAGCTGTGGCATGACACATCTGGTGCACAATTCTTCAGCTACTGGGGGTGGTGTGAACACCCGAGCAGCGTAGCCTACAGCTCCTCACAACCACCCATCCCTCCTCTAAAATCTAGCGGTAACTCTTAGTTCCATGACAGATTCAGGTCACCTTAGGAAGTTCTATGTACATGCATAAAAGTATCAACTAATTTTAATTGATCAAGCATTATACATCAAGTATATTTTGTCACTTATTTCATTCTAAAATTAGTTGACAGATTTTTTTTTTGTAAATTTATTCAAACTTTGATAATTTCCTAGGAAAATATACATAAGTGAACATGTTGTTAAATAGTGAAAGTTTGGAGCTGCTGCAAGCAGAAAAGGTAATTAATAATGTATAGAAATTATAACATTATTCAAATTCCTTCCCAATCTGTAATCCTTTCTCCAATTATATGTATTCTGAAATATACTCTTTAAGCCACTTATAATGGTCATTTTAGAGATTGGTAGAGAAAAACTATAGCTCAGAAAAAAAATCTCTATGAATAGGTGGCTAGTGGTAGATGTACTGAATAGTGTCTTTAGGTGATCAATTGATACATTATCTGAGACTGAACAACCGCAGACACGTAATGCTGGATTATGTCTTCAGCTCCCCTCACTCACTTTTTCTTTCTTTCCTTTTCTCTCTCTCTCTTACCTGAAGATAACTTCCCTTTACCACATTAAATCTATGCTAAGAAAGACTGAGTAATAAAAAAAAATAATAAAAGTTTGTTTTAATGATACTCCACTCCAAGAAACCTGAATGAAACAGGTATTCTCGTGAAGGTTTATAAAGTGTTTTTTAGTATCTTCCTCTCAGAATAGAGACAAGGGTTAGATTCTCCATGGCTCTAGCCTGGCAGTGTGAAAACACTGGTGGTGACGTGGCAGAGGAAGCAGCAATAGACAGTTGAGGAACACACACACACACACACACACACACACACACACACACACACACACACAACTCAGACATCCATTATCTCAATCTGCAATAGAGGATTTGTAGACCAGCATAAGAGAATTTAAAGACTGATATATTTGCTGAATGGGTTGTGGTCAAGATGTGTTTACTGGCTAGTAAACTTGTACAGACACTTGGCCCTTGGACAAGCCTAATATCTGTGGGCCTTGGTCTGGGCCTTATAATCAGTCCAATATGCCACCTTGTGATGGAGGAGTCGGTTGTCTTACAAGATGACAAGGTACTAGAACTAGAATGAGAACTGAATTCTGCTGATATTACCGAATACAGAACTAAATGTTCAGCGATAAGTCTATTACTGTTTGGGGTCTGTTTGTTACTGAATTTTTCTATGAATGTGGTAGAATTTAGTCTAAGTCTTACTTTCACTGTAGCATGTCACCCGACTGTGGGACTTCGAGAGAGAATACTTACCGGGCTCATATGCCTCTCATCATTGGAAGCCTCTAGCTGTACAAATAACAGTTTGAAGAAATGGACTACTGTCACTTCTCAAGAGAAGGCCAGTTTCAACTCAGATGCCTCTCTCTTCAATTGGACCTGATATGGCTAGTGATTCGGTGTTTAGGAGGAGATGACTCAGACGATGATAGTGTGTTCCTCACACTCAGGGGAGTCAGAGGAAGCCATCTGAGTGGTCTTTTCAGATCCCTGACCTTTCACCTCATATAAAGAAGGTGTGCCTCACACTTACTTCCCTTTGGGACTGTGGTTGGGATGCACAGCCTATCAAGCACTCTCTATAATTATAAAGTCTTCTCTTAACCTCTAAATCCTGATACTTTTAGTACCTTTATGTAGTTGGGAAGTTTAAGAATTAAAAAAAAATCTTAGTTTTTACCTCCACTTCAAATAATGGACTCACAATTCAATTTGGTATGTGAAACCAGTTGGTATCTATTGTGTTTGAGCCTCATCCTACATTGAGATGGTAATAGTTCAATTTTGACTTCATATTATGCATAATAAAATATAACTGTAGAGGATAATATATCCAGGTAAGCTGTAGTGAACCAATAGATTTTAGGCTACCACTGGACCACTTACTATAGTAAAAGTGATTTAATCTAGCAAACCAAATGACGATGCCAAAGAACAACTTTTTAAAAAAATTTATGTTGACTCTATAAATATAAAATAAATGCACCTAAAAATGATTTTATTATTGAGGGGACCAGAGAGATAGTGAAGCTAGTTCAAAGAATATTTGAAGAACTGTCATAGGCATCTAAAAATAATAAGAAATATTAAAATACCAGGTTAGACAAGACACTGGTTAATATCTTATAGGGCAATGAAACCATAAACTTTGCGTTTATCCTTTTTTTACTAGGAAGAAATTTATAAGCTAGAGAATTAAATGACCTTGGGTGGTTCTTTTAAACAATGGCCCTGAATGACACTGAAAGGGCATTCCACTTTCCTTTTGCCTTAATTCCAAATTTTGCATAACTTTCCCTAATAAGACATAATGTATTTCTCTTGACACAGTTATATCTCAGCATATGCTTCTATGCTTCTCACAGCAGAGGGAGAGGGTGCAGTAATTCATTCTCTAGCTCACACAGCTCCCTGCTGGAATCGACAGACTCCTGCTCACATATGACTAGCTAAGGTAAGTCATATATCCACACCTGTCTTCCAAGCAAGCGGAAAAGTACAGTCTTACCATTTTCTTTGGAAAGAAGGTGAACTAGAGCACTTACGACCCTGACATGACTATGAATCTTGACACAAAGAAAGGCATTAGAACACGGACGTGCAGGCTGTTGGGGACAGACTCTCTAGTGTGAGGTGAGCTTCGCATGTATACTGGGGTTATTGAATGGAAATGTGTGTGGTGGCAGGTCAGTGAGGGCTATCTACATCATGTAAAATTTCTGAAATACCCTTTTCTTAGCATTGAAAGGGAGGCATAAGAAAAGAAAACTGGGGAGCAGAAGATAGGAGCATGTCTATATTTTGAAATTTTATAGTTCAATCAATCTATCCTGAGCATAGATTCTTTAATGAAGGGAGATTGTACAAACTGTTTACACATAAATTTGGAAATGTAACAGACTGGGCTCATTATTTCAGCATCTGGAATGCAGATTTGACTGAGATAATAAATGGTATGATTTTCTATATTAGGCCGATCAAGTCATTAGTTTATCCAATTAGTACTGACATAATCCAGTCTCAGATGGCAAAAAAAAGACTGTTTGCCATAGAAAATATTTTGTAACATATCCCTTAATCAGTATAATTATTAAAAAATATTCTATTAAAAATTTATATGTAAAATAGCATTATACTTCAGATTTGAAAATTTCCAACTAACAGCTAGTAGAAATTTTATGTAAATTCGTGGAAATAAAATCGAAGTGGCTAAAACATCACTGAAGAAGTCTGAGATAAGGAAAATAAATATATGATGCACAAATAAAGTGGCATAAATCCCTCTATGCTTTGAAAGTAATTTAATTATCGACTCTCACATAAGTAGCTGGAGCATCATCAATCACCATAGATAATATTTTTCCTAAGTCACCAAAAACTAATTATAGTCAGTAATCTCTACTCACTGAGACTAATCACCACACTACATTAAAAATAAATCTATTACATGGTATCATGCAGGTCTGTTGAGTGTAGTGATTTTTTATGAACCTCAAAATTCTATGTTAATTACCTGAAAATACTTTACACAGACGTATCAGATCACTGTCCAACTTCTCCCTCAGAAGCGATAAAAACACTGCTGATCTGCGTTTCATTTTTGTGTTAAGTGAACAATTCGGCAATGAAAAATGTGTCATGAATATTGCCATTGTTCGGATGACTTTGGAATGAGAATGTTGACAAAGTGGATAAACTGAAGCACAAAATGGAAAATGCTGGGTACAGGCAGCAGCGGAGCAAAAGTGGCCGATTCCCCTACCGAGGGCGTCTACTCTTCCCTAAAATGCGTCCCCTCGATTCTAAGGCTGTATCCTACATTACGCGGGAGAGCATTTAAGTTTCCTTTAGTTGACTCTTCCCCAAGTCCTTGTAGGAATCAATTCAAATCGGATATTTCATGTTCACAGAATTTTAGAGATGAAAAGACTTGGCATTAATCTAATCCGCTACCAATGGGGAAACTGTAAAGGAGGTTAAGGAAGCGAGGTTACGCCATTAGTATGTAGTTAGACCCCATGTTTCCTGACTGTATGACAGAAATCTCTTCACCAAATCCCAAATCAACACTGAATGTTGACAATTACATTTACACCTAAAACAAATGTTCTCCACAGAAAAGGGTAATATATCTTTTTAAACAAATGATGCTAGAACAACTGGATATCCACATGTAAAAAAAAAAATGAATCTGGACACAGACCTTACACCTTTTGCAAAAATTAACCCCAAGTGGATCATAAACCTAAACATGAAATACAAAAAGACAGAACTTCCAAAATGTCACGTGAGAAAACTTTGAGTATTGTGATGACCTTTTAGATATAACACAAAAGGCACAATCCATGTAAATAATACAATAATTGACAGGTGCGAATTCATTAAAATTAAAAATTTCGATAATGACTATGAGGAGAACTTAGATGTTTTCCATTTGAACTCTGCAGGGAGAAGGCCTCCTGTGCTGACCTGATCAAAGCCGGTTGAGTGACTTGGCACTGGTTGGCACAGGTTGTGAACCGAGCTGCCATGAGACCTGTGTGGTCTGGACCACATGCAGAAGCTTGTGCACAGCTTGCCGAGGGGTACATTAGGGAGCTGTAGGTGCTGGCTGGTGATGTGCCTGAGTGGGTCACTACACAGAGAGGCAGGTGGACCTATACTATCCCAAATCAGAGATCTGAAGGAGGTCATAGCATATAGCACAGTGCCAACTGAGCATCGCCAGAGATCAACCGTCACACCTGTGCTCATTTAATTGCAAATTCCATCATCAGATGCCAGCAGAGCACTCAGGGACCAGAAGGCTTAGGGACATTAACTATGGAGACGGGGAAAACCAAAGGGCTCTATTTAGGTGTCTCAGCAATTGTTCCCTGACACTAAGATGACTTTGAACATCAAGGGTACCTTAAAACTCAGTGAATCACAGGTTTCCACTTTAAAGATATTTCAGTAAGATAAAAAAGAAGGAGCTTTGATTTCAATCAATCATTTCAATTTTTGACTTTATATGGTTGTACTATACAATTGAATCAGATATCCATTCTGTTATAGACATATATACTTTATATTTAATCTATTATAAATTTCTTTTAAATTAAGATAACTACTAGATCTATAGAAAAATACCTTATAAAAACATGTCTTTATTCTCATGAGATAGAAGCAGTTAGATTTCAGTTTAAGATCATTTATACTTCTAAAATCTCATTTTCCCCAAAGAATTTAATATATTTCTACTGAACTCATTAAAAATGGCACAAACAAGAATACGAGTTTTTATAGGTATTACTTTTATCAGTTTATAGTTTTGTGGTTGGAATATTACTATATTTTAGCTTCCTCTTGCTAGAAATAAAAAAAAAAGCAATAATAGAGATGGTAGCTTCATGTGTCAAAAAAAATCATTTCCAACTGCACACCCATTATCAAAGAAAATGTAGGACTGAAGCAGGAAGCATGGCATCTTGCACTCTGAAAAGCACAATTATTTTAGAGATAGATCCATGTAAAAGGAAAAAAAACATCAGATAATGGTGTACTATTAAAAAGCTTTGGGGGAAAATAGAGCTGCAATTTGAACAAAATTATACACTTACAAAAAAAAAAAAAGGAAGGGCTGTCGTCAGTTATTGTCTAAGGGTCACCATAAAGACAGTAGATAAATTATACAAAATCCTTTTATAGTAATAACTTAAAAATTAAACAATATGATTTCAATATACTTGCAATTAATAAACTCTACTTGAATTAAGACAAGGGGTCATTTAAACATAAGAAACAAAAAACAACTTCGACAGTCTTAAAACATACCTAGTTAATACTGCAAAGAAACACCACTAACAATAAAACACTCCTGAAAAGAACCTGGGTAATACAGTCTAGCTGAAAACCACTGTATATTCGCAAGAAAGGCTTGGTGTACTGGGTAGAATGGTGCTCCCTCCATTCCAGGACCTGTGAATATGACCATATCTAGAAATAGGGTCTGTGCAAATGTAATTCGTTAGGATGACATCACACTGAGTTAGTATGGGCCCTAACCCAATGGCTGGTGTTTCTTTAAGACCCATTTTTTGCTGTTAAGACCATCAACTGATTAGGTGAGGCTCACCCCACACAATGGAGGATAATCTGCTTTACTTAGTCTACTGATTTGAATGTTAATCAGAGCTTTTAAAAGTCCTTCACAGCAACATATAGACTACTGTTTGACCAAACACCTGGGCACTATAGTTTAGCCAAAATGACACATAAAGTTAACTATCACAGGAGATGATGAATTTTTAATCAGGAGAGTAAACAAGATGAGTTTTGTGTTTCAGAAGATAACTTTGGGGAATGGAAAAAGCATATGGAAGAGGAGCATGTCTGAGGAAGAAGTGTCATGAGGAGGACGATGCATGAATAAAGATCAGAGGTGAAAATGATGACGTGGCTGGATTGTTCTTGTTTTGAGCCAGAGGACTGTCTATCTGGTATGAAGAACATGGAGGAGGTAAGATTAACAGGAAGCGACAAGCGACTGCAAATATGAGGTAGAAGACGAGAAAAAGGGGAGCATCAAGCATGACTCTACTCTCCTTCCGTAAGCAGGTGGATCTTAAGATGGAAGCTTTTCTGTTCCCTTCAAAGCAAACTGTTGCTAATTTCAAATAATAATTATTCCACAGAAATCCTAACCTACAATATTCATCCTCTTCTGAGTAGCATTTTTCTGAAGTCTATTTTAATTAGTTTACTTTTCTTGGTAATTTTTTTAAAAATAGGCCTCAAATAATTGTGAGGTAAAATTTAAAACTGGCTGAGTGCCAGCTCATTGATACAGAGCTTTGCAGTTCTGAAATCATTTTCACATATATAAATCTAGTAAAATAATCTTTTGCTATTAGCTTATGATCCAGTTAAGTTTCACAAGTGACACTTAGTGTAAGAAAAGTATAATACTCCAATGCCCTTGAAAGCACATTTTTTTATTTTCCAAACTGAACTGGGAACGTGGTAATACAGACCATGCTATAACCTGACAAGAAACCCAGCTGCAAAGGACAGCTCATTTTTTGCAAATAATTTTTTCTCTAAATGAAAATTAAAGTAATAATTTCAATGTCATTTTCCTATTCTTATTACCTATCTCTTTAATTATTATTAAAAAAAGAACTTTCATCTCCTGTCAGGCAAAATATGATTTAGCACCATAATGATACCACCTCTTCAGCATCATTAGGCTACTTGATAGAGAATGTGATTAATGCCTGTGTAGAATCATTAACTACAGAGGGTCTACTCAAAACAGCAGGAATGAAACCCTGCTCACTAGTAAACAGAACTGCAATAACAGCCTATTAGTTTAGGAGCAGTGCATGGATACTCAGAGATATGGTTTCACCTGATCTGGAGTAATACGTGATAACTTGCTGACATGTACAGAATGCTATTAGGCCAGTTAACACCGTAACCTGAAGTCACCGTACAGAATACATATTTTTGTTAAACAGTATCTCTTAAAAACAGTTTTGATGAATAAAGCAAAAAAAAAATATGAAGCTAACTTTTAAAATGTAACCACAACAATGTTTACAAGTGTTTTCACAATTTAATCACATGTTTCTACTTAGCAGACTAGAGAATTATTATTTTTGTTCTTAAACCTGTAATCATGCTTACATGTTCATGACAAATTTCTTTACAGTTAAGGGCCCAGAGTCCTCTATGATAAATGGGATGATCATCCAGTGGAGAACCTATTACATGAGGTATACAGGGCATCGCAGACAGACAAAGCATTTATTTTCCTCTGCATTTTGTCCAGTAACACCGTCTTACTCCCAAAGAGATAGGAACAGAGTGAAACTCTCATTTACTGAATATCTACAAGATATAAGATTATTAGTTTATTATCTGTAACCCTCCAGTAACATTTTCAGGGCATTTATTTCTAGCTCCATTTTTTTTTTTTAACAACAATCGGACAGTGTAATAGGTACTTACCATACCTCCTCTGAAGTGGGGTGACCTGGGGCTCAAACCTACGGTCTGTTTGATTAGAAAGCTCATGCTATTTCTACTCTCCCATTTTACTGATAAAGGACACCATTTTAAAACAATAGAAGCTATTATAGTAGGTAAAAATTGCCTTCCTAGAAATACTCCTCTAGCTGAAACCAAGTTTTAAAAAAAAGATCTAATTTTACATAAAATTGCTTTTTGAAAAACCATATTTAAAGACTGAAATGATGTGTAATATTTATTAATATTGTACAGCTCATATCCTCCCTCTTTAAATAGATCCATATGTGAATATAAAGAGAGACTTATTGTATCATGTATTATGTAATGACAGACCATTCATATTTTAATTAAAAGGAAATTTAAAAAGTAGAACTAAAAATGCAGAAAAGATAATAAAAATCCACTATTATCTCATATGGCCAAAGAGAGTGATATTTATTGTAACCTAATACTTCCTAAGCGTCAAACCTATTTTCCAAGTCATTTGGCCATTTCCAGCATGGATGTCCTTTGTCAAATTTGACTATTTGAGAAGATTAATGTAATAGGATTCATAAGGTCTGTATTGGGTTTAAAAAAACCCTGAATACATTTTCTAGCTGTATGACTTCAGGCAAGTAATCTATTTTATGTTTATTTTGCTTGATATGAAGTGGAAAATAACTTTTGCCCACATGGAATGTTTGTTGCAAGGATCAAATTTATTGATTGAACAATATGACAGCGGGATGATTAATTAATTTAAAAAGAAATTATTTGATGTCTGCCATGTGTCAGACACTGTGCTGGTCATAAGGGCTACAAAGAGAAGAATGGTAATCACTCTTGAGCAAGACAGAAATATGCACAGCTATGCATGTCCAATTTTGGGCCATGCACAGCTTATTAAGAGAGTACCATAAAGGGCATCTCATCCAGCCCAGAGAGATTACACAGAGTTTTCTGCAGTAGCTCTTGGACTAAATTTTAATTCCTGACTACAACTCAGGCAAAAATCCAGAGACAAAATATAACAAGATACACGTAGGAAACTTATAAGCGTTTCCCGGTTGTTTCATAAAGTGTGAGAACGGAAGTCGTGTTAGATGAGGCACAAACAATAGGTGTAATTTGAAATTATTTTTACAGTACTTACCAAAGCCTTTAAAATTACATATTTTAATTCAATGTATATTCTTATGAAAAATAAGAAAATAATCAGTACATGGAAAAGGTGCAAAGATGTTTACTATATTAACAATTAGAACAAAATGTGGAAAGACATACTTAGATATCTTAAATTATGGACTAAGAGACACTAATATTATGGTGACACCAAAATATTTTCAAAGAATATTTAATAATATTAGAAAGTGCTCACAATTATAATGTTAATATTAAGATGTAGACAACAGATTATCCACATGTAAGATCCCAATTTTTCTAAAAAAATATGTTTATTTATGGATAGCAAAATCCTAAATGCTCACTCTTACTCTTGGCAGAATAAATTTTTATGAGTAAACATAATACTAACAGTGGGACTGCAGATGTTGAAATTTTCTTCTGGTTCCCTGTCTTATCAAAATGTCTATATTTATCAAAAAATTTCAGATTAAAAAAATCAATAATAAAAATGTAAATAAAGAGAAGTTAAACTACTGAATATAAAGTATTTGAGTTTACTAGAAGATGAGCTATGAGTGAAAATAAGAAATAGTTAAGTAGTTTTTGATGACTTAATTCAATTAGTAAATTATTAGATTATTAGATTAATATTATGGCAACATAGAAGTGGTATAAAGTGGGGGTACATATCATGCATTGTCATAATCCCTTGCTTACTGCAACCTTAAACATCTAAGCATTTCCTATTAAAACAGAAAAATTCTATTTTAAAATTTACACACAGTAAAATACTAAATTTAGGGCTGGGATATATGAGGTGTAGCAAAATTATTTTCAGGCCAGTATTCAAAGATATAGTGCCTAGCAAACTCATTCAAGGCATCTGTACTCAATGAATAAATGATGTGGGGAATATATTTCTTTTTCTAAAATGACAGTTTTCTGATAATTTATGACTTGATTTAAAAGTTACATTTTAGTATATTTGTGTTCATTGACTATGCTATTGCTTTGATTATTTAATAATATCCCCGATAAACCTATCACCACCACTGGACATCATGTCATCTTAACCAAATTAGCCCATGGTGAGCATAAAATCATTTGCTATTATTAATATTAAGTCCATTCTAGTTTTATCTCCTAGTCTTCACAGCTATAACACCCATCTAAAACGAACAGAAAGCACAAGAAAGCAAAAAAGCAAAAAGCAAAAAAAAATCCCATACAACTTGATGTAAAAAGTTAATGCTAATTTAACACTACTGTCCAATTAGCTGACTATATATTTTAATACTCATGATAGATAGCATCAATTATAAAAATGTATATAAAATAAGGTTACTAGATGAGAGTTTAGTGTTTAACCTGAGGGGAAATTGCTGCGAATGGCATATAGTTCGTAGATTATTAGACTAAATAGCATATTATTGGGGAAGATCCAGGTTTAGGACTTTACTGAATTAAACAGATCTGGGGTTCGCTACAATTTCCAAACTATAGCATTAACTTGTGTAAGAGGAAAGCTATTTTCATGTGGAGAATTAAGACAGGCTCCATGGAAAGTTTCTGATAAATAATTGGCTTGTCTCTATTTCACTATCACTGTGTCTACAAATTTACAGTTTAAAAATATAATTGCAGGCTACAGAAAGGACACACAGGCTCTCATGATCCACCGGTTCTCTGCCAAGGACAGCTTCGCAGGCTATTTTGAGGCTGTTTTCTGCAGTATCGAAAAGTCACAGTGAGAGAGTGAGACAACCATAAAACTAATAGAAGGGAAGCAAACATGATATAAATCACTTTAGAAAACCCTAAAACCAAGGATGACACACTTTGACCAACATTTTTTAAAAATAGAAACTGATGATAATAAATTGGGACAGATTGCTAAGGCCATCAAGAGCAAATCAAAGAGAGTAATAGAGGATTTCAAGAGCCAAGGAATTTTTACTTGTTTCCAATCAAAGCTGGGAATAGTAAGTCCATTTGCAAAATGTATGCTTTACAGAAATTTTAAAAGGACTACTTCTGACCTATTTTCTATACTTACAAAAGCATCGAATTGTGTTTATCACATTTTCAGAAAAATAGGAAACACCAAGATTTGTTGTTTTGTCTTAAATTCTGCTTAAAATAAACTTTAAGCAGTTTGGCTATTACATAATAATTTAATTTTCCTATTTTGCTATTTTCCTTCTATGAGCTGAATTTCTATAATCTTTGGATTTCCTTCCTCCTAAGTCAATCTGCAATTAATTGGTTATGCATTCCTTTTGTATTAGTTTACAGAAACATGTAACACCCAGAGATGTGAAAATTCAAAATCCATAGGTATTAATGCAGTGCAATATATATATGCCTTACTGTTGAATTGTACACCTGAAACTTACAGGATTTTGTTAACCAATGGCACCAAAATAAAAATAAATTTAAAAAAGAAAGCCATACATAGGCATTAGTTGAGTTTTTACTAGTTGGACTCTACAGGAACTGGTCTACTTAAATTTTCACAATCTATCATAACAGTGTGGTTTCATCTGAAGCTATTGATAGGTTTGTATAATTTACCTTAAATAAAATGTAATCCGAAGAGGACCCTTGAGTTTTTAAAGACCACATCTCCAGCCCTGCACTGCTTCTTCAGTGCTGGAGAGCTGTGGATCTAAGATGGCTATGTGAAGCACCAAAAATTATTTTTGAGAGATTGCTAAGAGGTTAATGATATTCCTCCTTTTTCTGTATTTGCTTCTGGACAAATTCTATTGATCTTAAATCTTATCCTAGATGCAACCATGGGGTGTTATGGAAGCTCAAGGGTGAAGTTTATTATTCTGCAGATGGCTGTAAAAATTGTACAAGAGAAGGATTCGCCTATGAAGAAGTTAAGACTTGTCTCGAGACAAGCCTTGGAAAATAAGGAGGAATTCTCCCAAGGGATAGTTCTTTCTACAGATATTATTCTCTACTTGACATATAGTGATCAGAGAGCTGTAAAAAGGAGAGAGTGATTCTTGCCTGGTTGTAGCAGAAAATAGAGGCATTTCTGGCTGGGAAATCAGCATAATGGCAATTTTTTGGATATGAGCCACTAAATCCAGCCACTGTGTAAAGAGAGGGGATTAGGATACACTATTTTATCATATTTTAGGGCATTATATTTATTGAGTGCAAAAATAAAACTATATTTTTACAAGAATGTTGATCTAATAGTTTGCAAAGCCTTTAGGAAGCTTAAGTTACCCATGCTTTCATATTCCTGTATGTTAAACAGTATTCATTGGGGGCTGTGAATTACTGTGCATCACAGACTGCGTGTTGGTACTGACCACACTCTGCCGCATGAGCCAAAGGTGTCCCAGCCCTGCCCCCCGCCCCAGGAGCTTTTGTTACTGTCAATCCATCATCATGGAATAACACTGACATTTAAATGAAAGGCATTACACATGTATAAATAGTTTTAGAAATTAAAAACAAACACAATTCTGAAGTACTGAAAACTAAAGTGTGTCAGATACACACTGTTTTGTGGGTGACATCTGAAGAAATCACTTCCTCTTGGAGCCTTATCAGGAATGTTCCTGGCTAACTCCGTCACCTCCACCATGCTGCCATCCTGCCTGCCTGTCTCACTCCAGTCAGTGAAACCCGGAGGATGGTAGATCTCAAGATACGTGCAATCTAAAATATTTCTTTTTTTCCTTTTAAGCTCCTTAACATGACTTTAAAAAGTAATAGGCATTTCATGTCTTATTTACATGGTGAATTCCTGTAACCATTACTTTTTCTTTTCTCTATTTTCTCAAAGTAAAAGGCATAATACTACCTTAATCCTGATCATGATAAATACAGATTAGTATTACCAATGATACACCAATAGCCGAAGAAAAACACTAAGCTTTAGAACAAACTTAAATATTATAAAGTCATCATTAATCAATAAGTCTTATATAAAATAAAAACACCAATTAAAATTATCATATAAGTTAATTTCATTTATGACATTTTCTAATAAATAATGCAGATAAGCATAACAAAAGGAATTTATTTTTAAGTTCTTTCTTTTTTGTTTCTTGTTTTAATTATTGCTTTGTTTCATTATTTTTAAAATATGTTTGAGCTGAGAATGTCCAGTTTCACAATTATAAATTAAATAGATTTTTATAGTTTTTTGAGATTCTTAGCATGTGAGAAATCTATGTGATGGAGATGATGTTAAGGGATATAGACAAAGAAAGGGTCATGGGCAAAGGACTGTTCGTTTTCTTGGGGAGTGGAGCATACTTTAGTAGGGCAGAGAATAAATTAAGATTCAGTGATGTAACTGTAACAATAAAAACATGTAATAATTTTAGAAACGTGAAATATGTCCTGTTCTAGTACTGAATTCTGTATATTTGATGCTTTTCTTTGATTAAAAATTATTCTTTTGTGCAGGGACATTTTAAAGCATGGTCTCCTTAGCCTTTGGTTGCCGAAACCTGTTTCTGTGCATTATTTGAAAGGTCCAAACAGAAGTGAGCGACCGGCACCACCAGCCACTGTCGGAGAAGGGGTGTGGGTCAGAGCTCGGTTAACGGACACGCTCTGGGGTCACCACTGGTCATTATTTTTCTCTCTGACATGAAATGGCCTCGCACACTCAAGGTGAATGACCACGGTAGTATTCATGGTCATTTAGGACAGTAGGGGGGAATTTTCTCTGATATTACAAAATATTAAGCATGCAAGAAAATTATGTAGCATAGAGAAAAATGTAAAAATTGAGCTTACGTATATTTTCTTCTCCTTATAAACTATAAATACTCCCAAGGGAAATCCATGACTCAGACCTTGCCATGTCACACTTTCCCAGTGATGGCTTTTTAAATACAAGTGTTCTCAGATGATGGATGTTTTGTCATATAACAAATGCCAAAGGACTCCCCCAGGATTGCTCAGGCAGGTAAGTCCAAGGACTCAAGTCACAGTACATCAAAGACTGTGCTGAGATGCCATGTCAAATCAGTCTAATAATTCTCCCTACCAGCAGGCATGAGAGTGGCTACACCACATACCGAGTAAAGCCCAGTTCCTCACAGGAAAGCCAAGGAAATTCTCCAGGGATGTTTAGAGAATCAGCCAGCTTACAAAATGACATCTTCTGGATCAGGTTGTGGTTTAGAAACAGGCCATGCTCTCTTGCTCTTTTCTTCACAATGATACCAGTTCTTTTATTAATTTTAAAAGTCAATTTGTATGTTGAGTTATAGATATTCACATGTTTATTTATCTTCAAAAGTGTGTCATCTCTTTACACACGGTGTCTTTCTTAAAGTAATTTGAAAGAAAGAACGGTGTCTTTCTTACAGTAATTTGGTTTGTTTGAATCTAATAAAAATCTTGAATTCAAATTCTAGAAATAGAACTAAATTAAGATTCTGGTTCTGCAGGCTGAAGTACAGGTTTTGCTTTCAGTTTGTATAAAATATATGTGAAATAAAATAGTAAAATTGTTTCACAGTAAGGTCACAAAATTATTGAGTCAAACTTCTGTTTCAGACTGTCAATGATTTTTCTTTTTACTAAATTATTTAAGAATACCTTGCATATCCTACCTTTTGATATTTATAACTACAGAGACTAGTAGAGCCAAATAATATGTGAAAGTGTTTAACAGAAATGCATCTTTCTGAAATTTTTTTAATACACTACCATCCTTTGATTTACAAAGCCAGCAGCAAATGTCGCCTCAGGGGAAGCAGCATAGGACAGAAAAATGTCACAGATTATTTTTGAATTTCAAATTAGACATTTTACACGTCCATAGTGAAAGTTAGTCTTGAGAGCTACTGATGACTGTAAAAGTCTGCTTTTCTGGAAAATAAAAATATCTGTTAAGCTCCAAGTTGAGATCTAGGAAGTCTCAGATGACAATTGGTAGAGCGGATCCAGAGGTTACTGTCCTACCTCACGATCTGCCCTGGATGGCAAGTGGCAGGTGGAAGGTTTGGCCTATTTGTTTATAGTTGGGGCTGGGTGCTCCTGGGTGACTCCTGTCTGCACTCTGCCTTCTCCTTATCACTCCCTTCTTAGAGAGTGATAAAGCTCCTTAGATTTGTTTGAGATTTCCAGGGTAGCAGGGATGTGGGGAATTTGTGGTTGGAACTATCGCCAGTGTCAACCTAGAAGAAGTCCTAGTGGCTCTGTGAAATGCCCACAGAGGCAAGGAGATAACACGGTGATTTGGGCAGAGAGGGACCTGAGCATCGCTTACAAGTGGGTTTTTCCCGAGTGCGGTCAGCTTCCATCTGTCTGCTAAGCTTCCCCTTAGGCAGTAAGGATGGACAAGGAGATTCTAACTTCTTCCATCACCGTTATTCTAAGGTTTGCCTTCTGTCTTTGGGGCCTGAAAAGTGTTTCTGGGTGGTGTGCCACAACATGTAAACGTGAACAATCCTGGAGTCTGTCTGAGAGACTGTCAGTCCTTTAATAAGCCAGACCTGGGTTTAATTGACAAGAATCATAGCTTGGAATTGAGGTGCACAAATCTGTCCACATAGTCCATTTTGCTCTATCACTGAAACACAGGTGCTTTATTTTTGAATAAAGGCTAGAATTATTGGAAAAGACAGCAGATAATATGATATAATTAAAGGCTGGCATTTCTAAGCATTTGATATGTGACTGTGAAATTCTGAGTTACATTTGTGAGATGGGAAGCCATGGGAGGTTTGGGGGAAGAGCAGGAATACCTAGATTTTAGCAAATAAAAAACACAATATGCCCAGTGAAATCTGAACTCCAGGTAAACAATGAAGCTGTTTAAAATGTGTCCCAAAGATTGCATGGGACCTGCTTATAGTAATACATTATTCACTCCCCAAAATCAGTATTGTCGGGTATCAAGGTGTCAGCGGGCCGTCCTCCCTCTGGAGGCTGAGAAGAGAATTTGCTTCCTGTTTTTTCCAGCTTCCTGTGGCAGCTAGCTGTTCTCAACTTCATCCATATCACTCGGTGGACACACTGCCTTCTCTGTGTCTCTCTGTGTTTCCTTTTCTTTCTGTGTCCATGCTCCCTCCACTTTTATGAAGGCACATGTGATTGCACTTAGGGCCCACCTGAATAACCAGGCTGATGTCACTATCTCAAAATGCTTAATCAAAACTACATATTTTTGTCATATAAGGTAATACTCATAGACTCTAAGAGTGAGGTTCTGGGGAAATTTTCTGGCCAACATTAAAAATGATCCATATGTGAATCATTCTCACACTGTAAGTGCCTAACTACTATTTCTGTCGTGCAGTTGGCCCGCATACCTATCTTTAAATTGAATTGACTTGGGTTGTCTCTCAATGCTACACGTCACTTGGTCAGCACTGATTTCTGCTTGAAACTGAACACCTCAAAGCGAACAGTGGAAGAGTTGAGGGAGAGAATAAAACATTATTAAGAAAGTGATGTCACATACCCCATGTTTATTAACATACTCTCCACTATGACCTTACAGATGAATATCATTTTCTCCATATAATACACGAGTGAAGAGGTTCAGAAAGGTTAAGTGATTTTCCTAACATCTCGAAAATCAGGACCAGGCTCAAGTCCACATTGTTTTAAGTCAAAAACTCATTATTCTTCAGTGAAATCACAGTGCCTTAAATATAAATATAAGGATAAAATAAAATACTCTTCAGGATGATTTATATAATAGCATATTACAATACGAAGTTCTTGATCATTAAAATATCAAACTTGATTTAAGATGAAAAAGCGAACAGCTTCCCTTCTTGCATTTGCTAATGATAAATGTGAACTTTAAGCAGTGACTAGAAATAAATTGTTGTAAGCTCCTGCATTTGTTTTGGTGGCGTTCTCTATGAATGAGTATTTAGAGGAACTGTTTTGTTTATTCCTTTATTTATTATAGCTTAAATGTTACAGAACGTTGTGAGCCGCAACAATCCTACTGCCAACAAATAATGAATAATTACCCAGTGCTGGGGTTCTAAATAAGACCCAGACCAACACACAGATGTCGGCAGGATGCTGGTTCCAGGTTTTTGCCTGCAGGAAGCCATTAAGAGATAAGTGGAAATTCAAGCCTGCGCCCTTGGTGGCAGAGTCTCCCCCCTGTGGAGTCACAGTCCAGGCTACTTTTCGGACAGCAGCCCCCACATTAGAGGGAATTCACTCTTGTGCTTATAGACTCGCCTTGTAAATCAGTTCCAGGCGGGCTATGAAACCGTCCCTTCGGTATTTACTTTCGGGCCATTGAAGAAAAATAGTTCAGGACACACAAAGCAGACGTATTTTGAACACCGCTGCCCCTTGGGGGAATGTCCTAGGTCAGTCACTCTGCACACTGCCCGGAAGTGCAGCGACCGCCCGCTGCCGGAAGGGGCGTCGTGCGGCCCTGAGGTCTGCACCCCTGAGCGGCGGACGCTGAGCAAGTCACGACTGAAGCCTGGAGCGGCCGATGATGCTTCTCCTCCTTTCTGACACGTGAGCATCCTAAATGGTGCACGAGTTTCTTTTTCCAACTCACAAACTTGCAGTGACCTAAATGACTTAAAGAAGGTGTGTTTGCCTACGAATAAGAAAGCCTTTTTTCACAATGAGTCAGATATACTTCATTAGATAACCTTTTCTCGCTAACTTGTTTTTTGTAATGACAATTAACCACTGGAAGAGTGAGTGAATGGATGCCAAGTCATTTTTGTGTCCCGGCAGGCAGCATACCACAACAAAGAAAAATATATTTTGCTTCAGAGAAGATCAAAAAGCATGGAAGCATTCCATGGACATAATAGGGCATCAAGGATTTCTAAAGCTATGCCTCAAACTTGCCCTTAATAAATTAAAACGATGTAGTTATGTTTTCATATTTTTTTCTCCATATGTAGTGACCGAATTACTCCTCTGAAGTAGTAAAATGTCAAGCCCATTTTACTATTCTTTTGAATTTTTCAAATGTTTAACATAAAAACATAGGACTAAAACAATGCTCCATTTTGTTATTTTAATTTTGAGTATGCAATTTAATACTCAAATGGTAATATAACATCTAAATCAAGTTGGTAATATATATTATGCATCAGATAGGTAAACATGACCAATGAGAGCGCCTTGCAGGTAATACTGTCAGGTTTAAACGGAAGAATCAAGCTTTAAAGAACTGCTCTGTTGGCATCAGAACGCTTCCTCTCCGAGCGTTATGCTCTGCCTTTGTAGATGTTACAAATGAGAAACAAGTTTAAGTAAAAACAGACTTAAATTTCAGCAGTTTCCTACTTTCAGTTTTATGAAAAAAAAACGGGTGGGAAATCGGAACAGACCACGCGATACAGCAAAATCACTCCCACAAGAACCCCAAATTACAGCCGGATGTCTCCACGGCTTCGGCAGTCACGTCACGCACGAGCAGTGCCTCGGGCACCAGCGCTGCTTAGTGCCGGGCTGTTTCCGCAGTGCTGATGCTAATTTTTTTTTTTTTCCTACCGGTAAGTTGTATTTGGGTACAAAGCTGTGATACACACACAATACCTCACTTCAATGTGCTTTTTTTCTTTTTATGATGTGAGCAGAAGGTATCAGTTGTGACTTGTTATCAGTAAGGATTCTCACAGGGGAAAAAAAAATCTACACTGTTAAAAAAGCGATTACTGGTGTAGTTAACGATGGAGTTAGGTGAACTGCCTGTCACACAGCAAAGTAGCAGGCCTGGGACATAAACTTAGTCTAGGGACAGAATCTACTTTTTTAACCGGAAGATCATAATGTCTTTGTAAAAGTAACTGACTCTTACATGGCTGTGAACCTCTGCTAACCTCTGCTAACCTCTCCTGTGAAACAAATGACCTTGTGGCAGACAGACTCAAGGATGTTGGAGACTCTGAGGGCAGGGGGGATCTGTGACTTGCTTCCACCACTGGAATCAGGCAAGGGTGATGCAGGGGCCGCCACTGATTATGGTACCTCCTTGCTGTCAGGTTCTGTTTAGAGACTTCCCTCTGAGAAAACTCACCTGACAAACATACAGTGGGCAACGCTTGCAGCTGAGTGTGTAAGGCAGCCAGAAGCGGAGCCCCCGGTGCTACGACCATGAGGAAGTAAATTCTACCGACTCCCTGAGTGTGTCTGAATGTATGTTCTTCTCATCAAGCTTCTGATGAAAGCACAGCCTTATTGACACAATTCCAACCTCGAGAAACCTCTAGCAGAGGACCCAGCTAAGAGCCGTGCCTGTCTCCTGACCCATAAAAACTATACGACCACAAATGTCTGCTGTCTTAACTTACTAAGCTTGCCGTGCTTTGTCACACAACAAGAGGTAACTAATACAAATCCCAAATAGTTGTGGTTTAAAACAATTTGTCATTTCACTCGATTCTGAAGAGTGGCAGGTAATTGGTTTGAGGCCTCTGGGTTGGTCGTTCTGTTCTGTTCTGATGGGCTTGTGTGTCTGTCACCTGGTAGGTCAGCAGCTGTGGATGTTTTATAAAAGGCTGTGGCTAGGATGGCCACCAACTTGGTCCTATCTCCACGGGTGCGGGGTGTTCTGGGATGGTCCCCAATATGGCCGACAGCTCTAAGTTATGTTCAGTGCAAACTCAAATGTGCAGGTACTTCTCAAGTCTCTGTGTCATTAAACATCTAAACAACATAAATACTGAAAACTGTTATGTTTATAAAAAATAATAAATTCATCATGTGAATGAATATACTATTAGCTAATTATGACTAACAGGTTACACTCACCATTTATTAAACACCTCTACGTGTCTAATTCTGCACTCACAGAATCCAAAAAAGAATCTAAAAAAAAAATGATCTACCATAAGAAAAGAATAATTTGGAAATTCAGAAGTGGTTCAGTTTTCATTATCGTTCAGTGCAGAGCGCTATTAGCACTGAGAAGCATTACTTTTACATTAGCATAATTTTCTTCCTGATGCCACCATTATGGTTTACTTAAGATGACAAATGACTGCTGCCCACTTCCACACCTGCTACCTTCTCCAGGTAGAGAACAACATTATGCTGAGCTCCTAGAAAAGGTTAATTTCTATTTTCTGAAATTCTGAGTGACATGGTTAGAGGAGGTTACAGATAGCTGAATTACTCTGATTACCATTTGCTAGAAATTATGCAAATAGGTATGAAAACAAAGTGTGTGAGAAATGAAATTAGGGTAAACTTGGTTTAGCCTTGTATTATTAATGTTATAACTCAAAGTGTAAATAAAACACTGATATAATAAAATCCAAATCTAGATGTAAGTATTATTATGAAGCTCAAATAGGATGCTTGCTAACATGACATGTTTACTGTAGCGGTGTTATAATGGTATCATTCTTGAGGTTATCTAAAACATATTAAAATCCAGTCTTGCATGATACATAATTTGAAAATGATGCTATTCTATTTTTTCCCTAAAAGCACAGCCTATAAAGATCTTAGGCTCATCTCAGATGCCAAATATTTTATTAGCAGTTACATTTTTTTAAAAATCCCTTCATTGCACTTAGCATAAGTTTTGATAATTTAATTTATAGTATGGTAATATCAATTATTCACAAATGGCGATAGTGGTGAAGGACCCAAAGTACTTTGAAGAAAAATTGGCAAGAATTTTCTGAGTTAGTTAATCTTAAAGAACTGAATTCATAGTAATGGTTAAAACTTTGTAAAACTGTACATGGACAAATATAGATATATTATCAACTTGTTGACTGATATTATATTAACATAAAATCTCAAAATTCTATTTTATGATGAATTATATATTTTAAAATTTATTTCCAAAAATTACAAGACTGAGTAAAAATGATCATGCTTAAATATGAATATTATATATATACTTCTATATTTACATATATGGCTTATCTAATAATGTGTATCTATATATTTTAACCCTGGCATCTGAGAAAACAAATGTTTAAATGTATGAAAGATGCAATCATTCTATGTATGTTTTAAAAACTATGCTATTAGGAAGACAATTTTAAGCATTTTCATATAGGAAAAGCAATTTATAAGTATGTATAAGGATATAGGTCATAATATTTCTTCAAATATCACATAAAATTTCATGTGAAAAATAGAAGCATTACTTTATATGTATTTGTATTTAACTGTATGAATGTGTGTTTACAGGATGCTATTTTAAAAAACAAACCTCCCCCCGAATCAAGTTATTTGTAAATTTCATAACGTTAATATTCAAGATCAAACATAAACTCACTGGTGGCTATGAGAGAGACCAGCAAGCTACTCAGCCTATCTGCTCTTCTTCTTAGGCATGCCGTTAAACCACACAGGCCAGCTTAAGTAAGGCAGTAAGGCCGGATCATGTGACTAAGTGTCATCCACTGGGATATCAAAGGCAGAATGTCTGCCCCTCTCAGGCCTATCCTAGAAAGACCTTCCATGCATGCTCTTCCATGTCTAAAAAATAGCAAAAATGACAACACCGCATTTGTCAAAACACACAACTGTTCACCGCAAAGCATGAAATTCACTCTACATAAATGTGAAAACGAATGAAGTGTACTTCCAAGCAGAAGGGGTCACTTCACAATAATGCACATTTCTTTTCTCTACAGCTTTGCATGTTGGGAGATTTCTCTTCCGAAGAGGTAAAAACGACCTCCCTGAAATTTTGCCTGTTAATTCATTTCTTCTTCAAGCAGCCACGAAAATGGCACTTAGCCTTAGGCAGCTTGTCAGCCAGCCCTCAACACTGTGAGAGTGTTTTCTGGGTAAGTGTGTATACTCAAGGATTATTTCCTACCTCAGCATAACATAGGAATCTGATACTGCTTGCTTAATTATATGATCTTAATTATTTGAAAATGTTAAACATGATTCAAATAAATGATTAGACTGGATATAAAAAAATAATTAAAACAGAAGATTTGGCAGGGCTACTTACTCTTTTTTGTCCCATTACTCATAAATTCACAAACATTCAAGATAACACTTACTCATCCCAAATGCACTCTTTTGGGCAAATCTAATTCCATCATCATTTTGGATGCAGCCTTAGGCAGCTAGGAACTTTCCTATACTATCCCAAAAATCAACAACAATTTTCTAATTAAAAAAAAACTAATTAATCCCTAAGTAATTTTGGAAATTTTTAACTTCTAAGATAAAACCCAAATGAACTCACTAAGCCATTTCAGAGAGGCAGGAGGTTGTTGACAATATAGCAACCAAGATAATTAAAAAACCAGTAATCAAACAGCAAAGCTGGCACGACTGAGTGATGGCTTGGAGCATAAAGCATCCTCAGCATATGACATAGTTGAGCTTCCATGAGAATTGGCTCTCCTGCCCAATTCTGTACAAATGCCACATGCAAGAGAGGACATAGGAACATCTAGGTTGTTTCAAACATCACTGCAGGTATTCACTTCTAAAAACAAAAGGTCTGTTTTTAAATTCAAAACTAACATCTACATGAGACACCTCTGTGGAAGACACTGTGTTACGTGACACGAGAGAGCGAGAAGTCTTGTTTGTGTCACGGATGATCGGGGTGACCAACTCTGTGAGGCAGTCCACCTTCCCCACGGTTCTGCTTTCTGTGGTTTCAGTTACCACGATCTGAAAATAGTACATTAAAAATTCCAGAATACATGATTGATAAGTTTTAAACTGTGTGCTGTTCTTTCTGAGTAGCGTGATGAGATCTTGTGCCACCTGTTCCGTTCTGCTCAGGACGCGAAGCATCCCTTCATCCAGCATCTCCACGCGGCCCATGTGTCAGTTACTCAGACTGACTGTCATGGTATTGTATGGCAAAGTCACCCTGATTTCACTTAATGATGGCCCCAAAGCACAAGAGTAGTGATGCTGGCAATTTCGGTATGCCGAAGAGAAGCAGTGCGTGTATATAGGAAAAACAGCATAGACAGGGTTTGGAACAATCCATGGTTTCAGACTGCCCTGGGGGTCTTTGAACATGTCCTGCCTGGAGAAGTGGGACAAATGCAGACTATGAGATAGAGAACAGTTAAAAAAAAAAAAAAGGGTGAAAGCTGCTTGAATATGCAGATGAAAGCATATTTCCTGGGAGAATCCTTTCCCATGACTAAGTAAAGAAACAGTTATCTATTTGGAGTCTGATAGAAGTATGTGATTGTCAGAGCAACATATATGATACAATACTGAAAATGTATGTTTTGATTATCAAGAAGGATGTCTGGGGAAAGCGTACTGATTTGAGAACGATTAGCAAACATTAGGTGATATTTGTAACTATCCTGTTAAACCGAGAGGAAGTTAGTAGAGCCTGAAGGAGCAGGCCAAAGGTGGGGTTGAGGGGAACGGCAGGACGTGAGCAGCCGAGGGGAAGAAGTCCCCACGTCTAAGACTGAGAAATAACAGTAATAAACACTGGGTTAAGATGAAAAAAAGTGCTATGAGCTTAAGGAAGAAAACAATTTCGAGAAGGAAGGAACAGTCTAAGACTTGAAATGCAGGAAGGACACAGAGGGTTACAACAAAATATTCAAAAGTCATTGGTGACATTTCCCCAGAAAGTTCTATCCAGTGGTGGGAAGAGAAGCCAGACCGTAAACTGGACAGTGAAGCGAACGGATAGGAGGAGATGGAGAGAGTGAGTACAAACCACTTTTAATTAAATTGGTTTGAGGGGAAATATGTTTGGAAATGAATTTAAAGTCAAATGTATACATGCATTTCCTATGTATATTATTGAATCTAAGGTATGATTGATTAAATCTAAGTCACCATTATCTTATGTATTAATAAGAAAGAAAAAAAACCTGGGCAACTAAACTATTAAAATGACATGATACATATACAAATGTGTGTGTGTGTGTGTGTGTGTGTGTGTGTGTGTGTGTATGCACATTCTCATAAGCTGAATTGGAGATCTGAAGATGACAGATTAAGTGTAGACAAAAGTAAATCTTTATTATTTATTAACGGTTTGTCTTTATCAAGAACAACACCCGGTATTTAGTGTTCAGTTACATTTAATGTATCTCTACTTAATGAGCCTTTAGATGTGAAGGAATGCAAAAGCAAAAAAGAGAAACTTGAGGTTTTAGTATGACTTTGGATATATGAAGTATAATTTGAAAGAAGAAATAGCTTTATAAGTAATACTTTAAAAGGCAATAACATAGTTCAAGGAACTTGGAGTTTCTATCGTCTAAGATGAAAGATTAATGAGAGCTTTAACATTTGCTTTTCTTATAAAACTCAGATTGCACCAGGAGTTCAAATCTGCTGTGATGAATTGAGTTTCTTTAATAAGAAGTATTTCAGGTTGCCCTTTTGCATTAAAAAAGAACACCTATTACTGTTACAAACTTACTGTTTTATATCATTTCTCAATTTTCAAAGCTGGCATTATGAAAGAAGGTATAGGAGAAATATTCAAGTTTTAGTTACTTGGTGTGAATCACCAAAAGTTTAGCAATCAGTTTGACTCCTGTTAATGAGTTAAATAATTACACCTCTCAGGGAAGGAAAAATGACTTTCTTAAAGTTTTCTTTCTCAATAAAAGGTAATATTCCAAACTACTGAATAACTCATAGAATTGATAGAGTTCTTTTGTTTTTTTTTTCATTGTTAAGTTGAAATCCATAATTTGACTTAAAATGGAGGTTGCCATATCTAGACTATTGCATTTTTATCAAATAATTATTGATTTTGAGTGAAAGTAACAAGCACATACATGCTGAAATTTTTTTTTCATGTAGTATTAACCACAAATATGACAATAAAGTAATCAAAACTATAGGATATCTTAAACACATAGACAAAGGGGGGTGCTTTCTAAATATAATTTGTATTAAATATTGTTACAATCAAGATACATGCAAATATGCTTATAGTTAAGTATAATTGAGGAAAATGAGGGTGAAAAAAATGAAATAAGGTGAACAAGATTATAGCAGCAGAAAAACTGGGACCATGATTTAAACTCTAAGCCTATGTTATACTAAAGTGAAATAGCTATAACAACGACAAACAGTAACTACAGAATTATTGTTATATATAGGACATACCTATATATAATATATGCATATAAGTAGAATTATATGTAACATATGGACAAAGATATAAATGTAGACATAGATGGAAGTTTTTAGTAAATCTACTTAGTTTTGAAATTAGGGTCCCAAAATACTGATCAGAATTTATAAAAATGAACAATCTAAAAATTAAAACAAATCCCAGGTTAGAGAAGAGAATGGGAACTCTTTTGAGGACCAAAAAAACCTAGTTCCATAAAGAAATACATAGTAATATACTTGGCTTTATTAGCTCAAGTTACTAAGAGTCCAGCTTGGGAAGAAAGAATGAAAACAACCTTTACTGTGACCAATTTCTTTCACTTAGCATAATCGTTTCAAGATCCATCCATACTGTAGCAGGTGCCACTACTCCCACCCCTATTTATGGCTGAGTGATACTCTGTTGAATGGATATACTATATGGTTTCCTCATCTGTCAGGTGACAGACATTCAAGTTGTCACCTCTTGGCTATCATGAATAATACTGCTATAAGTATTTACCTATAAGTTTTTGTATGGATTTCTGGGTCTTACAGTAATGTCTGAGAAACCACCAGTTTGTTATCCAATGGCTGCAGCACTGCACATTACCACCAGCAATCTACAAAGGGTTTGAGATGTCCCACTGTTGCAACCACTTGCTAGCATCTGACTGTAGCCATACTAGTGGATGTATAGTGACATTTTATGGTGGTTTCGATTTGTAAACTTCTAGTTCATTGTGTGTTTTTAATCTTGAAGGGGTGTTGGATTTAGTCACAGGTTTTCTCTGCAGCTATTGAGATGGTACAATTGGTTAATTTGTTGTTAATTGGTGATTCATAGAATCTGAGCTCAAGGAATACTGTTTGGTGTATGACCATCTATCATTTTAAATAGGAATCGCTTTTTGCCAGTAGGACTTGTTTGTAGATTTTCCACTTCGTGCTATGGAACTTTCACTTAAACTACTTACACATTCTTCTGTATTCTCGATGTGGTGTCTCTATGTTACAGCTATAGAAAAACCTAAGAAACTCAATTAGGTGTAAGAAGAATCCCTCCTTTCCAATGTAAAAAGGTAACATTTTATAGCAATCTTAAAATTTTTATAGAAGTTTTTTTTTTTTCCTAAATTCAACCACTTTAATAAACCTAGTTTGTAAAAATAAATGCCACCTGCAGCCTAGGCATTGCATTCATTGAAATAATTCATTTGTGGACAAATCAGTTGCTGTGTAATGTTTTCCGTGAAGTCTGGCACAGCTGGTTTTTAATTTGTCTATAAAGCAGAACCATTCCCTTTAGAGTAAGTGTTTTCATTTGGATACTTAGATTTGTCAGGTTTGCAAACAGTATTTTCCTCCAATTCATCGTCAAAGAAAAGTATATAATAAGAGAGTAAATGTGCACACATATAAATACAATTAAGTAACTTCTTTCCTAATTAGCTTATTTCTTACTCTAAATAAATAGATAATATTCAAAAACAAATTAATGGCCAGAATACTCTTAATAAAAAAGGCATGTGCTCGTTTGGCTTAACCTATATTCAAATTATGAACATGGCCATCCAGGTAAACACACGTGCATGCACAAGTCATTTTCACCGACTTCATCAGAACTCAGTGAGATCATGACAAGGAATATTATTGTCATTTCATAGATGATGGGAGGAAAAAAACCAAACAACATGAAGTGACTTGTTCATTAAAGCTAGAGGCAAGAATAATGTCCTAATTCTTGCCTTTTCTATTTCATACTGGTCATGTACTTGGCTTTATTTTCATAGACATGAATATGAGTTTACACTTGGCCTTTCAGAATTCCTTAAAATTTTCCTGTTTAGTTTCATGGATAAAATACTTCTTCTAGCAAATGCCAAGCCCTCCATGTGTTCTCCAGATCCAGATTCTCTTCTTGGCAACGTGACTCCATTGGTTTCAGCCCATTCTCATATATCACATCAAGGTGATTTTTTTCTAAAAGTCAATCTCATTAGCATACGATTACTCTAAAAATTTTTTTAAATGAAACCCTGCCTTAATTTCACAAAAACTTTCAGCATCTACACCACTGGCAAACACTCATCCTCACGTGCCTTCTTTCTTCTCCATTCCACAGAAATGGTCCTTTCCCTCATGACAAATGAGTCCCTCATTGCCAAGTCCAAAGGTACTTACATTTTATCTTCTTGCTTTATTTAATCTTTCAGAGATACTTAATCCAATGGCTGATTCTCCCTTTGTCAAGTGACCTACCATTGTTTCAATTCCTTACGGGAGGCACTCATAGGTTTTGCCCTTCATCTGTTTCTCCTTTTCTAGACCTGTCCTTTCTGCATAATTACTAAATAGGGTGTTTTGAATAACTATCTCTCTTCTTCACTGCTTTCCAAATGAATTAAAAAATAAGTGACTTAAGCAGATGGGAGCAAAATATAGTACTTATAAATGATGAAGCGGACATTTAAGACTGTCGCCTATATCTGTGGGCTAGGGGTCTTTCTAATAACAGATTCTGGATCTAGATAGCAGCACTCAGTCAATAACAGTGTAGAACCATCCCACATCTTCTGTCCCAGGGCCTGGGTCTTCACCAAGTTTCTGAGAATAATAGAGTACACCTTCTTTGTAGAGCATGGCTTCTAAGAAAAAGAGGAGAGGAAAGGACCAAGCTAAGCTTGAGCAGGATGATTCTCCTAAACCGAGTATATGCCATATGGGAGGATGAGTGAGGACTGGGGAGTGGCCCAAAGGGTTACGTTTCCCCTCTATGGAAGGAGAACATGGCAAATGGATGGGCATGAATAGGTGTAGGCATTCCCCAGGAACCTGGAGATTGTATAAGTAAAAATGAGACAGACACCATGTAACGAGGATGTGGCAATGCCATAGAGCAGACGAGATAAGGTACCTGATCAGAAAAGCTACCCTGTAAAAAACAGCATCCTTACCCGCATGCCCATTACTTGCCTTTCTCTTACTCTTCTTACAGGCTGATACATATGTTACTTTTTTATTGTTTGCTTACAAGGAAAAAGAAAGTCTTGAGTTCAGGGTCTTTATTTTGTTCAAGCTGTATCCTCAGTGTCTACAGCTATAACCATAATGTGGGAGGTATCCTTGAATGAATAAATGAATACAAAAACAAGGCAAATATACGAATGTCCTATCAGTAGTATATGAAAAGATAAGTGAGGGTGACTGAGTCCAATAGTTGCTTATGGATGGCAGGAATTACTGCTCTCCAGGAAAGGTTTCAAGGAGATGCAATATGAGCTGGACTATAGGGAGTATAATGTGTTAAGTGGGATGGATGAGGGATATAGCATGATCAAAAACAAAATTCAAAAAAAAAATCATGATATTTTTGGGTCTATCAATTTAGTATGTTTGATATTGCATGCACTCCCTCTGTTTACTACTACAGTATAAGAAACATCATAAAACATATGGAAGATATAAAATCACATATTTTATTTTTCAATTAATTTTCTATTAAATTAGAAGCTATTGATTTTAATAATTCTACTTTAGAAATCTATATGTTGTAGAGAAAACGACATGATGTGTGTGTGCACACATATCACATGCATATGTGCGTATCTGTGTATAGATAAATATACCTACAAAGATAACAATATTTTAGGACAATATGTGTTTATTAAAAACATATAAACCAAATACTTTTTTCTTATTCCTAACTTGCTGACTCCCCAGAATTACAAATGACTTGCTTCCTAGAGCTGATGTATCGGGACGGGTATGTACTTTTTTTCCCCATTTGTATAATTTATATATTCCATTTTTCTTACTTCCAAGTTAATTTTAGCACAATAAGCTTTTTAAAAAAGTTTTTAATGATCAAAAACAATCTTTAAGTAGAAATGAGAGAAATTGAGTAATCACATGCTATTTTCCCCCCTGGTTCTGTTAATAGTAGTATGACTTAATGTAGCCTGAAAAAATATATATACGTAGTCTATGCTTATTAGCCCCAAGTTGTTCATGGAAAATTAATGTGAGATTGGAAATATTCAAGTAGTCTTCTTCTGCAAGAGAAAAATTTAAAGAATACGGAACAATCAAGAATAGCTTAGACACGATTCCCTCTGTGTCTCTCTAGTAGATTCAATTATCTTCCAATTCTTTTCCTATAATATCCCACAAAATTGCTTTTGTTAGGCAACTCGTATCAAAAGAACTTGATAAATTCAATGGCTTTCTCTGATCTGTAGCTTATTTCTGATGATTAATTTTGTATTTTATCCATGTTGATTGGAACATGTGAATACTACCTCTTTGATTGAATAGTTCAGCTTGTGAATGAAAATTGCAATTGTTTTGAGTTAGCCTACACATTTTCAAACTTTTAACTACAACTTAAGGCTAGAATTAGATGATTGTAGGTTTTTTTTTTAAATAGAACTTATTCAAAAGTCTCCAAAAGGTCAATTTTACTGTTCTTCTATACGACATATATCTTAATTAAACTATAGAACTGAATACAGTTATAACCATATTTCAGCTGAGAATACTTTTTGAAAACCACGCCAATTGTGTCTCTCTGAAGATTTTGTCTGTACTCAGTAAGTGGCAAGGTCTAATTGGAGGCCAATAGGCCAAGCATATTTTTTCATTACCCATTAAGAAATCTTGGGCAAGAAGAATGTTTTGTAACTCTGACCTTTCATAAAAAAGCATCTAAACTGTATTTCCACTGGCCCCGAGACATGCATGATGATTTAGAGAATACTGCTAATGAGGATTTTCTATTAGAAAGAGTTCACTTCCTACCACATACAGAATTATTAAACATATCTTTCCTTTGACACGAAGATCACAATCTCTTTTGCAAATGTTATTTTCATTCAGCAACTGAAGAAAGAATAGCTGTAAAAGCCAATATACATTCAGAAGTGACAATAATATCTCTGGTCGGAAATTTATTTACATACATTTCATATCATTTCCATTGGGCATTTTGTATTGTTTTTAAAAAATTTCATGATTACTATTTTAATATAATCTTTTGACTAATTTTGCTCTGCAGAGATTTTTGTTTGCATTTTCCAAAATTAAAACAAAACTGCGACAATGCCATTAAAAACTGGTAATTTAATTTTTCTTTGAGAATTTTTAGAATCATTGCCATGTTCTTGTATATATAATAATAGAGAATACAAGAGCAAATATGCATCAAGAAAGAAAAAGTTGAGCAGGCATTAACATGAGTTGGCCTCTCTCATTTTCCTGTCTGTGCTTTTGTTTTATATAATCCATGGTTTTATTTTTTTCACATGTAAAATATTCATCTACATAATTACCTTTCTTAGAGGTATTAATTAACATTAGGTAAATAATTAGCAATTCATAGCTCATAATGATTTTCTATTTCTTTAAATATTTTTGCTTTTCTTTAGTTATTGAGGATATCTGTTTATTAACACTATAATATTTATTGAAGGCTTACTAGGTGCCGAGTTTTGTTCTGATTCTCAAAGAGCTTAAATTATATTATAATCTTTATTTAGCAAATGATAGTACATTTCAATATCCAAGAGCACAGAGAAGAAAATGACACTTTCCAGCAGATGAACACCTACTGCATTTTCTCTGTTGTCTTACAACATTTACTGACTATTCATTTGCTGTAAGAAGGGCTCTCTTCCAGGCAACGAGGAAACACTGGTCTACAAAGACGCCACAACGTGCTTTCCTTTTCTAAGTGTATTTTCTAATGCCAGTTAATTCTCAAGGCAGAGCTGCACAGGCATGAGTGAGTCCAGCTCAGATCACCCAACAGACATACCTTGCTGACTGAGAAGCTAGAGAGTGGTTGGTTTAAGGCACTGAGATTTTGAGGGGTTTGTCATATAGCAATATGACTCGTATAGGTCAAGAAGCAATAAGCATAACATACAAATGAATAATAATATATTAAGAGAGTTGTCCTCAAGCATTTTGGAGTCTGAGTTTCTGTACTCTTAAAAATGAAGATCACAAAAAAAGGTATTGTCTATGTTAATATCTATTGATACGTTCCATATTAGAATTTAAAACAGACATTTAGAATATGCATATTTGTTTAGAAGTAGCAATAATTAACCTATTACAGGATAACATTTTATAAAAAAAACTATTTTTTGAACCCAACATATAAAAAGTGAGAAGTGTCATTGTTTTACACTTTTGCAAATCTGACTAAATTTCTGCACATCTAATTAGATAACAGCCAGATTTATATGTCTGGTTCTTCATTCAGTCTATTGTGATATGAGGTTTTTTTCTTGTAGAAATTAGGAAAAGCTAGCTAGCCTCAGGCAGTTCTATAGTTGAAACAGAGTCTTTTCAGAGGATTGTGGATATATTTCTCTGATAAGACACCATCACTAAATAACTATTAGTTTCTTAGAGTTTGCTTGCAATGTGGAATCTAAAACCATATCAATGAAGTCTTCATTTTCTCTTACATTAAAATCCACTTTGAATGGATCTTTCACACATGCATGATTTTGTAACTTCATGCACTGGCCATTTAGAAAATACCGATTACTTTTTATGCCGACACATTATACTATACAATGCAAAAATCATTACCAATTTCATCAGAAAAGCCAATAAGTACTGAAACAGTGGTAAGAGTTTTCCAAAATTCTAATTTTTGCTTAAAACTTGAATTGTACTTTTGGTGAGGTAGAATGAGTGTCTAGCATTATGGTAATGTAAGCCTGACATTAAAATTTTGATTGCTAAGGCATCCATTTCAAAGACATCCATCTAGAATAAACATTGTCAGCTGTGTGACATCCCACTAGCAAAACAACTAGATAAGGAATTAGGCCGCCCCATCCCGTGAAGTTCCTTTTTTAGAAAGTCCTGAGTAACCTAGGTAACTGACCATTTGAATGACCTGCTTTTCCCTTCTTATGTCCTAATTTTCATTATGTTTTAAATTCGTCAATAGGAATGAACCCACAAAATTCTAGGCATCTGACCTATGGACCCTAATACAGGTAAAGGCAGAGTACCAGGTCCATGCTCTCTCCCTCTATCTGTGACCTCACTTCTGGTCCTCTCCATCTTGTACTAAATATTGATCTTCAAGGTTCCCTGATGACGAAGTTTACTGATGGTTTTGCTGACGTGCTTATTGCAGTCCTAATAATAATCACCGGGGGTGGTGCAGCCATTCCACTGACCCTGGTGGTGTTGGCAAGGAATGTCTGTGGGACTTCCTATGAGTATGCAGGGCCCTGGGTGAGTACGCCAGGCATTCCTTGCCAAGACTACCATTACCAACAGGGTGAGACCTATACAGCAGGCAACAGAGTCTCCCAGGTGTTTTCCTTTAAGTGATAGACTCCCCTGGTTCATTTTCAAGAAATATCTGGAAATACCCAAGTCTGAATAACCATGGTTTGTCCGTTACTTGTTCTTCTAATAAAAATAAATTTCCATTGAAAATGGCTAGTTGAGCTTGCATATCAAACAATGACATGCTTTTCCTCAAGATAATCACTGTGCAGTGTAAGTGCTTTGTGCACACTTCTCATTTAATTATACAGGATATTAAAATGCTGTCTACTTGGGTACCAAGACACAGTAATATCAGTCATTGCTACTGACTTATCAAGAACATTCTTAAATAGAGCTGTCTTCAAAAGAATTATAGGACTATGGAGGGGAAGATTATGACTACTAATGCATATAGCCTACTAGTAGTACACAGCGGTGTCATCCTTGATCTGTGCTGAGATGCCAGCAGTTATACCCACCATTGCTCTTGCATCACTAATGCCAATGACAATACAGTGAAAAAGGCAAACACTATTATCATATTATGATTAAGATAGTTTCATGGAGGACCTATAAAAGTCTCGAGGACCCCCTGAGTGCTCCAGATCATGTTTTAAGAATTTTAATAAGATAAATACAGAGAAGTAAATGAGTGTTATAAAAAGCATTAAGGGTATTGAAAAGAGGGGTGATCTGTGATTTTGAATAGGGTGAGCTGATTGGGAATGCCGAGGTGATCTTCCAGCAAAGACTTAAAGAGGATGAGAAAGTGGGTCATAATGATATCTGGGAAAAGAACACACAAATCAAAAAGCCTAATTAATGCTAATGTCCTTGACATGTTTCAAGATCAGTCAAGAGGCAACTGTAATTGGAGTTAAGTGGACAATAGCCAAGAATGAGAAGACGAAGCTACAGAGATGACAAGGGCATCAGACCCAATAAGGTTTCAGTCATGATAAGGTTTTCTATGACTCTTTATGAATTAGGGTCATATTACAGGGTTTTGAGGTAAGGAGTTGCATAACTTGATTTAAGATTTTGAAAGAATCAGACTAGTTAAAGAACACAGACAGTAAGAGTGCATAAGTGAACACATATCAGTGAATTAGGAGACTATTATAGTAATTTGGCTGAGATATCATAGTGGCTTGGATCAAAACAGTAGCGGTTGGGGAAGTGGATGAATCCTTAATATGTCTGGAAGATAGAGCTATTAGGATTTTGTAATGGATTGAACGGCTGGTGTGAGAAAAAGCCCTGTCAAGAAAAACCCTAAAGTTCTTGACTTGAGCATATAAAATGTCACTATTGCCTTTAATCCTTATGGATTCAACTACAACTGGTTAAGTATGAGGAAGAATAATTCAGTTTTTATATGCTGCATTTGAGATGTCTCTTCAATATATGTCATTAAATATTAACTGTATAGTTGGCTAAACTGAACTAGATTGAGCGGTGAGTCCACGCTAGAGATAAAAATTAGGGATGTCCTTCATCATTAGACCAGATGAGGTCACCAAGAGAGTGAGTGTAGAGTGAGACGAGAAATAAGCATTTAACTCTGGACCCTGCCAATATTAGGAAGCTGAGTGGAAGAGGAAGAAGCTGAGAGTAGAAGCAGCAGACAGGGAAGCTGGGGTTAACTCAAGAAAGTAGGAATTCTTTTAGTCGAATGAAAAAGAGCAGGGCTGACTTGCTATGTCACATTCTGCTGTTAGTAGGATGAGAACTGAGACTGATCATTGGACTTAATGACATGGAAAACAGCAGCAGCATGGATAAAACGCTCTCTTGGACAGTGTGGGCAAAGTCCTGATTAAACTGGGTCTAAGAGGGAAGAGGATCTTTAACATTAAGCTGAAAGGCTTAGAACAGAGAGAACAGAAGAATACTTTGAAGTAAGACACAACAGAGTCCTTCAAAAAATCTATCCACATTAAATTTAGTTTTGTTATATAAATCAAGGCAAACAGTATTAAATCAAATGTAGAAACTTGAAATATACATTTTTAAAAAAATTCTAAAAATAGGAAGCTCAAGAAGAAAACTACGGCCTGTTTAAATAGGCACTTAACTCTTGAGAAATTATGAAAACTATCAAGATATTAAGGACAGGATAGAAAAATATGCCTCCGATGATATTACTGGTGAGTGTTATTGAACACATCTGGAAAAAAATATAGAGAATTCTGGAACTCTCCACATCCAGTTACTTAGCTATAATGGGACAACAATTAACACAGAAAGAAAATTATAGTTTTTCATCCTTTTTTGAATGTATGATCATCCATGTCATCTCAAATGAAAACAGCGAGACTCCATCCAGCAGGCAGTGGTTCTAATGGGGTGAGGCTCTGGTGCCAATGTTTGTAGCAGGAGTGCTTCAGATGTGCAGAAGGCAGTCACTATCTGCAATTTTTATGTTTCTAAAGTAATTCTGTATGTCTCCACAGCGCCTTAATTTGAATATTACAATAAAAGCAAATGGGGTTTATGGTGTCTTGATCCACCTCTACATTAGCTCATCCTAACCCTGAAGTAGGGACAGGATGGATTATAAGCTGAGTCTAATTTCCAACATGGTATTTCCATTGTGCTCTCTAGAATAGTTTATAAAAAAAATTTTTACATTCATATTTTTTTAATTTAAGTGAATTATTATAATTACTTGCAATTGTTATTTTTTGGGGGTAACTTGAACTTTCTTACTTTATTGGTAGAAATCTTTTTAATTAAGTTTACTGGGGTAACACTAGTTAATACAATTATATAATTTTCAGGTGTACATTATGATTTGACATCTGTATATTCTATTGTGTGTTTACCACCCAAAATCTAGTTTCCTTCAGCTACCACATATTTGATCCCCTTTACCCACTTCAGCAATTCTTTTTAACAGTAAGCAATAATAAATCTCACCTATCAGACTGCTGTTATTTCATGAGTGGGGAGTTCACTTGACGGCCGTCTTTCTTGGGGGAGAGAAAGAAGCATTGAGGAGGGTGTTTAGAACTGTGAAGGGGACAGCATGAGATGGCTGGCTGTCCTTCACTTGAGAACTGCTAATGTAATACCTGGTCCTTTCCCGTGAATGCCGGGACCATCCTTGGGGTAATCTACAGGGATTTTTAGTTTTGAATGTCAGTGCTAAAAGAACCTAGATATGTGCTGGAAAATGCAAAACTTCTCAGGCTGCCACCCCAAGGGAGAAGAGAGTTTTCAGTGGGCAGGAGCCAAACTCCTAGATTTTGGTCATGGAGAGAATGAAGGTGAGGCACGGTTTCTAAACTAAAAGAGACATTTTTACAATGTTTCCTCTACCTCTCCATGTCAGAACAAAATTGGCCTTCCAAGAAAGCCTACACACAATAGTGTGTAAAAAGCAATTTAGAGGTATTTACAGGCGCATTTTGTTGAATAGCTTTCTGTTGACCTGCTTTACGCATAACAGTCCGAATAGCCTTTCTGTCCTGCCATAGAATTTTCCAGTATTCCTACTTAGCTTAGCTTTAGTACTTTTTACATGATGATTCTTATTTCTTTGATGCAGCTATGTAATTACTTTCCAAAAGCAAGAACACCAGGCCTGTTTTCTTATTTCTATTGAGTTAGTGCTCATTTTGGCAGTTTCTATAATTGCATATTACTGAATTCAGGAACACTGGCCAGAAAAACGAAAATAGGAACTGGTGCAGCACTGTTTCAATTCATACATGTACTCGTTTCCCTATAAATAATTCTACAAGCACGACACACCCCTCCCTCGAAAGGCATCTAAAACACTGCAAAAGGAATATGATCAAAAGCATTTTTTTTTAACTCAAGGCAAAATAAGTGGAAGAAAACTAAAACATAAAAGAAACAAAGCACTCTATATAATTATACTGTCAAAAATGTTTCATTTACCCTAAATATCACATACGTTTTCAATAGTACTGTTTTGAAAGTTTAACGTTATTCAGTTACTGAAATATACTATTCTTAAGAATTCTATCATAGTACGAGAAGCCTTCTTTTGTGAAACAAGTATAAATGACAAAAACAAACTTCTATATTAGTTATTATTAGTGTATTTTTTACATATGTAAATATTAGAACAGAATTTTTCTAAGATAGAGCATCTTCAACTCTAAAGTGATGGGGGAGAAATTTACAGAATCAAAGAATCTAGAAATGTAAATAGCTGATACAGATGACAAAGGAAAATAAATGATATTCTCAAATAGTTATAAAATCACCATTAGAATTTTAATAGTAGCTTAGACATTTGAATCTTCTTATTAAAGAAATGTGAAGACTTAATCTTTATAAAACATTATGCTGCTACTTTGTATTAAGTTAATGTGAAAAATTCAAATATAAAAATAGAATATCATTTACAATGAGATCATGAAATTATCAGCTATCTCATATGAGTGCACAGAGTTTGATTTTTATTTATGATCCTGTTTTCATATATTAGTTCAGGTGTCCATTTGCCCTCTGTGATAGCTACTTATAGTCCAAATTTAGGGCAACCTCCCTCAGTACCCTAGTTTGTTGTTTCCTTGCTATTCCTCCATTAAAAAAAAAGGTTCCAGATGATGTTTATCAAATAAACTCCAGGCACTTAGTAGGCGTTCAACTAATGTTTGTTGAAACAAAGACTGGATGAATGTATCTATGACAGATAACTTTCGAATAAATATTTTAAAGCTCAAATTGGCTTTACTGAATGATTCATGAATTGGGCAGCATCTCATATAGCAAGCAGCAGTGCTCCAAAGGCCTACAGGATGGGAAACCTTTCTAAAGGCAGGACAAGGAAGTCCGAAACACACAAACAAAAAAGATTATTTCAGGCAAAGTCACCTCCTTCTGGGGGACAAAAGGGTCTGTTAGGAGGACAACCCCACCTTCCCCTGGGGGATGAGACAGCCTGTGTGGCAGATGACCTCATGGTGCTGACCAGAAAATTACTGACCAGTTAAGACTCTGTTCCCAGGGGGGTTCGTAACTGCATCAGGCCAGGTAGTAAGTTTTGGTTTGGTGACTGGGGCTTAGCCAAGATGACTTCATTTAGGGCCTCTTGCTTCTTTTTAGCAACCTCTTAGTCATACAAAATAAAAAAGAGAAAGGCAAAATTAAGTATTCAGTAATTATTAAGCACCCATTATGTGTCTGACATTGTTCTAGTTTGGAAGATATAAGCAAGCTTGTGGTATTTCCACAGCTGAAGTGTACATTCTATCCCAGGGAGAAGCTACTCCATGTATTTGTATAATAAAACTCAACAGACGTCCAAATAAAAGTGTGAAAAATCAACTACGGAGCGACACTGAAGAGTGTAAAATTCTGAAAACGGAGACTGGAGTGGAGATGTGAGAGACAAGGCGGCATGCTGGGGAGCAGCCCGGATTGTGCAGAGAGGGGTCCAGGAGGCAGGACGGAAGTCCCAGTGTGGGGAGCGCGCTCTCCCATGCAGGTGGGCTGCAGAGCGTGCGTGGTCGGAGGACCCAGCTGACGCTCAGTCAGTGCGGTGCATACAAACGTCGGGACAAATCTCCCCACACCGCAGACCTTACGGTGTGGTTAACCCCGTGGAACCATACCACCTTTACTCCCACGTGTGCATCCTGGGCTAGTTACTGGGGGAAGTTCTACATAGCAAGAATCGATCATCAGAATACTTTGTGTTTTCACATTGTTTCATTTGCTATCGGTGGAGCTCACTTTTACTTTTCTAGTTCAAGTAATACTTTAGTTTCACTTTGCTATCATTTCCGTTGATGCCTTCGACAGACTTAACGACAAAAACAGGTAATCATTTATACAGTGTTACAATAGGTAATGCTTGATCTTTTATTTAATCAATAAAATTGTCCACTTGCATTAGTGGGATTAAAATATGTCTTCTCTTGTTACTTATTTACTGTCCTTAAAATACAGCAGTGAACTATAAACCAGTACTTTTCAGTATAGTAATAGATATTATTGCTTCTGGCTAACTATGCTTTGATTCAGATGTCAAGTCTAATTTAATCTAAATTCTCTGTGGATATTAGTAATTGAGACACTAAATGTTGCCTGAGGTTGTGTTAATTTTTTATATTGGAAAGAGAATTCTTTATAACTACAGGGTTAAATTTTATTTTCCTCAAAATGGGAATAATAGACATAACCTGAGAGTAAATTTCAGATATATAGATTCTAAGGGAATAGAATTTACAGCCAAGCAACCCCAACTAGAATTTTCAATTATCCTGATATATAACACTTTCTGCAAAAATGCACCAAAATTGGCAGCACCTGCTGCAGCGCCCGCTCCTGCACCTACGACTTCCGTGCACTCCACTGACTTCTAATTGCTAGCGTCCGCATCTCTGTGCCTGGCTCCCCAATGCCACTTCCAGCACCTATGTCTCCTATCTTTCTTCAAAGCGTTCAGCGTCAAATTTCATGTCATCAGACTAAACCATCTCGGATCTGTCTTTATCGTGGACATTTTCAAACACCCAAATGAGTTTCCTCATTTTGTGAAGATACCATTATTTTTTCCTTGATTATTTATAGAGGATAATGCCACCACTTTATCTCTCCAAATTCCATAGCAGAATGGGGAAGAACGTGAATATTATTGTTGGCTAGATCATTAATTAAAATGGATCTTGATTATCGGGGTCATTTTGATCTCTTCCAACAGACGGTGGGAGTCTTAGGGGTTAAGATATAATTCTTGACTAGATGTCTAATTCCCCAAATTTCTGCTTTGATAATTCTTGATGATTTCAAGATCCATGTAGATGAAAATTTCAGAACTCAAATCTCTCAATTCTTTCTCCATTCTACCCCAGCCACCCACCTTACTGAGGTGAGATAGTACCTTACTATCATCCCATTACTGACAAACTCCAGCATCTCCATAATTTAAACTATAAGAGCCCCACGCCTCAGCTGTCACCTCCTCTACTGCCAGTCCCACTCCCAACAGTCCTTTGATTCCCCAAGAACCTAAAAGCATTTACCCTACTACATTAACACTTTACTGTTGTCATTATTGATTTATTTTTCTCAAACTTAGCTTTGATTCCATTATTCATCATTTTAATTGTATTTCTGTATACATCTTGGGTCAGTTCAAGATGTATACAGGTCCTCCAAGAAGCAGATAAGAAGAAAGGATGAGATGTACAGGGAGATTTTTATTGGGTAAAATTCCTTTGAAGGGTGAAGTTGTGAGGAGCAGTAGACGAGGAGACCCTTTACATTATGCTGCAGACCTGACATCATTGAGAGGAAAGAGGGAAGTAAAGACAGGCAAGGAAGACAGCCGGATGGCTGTTCCATGCTAAGAAATTCTTTACCATGAAGGAGTCTCTAAGCACAAGTCGCTCCCAGGGCAATCCTGTGGCAATCAAGATTGGTCCAGTTACATACAGTATTCCAGCCGTGCTCAGCCACTGGCTGAGCGCAACCAGGGGAAGCGTGGCTTAGTGTGTGAACTGCTGCAGATCCAAAGTCATGGAAGCTGAAGGCTATCGATCAGCCACATTCCATGTAGATAATTTCCTTACGGGAGACCTGACCATGGCATCTCAATGGCTGCCAAACACAGCAACTCTCTTAACTCTGTTTACTTTGTTATACTGTCCTATGAAAATCCCAACCCTAGCTCAACCCAACCCTCTATCTATGCTATAATTGACAAATCTTCATGTTATATCTGTAGCATCTGACACAATTCAACTTTTTCACCTATAAATACTTTACTTGTCTTCAAGGACAACACTCTTCTGGTTTTCCTCCTCCCAAATTTACACCTTAAATGCTGTCCTTTCCCTTTTACTCTAGAATCAGAGACCAACTTGATATCTATAATAATATATGTAATATGTACATAAAGAAAATATGCATTTCCTATACTCACTATGCTTCATTAATTTATCAGTAAGTCCTTCTTTTCTAGCACATTCATTTCTTTAATTTTCCCTTTTCCATTCTTCCCTGTAAAATGGATGATTTCAAAGGACTTGAGTCTGATCTCTCTGTCCCTCATCTTGCTTCTTTCCAAACTAGATTTCACATTGATGTCATCATAAACTTTTTGAAGTGACACACTCATCACCCAATTTCCCAGCCTACATTCCTGATGTGACTACACTGGAAATGGAAGCTGACCCAGATAACTTTACCATTTAGTATAACCCTCACTTATTCTTGCCTACCCTCTTCCACTCATGTCCAGGCACCACATTTTTTTTTTTTTTGGCCTAAATTAGTTTTCGAAAGCACATAGGACAAAAAAAATAAATAAAAAATATTAGGTTAATATGTGTAGTGTTACCTACCTGCCAAACTAAAATCAAAATAAGGCGATGCTTTGGTTTACGGAACAATTCATTTTCAAACACTGATTCGTTGTCTGTGTTGTATCCCCAGACTTTTGCCCTAATATCAAAAAGTGTCTGCAGCTTAAGGTCTGTTTAATACTTTAAAATCTGACTTTTTTGAAGAAGAATAAGTTTAGTGGTTGAGATCATGACCTTTAGAATTTGAATTGTTTCTTGAGAAATGGGGTGAGGTATTAATCTTTCTACTTTCTCTTTCTTTAATAGTAAACCAGTCATATAAACAGTACTCACTTGCTCAGGTTGCTGTAAAGTTTAAGTGTGTAAAATGCAACACAGAAAACAGAAAATACATTAGCATTACTTTTATATTTTTTAAAGAATTTCAGTAACATTTAGAAAAACTGTACTTATCTTTCTATTTCAAATATTTGTTTTCTAAAACTATATAAGAAGAAGCACACTAAATGAATTATCCATTCAGTCTAGAGTTCCACACATCCTAGTGGCACCAGGACTCCTTTGTGGAGAAGCTGCCCATAATAATTTCTCTGCAGGAAATAATGTCCTTCATGCCCGCCGACCTCAACTTACCATCTTCAAAGGGGTGTTTTTGGGCCAATTTTCCTCTGTTCCTGTAACTGCAGGGAGCATATCACAGCAGGTTAGCAAATAAGAAATAAGATTTCTCTCTTCCTGGTCCATTACATATAAAATTGTGATGTTAAAATGCTTTTTGAAATCACTTGGAGTAGCCCAAATGATGATGGCTTGAAATTTTCTTAGAGTTTTTTTATACATCATCTGCTCCAAAATGAAACAGCGATTCATTATGTGGTCCTCACTCGAGGCACGAATGCTTATGCTACTAATGAGTGTTTTCCTTAATGGAGTGGGTTCTATTATAGCACAAGAAGGCTCATTATTCTTTGGCAAATCTACCTTAATACACACTTTTGTGGATTCCTAAAGAATAATAATAATTTAAGCTATGCAGAAATACATTCAATTATATTTCTCAACACGAATGGAACAACACAATGAAAACTCAGCATATCCGTAGAACTTCATCTGTGGATAAAGATTAAATTGATGTCTATGACTGATAAGGTCAAATCATTTTTAATAAACAGATTGAGGAGCACTGCTTGAAGCTGATAGTCATCTAAAGTTGTAGTGTGATGCTTTCAGTGAAGCTCGATTAGAGATCTTGTGATTATTAGGTTAAAATAGTAAGTAATAAATATCATTGTGAGTTAAGAAATCTAATAATCTGTTGCAAAAAAGATTATCAACAGTTTTTATTCTGGAGGAAACTTTCTACAGATGTCTAAATTGTGCAGAAAGACAGAGAAGACAGAGAGAATGGATTCTATCCATTGTTTATATTTTATGTATGCATGTAGATAGATGATAGATATAGATGATAGAAGGAAGGAAGCGAGGGAGGGAAGAGGAAAAGAAAGAAGGGAGGAGGTGTGTATGCATGTATATGTCTTTATTCTTTTAAAGTTAATATGTATTTCACTAATTTCCAAACAGAATCAAAATTATTAAATTACATTTAACAATTTCCTTTCCTCCTTTTATTTCTTGTTAAGAAAGAATGACGGTTTCAGGTGTTCTCATCATACTGGAGTCACTTTGTGGAGATTCAAAAAAGATGCTGAGGAGGAAAAACGCAGGAAAAGCCAGCAGTTCCATGTGGAAAAATAGTCTGTTTGCTTTTGATCCTGATTTTTGAGGCATTTTAGGAAGTGTTAAAATCATTTTAGAACTTAATTAAATGAAAGAGCATTTTGTGATGTGGAAAATAAGGGAAGATTTAAATTGAAAATCTTTGAAGCTTCAAAAGGGGTGATAAAAGTTATACATAAGAGCATATCTGTGATTATGGTGATAAGTACTGTGTAATCCATCTATTAGCACTGTGGAAGAAATGGTATACTGATGGCGAGCCCACCTGTTATTAATCATTGCCGTTTTATTCTGTAATAAAAGTAAGCTATATCAGAAAATAATTCCTACTGATGAAAACAATTTTGCAAACCTTTAAGGACAGATTTAAATGACATTCATGCATCATATCATTTAAATCAGTTTTAAGAACTAATGCTGACTATACTTATGTCAGTTGGACTGCAAAAGTTGTTCTTTACAGGACTCAAGCGAGTCAACAGGCCCGTCCACTGCCCCTGTCCTGGGGTCATTCTGCACCTTCCGCTGAAGGCAATTTGGGGGCGGGGGACATGAACACTTATGATACTGTGCGCGCTTTGTAAAATCTTATTGAATACACAAAAATAGTATCTCCAGGTCTCTGGATTTCATGTCAGAGTATAAAGTCCTTATCTTACTTTCATACTAAAAATGAAATTAAAGGCAAATACCGTCAGCCCTTCTAGTCGACAGGTGCTGAGTCTCAGAGTTGACCAACCACAGGTCTAAACATTTTTAAAAGCCACTCGGTTGTGGATATGTACTCCAGAGCTGCCCACAATGGCTATGTCTGCTGAACACAGACAGACTTTTTCTTGTCCTTGTTCTCCAATCAACATAGTATAAGAACTATTTACATGGCATTTATACTGTATTCAGTATTATAAATAACCTAGAGCTGTTTTAAAGCACACAGGAGGAGGTGCATGGGGTATATGCAAATCCAAGGTCATTTTTTATAAGGGATGTGCGCACCCACGAATTTCAGTATCAACAGGGGTTCCTGGAACCAATGCCCTGCAGGTGCCAGGGAACAAATGTGATTAAGAGTGAAACACGCGAAGTTCTTGTGTTACCAGCAAATCCTCCTCCCTTTTTTATTTAGAAAAATCTTACTAAACCTCAGTCCAAGGAGATCTGTCTGACATGTATGAGGTGGCGATGGAGGCTCTGTACTCTGTGGGAAGGAAATGACACTTATCTGAAATAACGGGTTCTTTGAGTAAAATTAGGACAAACAAGATTGAGCCAGCTAACTTTTCTATATGTGACCAGCTAGTTCGTTGATCCTGCTTTTATGATCAAGATTCCGTTGCTCAGGTGATCAGGTGTGAGAGGGCGGAAGAGAGAGCCTCTAAGGAGCCTGGTCCAGGAAGGGTGGAGTCTCATGGGGTAGTCATCACATGGAACCACGGTCTTTGAATTTTTACAGATAAGTTCCATGTTCAAGCACCCACTGCCGTGAGAGCTTGGACCTGTGCTGTCCAGTGATCAGACTCTAAGAAGCTGGAGTTTGACGGTGGCCCTCCCTTCGAACACATTCTCAGGTTAGGAAACAGGTTTCAAGGTTCCAATTTTGCCTTTAATAAGAGGGTTAATCCTTTTCATTCTGACATCGTTCTATAGAGCCAATGTCAGATGCTGTCAGCATTTTAAAGACAACATCTGAGGAGCATGGTGTTTGTTCCACTGTGACAAGCATACACGACTGACTTTGCAGTCTATAGGCCCTGCGTAAACAACTGTGTCTGCCTTCACTAGGGCACACCCAGCAAGATGTCCTACATTCCTTGTTTGTGCAATAACATGGCTTATAAAAAACAGCGTGCTGGATGGGTCCCGAGGTCTGCCAGGAACCTGGACAAAGCCTGTAGTGATTTCAGCACTCGGCATGAGACAGGCAAACGATCTACCTCCCCACACGTAACCTTCAAGCTGACCCTGCGTGGAATGTTCTGGCCAAGATCCCCATAAAAGCCAAAACACCACCAATAAACACTAAAAGCTTTTGTTTTTTAGTTATAAATTTCTGTAAACTTGGTAGAAAATCATGCTTTAAAGTGTCATGCTATTATGTTATTTACAGTTTTTTTCATCTAAGTGAAAATAGTAGTTAAGTTTGTTTATGTGGTACAAAACAGCACAGGTCTTTGTATTACTTTTCAAAAATTTGTTTTAAATGTGTGCAAAAGGTTTGGGGTCATGAAATTGTGGGACTCCACCTCTGTCCCTCCCATGTCACTATCACTATAGTATGCTTAGTGAGCAAGTACGATTATAGGCTAATGTATTAGTGGCTTATTCTTAAAAAATACTGTAGAAAAGGTAACTGATCATTATCACCAGCAGCAGCAGCAATTCTAACTTTAGCACAAATAAATGAGTCGGAATCTTGGGACTGTCTGTTAATGAACCAAGAGTGGAATTCACCTCATTTTAATTGTGTGTTGATGATGACAGTGTTTTAAGAAAAGATGGTGCCCTTTTTCGCTTTATCTTCTTTCCTGCTGAAGAGAATGAAGTTGCCTGACAAACGCTAAAATGCCCGAGACATCAGAGAAGGGTCTGGCAGGCGCCCGTGTCAGGCTCAGCTGGCTTTCCCCGGAGCAGCTGGGACGCTTCCTCTAGCAGATGCTCTCAATTATATAACTGCTCTTGGGTTTTTTATGAGACAGGCCTGGCTTTGAGAATGCTTAGAGTAAAATCTGGGTCCAAATATAGCATGTGCATATAACACCTTCCAGGCAGGTGTCTGGAAGTAAAATTTAATAGGGTTTCATTTTATTTTCCCTAATAATATTCCCTTTCAATCATTTTCCAAGTTTTATACATTTTTTGTCATGTTGAATAGTATGAGATTTTATAAGCTATCTTAAATCTTCTTGGAACAAGTAGGAAGTATTAAAAAATACTTCCAGTGTACTTTGTGTCATGCTTTTTCATTAGCACTGTAATGAAAATTCCCCGTGTTACTGAAAGTCTTCAAAAACACACTTATTTTAACAACTATATAAAATTATTCTTCTATGATTCACTTTATCATTTACTATTTGTTTTATTTAGCTTATTTCCCATTCACTGTTATTAAAGATAATTATATAATTAAAATAATTGTGTGTAACGAATAGAATATATTTCAGATTGGGCACATTGATACCCGTAAAGCTATATGCACCCCGGTGTTCACTGCAGCATTATTCATGGTGGCCAAGACATGGAAACCACTGAAGGGTTCGTTGATAAGATGACTGGCTGACGAAGCTGTGGTACATAAATACAATGGAATACTACTCAGCCATAAGAAAGATGGAAGACTGACATTTGCAACAATATGGTTGGATCTTGAGATAATCACGCTAAGTGAAATAAGTCAGACAGAAAAAGTTGAGAACCGTATGATTTTACTCATATGTAGGCCGAAAGCAATAAACAAGCAAGACAAGCAAACGCTCAAACGCTCATAGACACAGATACCAGTTTAGTGGTTACCAGAGGGAAAGGGGGGAGGAGAAGGTAAAAAAGGGTGAAGGGGGCCAAATATATGGTGACGGAGGGAGATCTGACTTCAGGTGGTGAACGCACAGTGCAATATACAGATGCTGTGTTATTTAATTGTACACTTGAAAACTATTGTACACATGAAATCTACATAATGCTATTAATGAATGTCACCCCAATAAATTTAATTAAAATAGAAAAAAAGAGAGTAGGTGTTTAAAAGTGTGAAGACAGTTTAGTATTAGACCAATGTATATATTTTCAAAATTAATGTACACTTGGAAGATATAAGACATTAGATCAAAATATACAAAATCTCTGTGGGCACCTGCCCGTCTAGAGGTGAAGGAGCTGCAGCTGGGCAGAAGGAATGGTCCCCATGTGCTCGGACATGAAGCTGGTCCAACAAGAGAGAAAATCTCATTGTCCCTTTCATAGGGGAGAGACATATATTTTCCTTTATAATATTGAGATTAGTTTCTCTCTTCTTTTTTCTCTGTAAACTTCTGCTCCTCCCCTGAGATTTGTCTCATAATTCGTTAAGAAAATACAAGCAAGATGCCTAAGATGCCGCATATCTACATCATCAATCTACCCGCCCCCTACTCATTTGCTCATCTCCGGTCTCCTTACAAGGAAAAGTGTAATTCCTGTCCCCAGTCCGACTCCCCGAATTGCCACCCTAATTCTCATACTCTCTAGGCTTCTTATCATTCTTGAAGTCATCTGCATCTAGAACCCCAGATTCCTCCTACTGTATTAGATTATTTCCATTAGCATAAAATCAAAAGGGATAGGTCCTTTAAAAAAATCAAAACAAACAAAAAGGCAATCAAAAACCCGTACTCCACCTGTGCTCTTCTTTGTCACCCTATTGGTTCCCTCCTTTTCACAGCGAACAGTTTAGAAAACATATTCTACATCAATGCTGACTGTGTTTCCTCCCCGCCAGTCCTCCAGTCAGCTCACTCCGCCCCGTTGCATCCCCTGGAAGGCTCTGGTGCAGCCCAGCGGGAGGCCATGGTAAGTGTTGTTTCCTGCTCTCAGTGTTTAAGGCAGCTCCCTCTGGAAACAAAAACTTCCTTTGCTTCCAGAGACCGAATGATTTCTCACCTTCCATCCACATTCCCTTGATTGGCTCCTTCTTATCTCCTGTCCTTTTAAGGTAGGAATCCAGAACTCCTGATTCGGGCCACCCTCGTCTGGTTTCAGCATGTTATTGTTTGGAGATCTCTACCCTTCTAAACATTAAATAGCATCATGTGATGAGAGCTCCTGGGTTCAGGCACGTGAACAGAACACGGGCATCTCAAAATTAACACGCCCACCGGAGTGTTACTATAAACTTCATGTCCCGCATTCCCCGTCTAACTGGCCGCCATCAACGTGCTCCTCCTCAGTTACATTTTCAACAGTGGCACTGCTCTGTTACTAAATCTCCATACCTCATAAGCATCCTTGGTTCTCTTCGGTTTCTTAATCCCCACCCCTATTCCATTCGTAAGTGCTGTCACCCTTCTCTTCAAAATAAAACTTGGTTTTGCCATAGTCTCTCCATTTCCACTGGTTCCATGCTAGTCCGAGTGACCACCATCTCTACTTTCCTAGTTGGGATCCATGCATCCAAGTTGAATTTGACTCATCATTCTCATATTCCAAAATCCGCATCAGCCGCTGAGATCTCCCCGCCCTCCTGAGCCTGCATTCTCCACCCAGCACCTCCTCCCGTCAGTCACACGGTTTCCTTTTCTCGATGACAGTAACACCATCTAAACGCAGATGATGCATTCACTTGCTTACTCATTTATCACCTCTCTCCTTCACTTGCTCAAAAGTCAAGTTCTGTCAAAACAGATTCCGGTTTAGTCCCTTTTCTATCCCCAGTTTACAGTTACTAGTACAAAGTAGATGTTCAATAAACATATTTTGTTGAAGGAATAAATACAGCTAAATTCATATTCCCTTCTAGCAGGCTTCCGTTAAGTGTTATTCTTGATTAATATACATAAAACATAAAATATTTAACACTGTATAATATGATAATTACTTATGCATCCTCCTTCCATTTTCTCCTGCATATTTACAATTTTATTCACCTGCATTCACTATGCTGATTAATGTACTTGTAGTAAAATAGGTCTCTAAGGATGAATAAATTTCATACCCGTTATCATAATTAGGAACTATAATTGGATCATAAAAATTACCATTTATGGGGGAGATACATTTGGATAATACACCCTTTAAACCAACGTAATAATGAGAATAGAGAAGTAAATAAATGAAATAAATGTGTCATTTGCATAGAACATGTATTATTCGCGTGGAACAATGCTATGTCATTGGAGTAACTAAAAAAAATATTTCTGATTATGACTCAAGAATGAAACACATATCCATGTTTTAATCTATTAATTAATAAAAATGAGAAACTTTTAGAACATTTATTTGAGACTTTTAATTGAAGCCAAATAGATTTTTACCTATTTGTGACAATTCTGTTGAGAAAGAAACAATCTAAATCATGCTTATTAAACACGTTTGAGTTAAATGTTATTCCTATTCTTTCTAATTGGGAGGCTAAGTGATCTCAGGGTGACAGAGTGAGGATATGACCTCAGGCTCATCCTTTGCCTCTGTGCTGCTTCTCACGCATCCCTAGGGTAACGCATTCAACGGCCAGGAGATTTCACCTACCTTTCAGCGTTCCATCCATCCAGAGCTGTGAAATAACCACTGCTCCGACTTAAAATTTAACTAGAACTTATATTTTCCTCATCTTAAATCTGATCTTTCTTAGAGCAGGCAATTTTCTGACTGTTCATATTTCATTTGCTTTAAAAAATTATGTTCGAAATTTATTTCAGAGCTTTAGAAGTTTTATGAAATAGTTTGCTAAGATGAAACATGCTATATCAGCATGATGGCATAAAAATATGCTGAAATTTGTACATAACTTATTATTATGTCCTGGTCAGTAGTTCTGGTTTCCCAGCAATGCATAGTTTTGTAGGAATAATAACTGAAATATTTAATGTGACATCTGAAAGCACATTCTGGACTCAATCAATGGTCCCATCAGTCAGGTATTCACTGCAAAGACATTTCAGTTATTTGAGCTCTATTATATATTCCAAAATTATTAAATATGATTATATCATATGATATATAATGTACAGGGCTAGCCATTCAGTGGTATTTCACAAATGAAATGATATTCTATACTTCTTGTTCATTTATTCTGAAACATAGTAATTTCTAATGAACTACCCATACAATGGTAAACCTGTGATAATTCTGATTTTCTGGGACACAAAACAATTTAAGAGGCTAGGAAAATTTGCCCTTTTTTCTGAAAAATTAGACCTTCATACAATTACTTTCTGAAAATTTAAGGTTATATTATTTCTTAAAACCATCTATCTAGACTGCATTCATTCTTAGAAAAATATTTTGTTGAAATTTAATATACATAAAGTGGAAGAATCACTAATCCATTTAAACAGATCCCCACACAGTGAACAACCTATGTAAGCACCAGAAGGTCAAGAAATAGAATATTCACAGAACCTCAGAAGCAACTCTCATGCCCTTTCAAATCATGAGCTTCCCACTTATTCCTACAAATTGCTCTGACTTTTAACCCACTATAGTATGTCTAATTGTTTTTGAAATTTATATAAATTGATCATAACATACCCATTCCTTTGTGCTTGTTTTGGCTCCAAAGTTTTTAGAAAATCTATTCTCATTCTTGCTCATAGTTGTGGTATTCATGACAGTCTCTGGCTTGAACTGCTAAGAGCTGTGCAAGGAACCTTGGCTTTGGGAGAATTCCCCGGGAAAAAGCATTCTGTAGCCCTTTTAATAATCATGCCAGGCTTTTCAAACTGCTGAGGACTGTTGCGAACCATCAGTAAAGAGATTCACCCGGTGCTCCCTAGGGTGGGGTACACACCTAAAACACCACGTTGACTCCACGGCCCTTACTCTGTCCAAGTTTTGAAAACCAGACGACCTGGGATCCCCAGAGACAAAGAGCATTTCCAGTCCAACTGCAAATCATCTTTACCTCCAAATACCAATACCATGTTGCTAACCTGTTTTTTAAAATATGAATGAACAGTAAAAAAATTATGAAAAAGAAGAGCCAAATTGGCAAACATTGAGATTTCTTGGTACTTTGCACAATTTGGGATGTCCAACGATGACATTTCTGGAGGGAGGAACAATGTCACCTTTGGACAAGGACATCTGAGCTCAATGAGTAAGAGCTGCTCTCCTCATCTTTTCCACTTCGCTCAGTGTCTGGTCCTTCACCTGGATCAGTCACGTTCTCGTTAGCTTTCGCATATGCCCTGCCCTTTCATTTACAGAACAGGGACTAGATTCCCCAGAAATAAAACAAACAAAACTTGTCATAGTCACATTGCATTTTTATGGCATCTTTATGCCATTTCATTTTGGATCTAGGTAAGAGAAAGAGGATTTCAAGAGGAAGTTAATATGACAATTTGCCTAGGAAGCTTGAATTAACACAGTAGAAAATATTATCTGAAAATAACATTTTATATATTAGAAATATTTCAAAATAATGTATTTTTATGATATAATAAAGGACATATTCTTTCTTATATTCCACTCCAGTTTACTGTCCATAAACCAGATGATTAAAAAATGAAGAGTGAAGCTGGTTAGCTCTATTTCTGCTGCTGAAACTAATAGAATGACACTTCATTGGATCTTAGCTGTTAGGTAAGTTCTAAAGATTACTAGTGATAAAGTTTCCCAAATATATGTGTGTTTATATGTCTGTGTGTATACATATATCTTCAGTTGACCCTAACATGTTTCAAAAAACTCAGAAATCTACCCAAGCATAATAAAAAAAAAATTAACTGGCATTATATATTGTTAACATTCATATAGATAATATGTAACTTTCCTATCATAATTTGGACCTTTTAAAAGATGTACTTAGGCTCTGTACTACAAATTTCAACTGCTATCTTTTCAAAAGAACATTACATTTCTAAAAATGCAGATCACATTTTGAAAAAGCTAACTCTATCAAATGAGAGATAGTCGTAGCTAAGCCAGGAAATGGTGCTGAAAATATGATATCCATAAACATCTCAGGGCAGAAACCAATGGCAGCTATTACACAGAAGATTTTGTTTAAGATAGGATATGGGAGTCCAGAAAAATGAGTATTGTATGCTTCAGTTTTGTGTAATAACACTCATTGATGTATCAGTAATAATTTTAGGAGGATTAGCAACAATACGGCCACATAACATACGAACATGGTCATAAACAAGCAATGAGAAAAATAGCGTAAAGTAAGGGAGGAAAGATGGGTAATCTCTACAAAGTGCCGATGAAAGCTCTAGCCTACTTCTTTCTATAACAAAGCCCTTAAGTCCACATCATATTTTGTGCTCTTTTCATGATGCTTTAAAAAATTTTTTGTTGTACTTTTTTATTATGCTCATAACATCTACATTTTCATACTATTGTATAAACATGCTCTGTGTGTGCAGTGATTTACCAGACACAGAAGCTCTTTCTCACAATGGTCCAGTCCTCACGCTGCCCATGTTCTCTTCTTTGGGGTCCTGTAACTCACTCGAGAACAATTCATACTGAGGAGAGATGAATGGGATGTGAGGGAACTAACAGGTGAGACAGAAAAGCTGAAAATGACATTTGTGGTGGTTTGTCTATGCGAACAGCAGACGTGTGTGGTCTGGATTTACATCGGGGAAAGACAGCAGGACAGAGTAAGCCTCCCGGGAAGAACCTTGCAGTAGCTCAGAAACCAAAACCTCTTGGATTGGTCGCCAGGAAAGAGCAATGTCATGGCAGTGATTTCAAAGTTACGTGCATTTAGATTGGCCTTGGTTAGGGCTCTGAAGTTAAAACTCTTAATGAAAAAAAAAAAAACTTTAAATGCCAGTTGAATTACCACATAGCAATTTGCAAACTGCTAAACAGATAATGTCCAAATATTGTTTGATGATGCCACAGCTGTGACCTCGTAAAACACAAATGCGTAGACAGCAAAAAAGCTTTACTGTGTATTTATAACCCCCTGAGATGAACAAGTTTTTAATGGAAACAATTTATGCAATGAAATAAGTTAATGATAGTTGCAGTAATGAGGTCTGACAATTTTTGCATTTATTTGTTTCTCGATTTTAATTAGAACTGTACTGTTTTTGAATTTCTAATTATAAAACAAAATGAAATGTGACTTGACTTTCAGTGGTAAGCTTTCTGGGGCCTTTTAAATCATCTTTATCTAAGAAAAGAAAGTCACAAGCAACGATATCATAAAACAAGCCTCAATGTTATCAGTGGCTCAGGAGTCACTGGGTTAATCAGAAGCAATTAGCTTTCCTCTCAGATGCACGGTGTTAAGATACACTTAAATTGAAGCATTATATTCTGATACATCAAAACTCTTTAGTCTCCGACAACCATCTTGTGTTTGTTGGTGTCTGCACTTCAATCATGGCAACACAGTTTACACTGACTGAACCAGAACAAAAATGAGACTGTTCTTTGAGGTAATCAAAGACCTGGTTTGGCTAAATTTTCTTAAGGCCATGGCTCCCTCTTCCCTCACAATTTATTCTTGACTGATAAAGGACTTTTTAGCTGTAGGACCACAGTGTGTGAGTGTTTACTCTAAGCCACCCAGAGGACTTACTGGTTCAGAACTGGATTTGAAACACAGCCATGTCTTTGTTGATCCCTTCTTTGATGGGGTCGTTGGGAGGACGGACTGAAAAAGGTAGAAGATATGGCTGATATTCTGGAGCTGCAGACCTTTGACCATAGTTTCTTGTGAATTAATATGGTGAAGTGTGGATTAGATTAATACCTGGGGGACTTTTTTGGTTGATCAAAAGAATTATTTCAAGAATGCTGGTTAAAGGATCAATATCATCATGTTGGTCAAGGCATTTTTGTTGCCCACTAGAAGAACTGAACATGAGGACACAGGCGTCCCTTGGCGTCAGAAGGCAGCAGTGCTGCTGGATGGCGGACACCAGCGCCTGGAGGTGGTGGGGATTCTCTCTCCCTCTGTCTCTGACTATATGTGGATGGCGATCACTGAGGGAAAATTGCAATGAAATAAACTTTTCTCAGCAAAGTGGAATTTTCAAACAAGTCAAACTGTACAACATTTTAGTAGAAATTGGATAAAACTGAATGCTCTGTGTCATATTTGAAAAGTTGGGGAGAAGTTCATTTGACAAAGTTAAATAAACTTGATGAAGTTAAAAAAACTTTCAGTTTACACTGGTTGGTTCCTTCCATTGCTAAATATGTTTTCGTTTTTGATTAAAAATTATAGATATTAATAAAATTGCTCTCATTGTATTGCAATGATCTCAAATAATGATAATGGCAAATACTTCCATAATATGTCCTATGTGTTGGACACGTTACACGTGCTTTATATACATTAGCATATGCAACCTTAAAAAACTCTGATAGTTGCTATGATGATCTCTAGTCTACAGGTGGGTAAGCAGAAGCTCATGTAGAATAACCTGACCAAAGGCACACCACAAAGAGGCAGAATTAGTTTTTTATCATAACCAATATGGCTCCAGATGCCATTCCTTCTACTATTTTATTATATTGCCTTTCTGAATATATTGAGTTGATGCCATTTCTTCCAGAAAAATTAGAATTTCGAGTTAAAGCAAAATTAATGCATCATAAAAGTATAATTTTTCCTAGGAACGTTTTGGAAAACCTTGTAAAAAAGAGTAGTTGCTTTGCTAGGAAGACAAAATTATACCCTCTATACATCACTGTAATCTTACACAGACATCTAAACAGGGATCTCGATGAGCGAGTCTGGCTGAAGATGACTAGGTCTGTTACCGCTGGAGGCACGTGTGCAGGCTGTGCACAGAGCAGGATGTGCAAAGAAATGAAATGATACATCAATCCAGAGCAGTCATTCTGGATGAAAAACACTCTTCTATGCTGAGCAGGCAGATGGGCTCTGATGTGAAGGATGTGGAGGACATTCCCTTTTTATGGGGCATGCAGGAAAAAGATGGAAGCAAGGTCTGGAATTGGCAAAGCAATTCAGCTAAGGTCCCAGTAGCAGACTACGATAAGCCGGAATCGCGTCTTAAACTGGCTCACGTCATGAGCTTCATCAACGGCCTGGTCAGCACGGTTCTCAGCAGCAGGCTTGGGGGCTACTGAATGAAACGTCAATGTTCCCGAAAGTGTAAACAGAGCAGCAGGGTGGATGCTCAACGTTGGGGTTTCAAACTGGCTGTGTGCCAGCCCTGGGGGAAGTAATGAACCTTTCCAGTCCACACAGAGTCTTAATGATCTGGACTTGAAAGGCGGGCACAGAGCATAGCACAATGCTTGGCACATAACAGTAAGTTAACATTAAATTTAAAATTAAATACTTGTAGCATCAAGACAAAGTGTGTCTCCCTTATAGGCTCTGGGGAATTGCTCCACAGCAAGCCTGCTCTATGAAAATCACACCATGGAAGTGTAGACACAGCCATAGAATCCAGTGACTTGGGACATCTTGCCAGCACATCAGTTTGTCAGTCAGGCAAACTGTATTCCACAAATACTTAACTTTGACCCATGGCATCAGCCCTGAGGAAAAAATGGTCACTGAGAAAGACGGGCTCCAATATGCACGAGATTATCTTTCAGTGTGTTGATGTGAGGACAGCATTATCCCTGTTTTGTGGTAGAAAATGACATAATGACTTAAAACTGACTCAACATTAGGTCTTAGAATTATATCATTTACTTTTTTGTTTACTGTTTAATCTTTTGGATTGTAAGCTATTTTAAAACTTAAAATTATTTTGAAATACATTTTTATCAGAGTGTCTTGGCACATTTTAGGCACAAATACAAATTATGACCAATCGTGAATTTACACCAGTTCTAAATTTCTTAGTTCTTACTAGGAAGCAGGGACTCCTGAAGAAAATGTAATAATATGGTTTAAAAAGGGCAAAACAGCATTCATTACACTTTGATTAAATTTCTAATCAGTATTCATTTCCAGTTTCTTCCAAGTTAAACTAGAACACAGCAAATAAAAAACAAATCACCAAGCCTGGCAATATTTAAAATATGAATGTCACTTTCCAAATTCATTATTTTCTTTTCCTCAAGGCAACAGACAGCTTAGCTTTCATGGCAAGAAAAATAGTTCCTCCGTGGTCATTTCTATGCATTAAAAGATTTTTAAATTTTCTAAGATATTATTCCAGGTTGATCTGACAAATGCTGAAGGCAAAGACCGACTATTTACCGTATGCCTTTTCTCCAAATGAACGGCTTTTACTATCTTCTCCCAATACCCGTCAATAAGAGAGTCTTTCCACTTTTACACGTTGTTTATTTCATTAATGTGATATATGACATGGACCTTCGTTTTAGAACTTAGCCTTAGTGGCTTCCCCTGAAGGAAGGCGAACTGGGGTGGGTAGCACAAGAAGCACCCTCTGCTCCTTCCCATTGCCTGAGACACTTGTTGGTCACCCTGCTAGGTGTGTCCTGTAAGTGAATCCAGAGACAGTTCGACATAGCAATTTTCTGCAAAACTGGTAAATATTGTTGCGTCTCTAATTCATTTAAATAGAATATAACTGATCTCTAAAATTATATTTTTAATTTTAAAAAGTGTACGTTAAATTTCATGACTAGTATAGACAAAAAATAGTTATCTGAATCCTTTATACTTATTTGAATCTGAATAAATCCTCAAATTGCAGGTGATTTTTCTCTAGCCCTTTGTTTGAAGCTAGTTTTATTTTTAAAGTTGTTTTTATTTTATTACTCGGCCTTTATTCTGGAATATTTATCTTAAACCTCTTCTTTTTTTATACAAGTTGCTGGGTTATGATTGCAAAATTGTTCTCCCTACCTGGTTTGGACTTCCAAGCACTGTCCTTGAACCCTCCTCTATATTTTTACAAGAATAATTTCTGTATTTCCACAGAGCTGTGACAAGATTAACAAAACTCAGGTCTTACTCCCAACCAACTGAGCTTCTAGGATTTAAAATTATAACTTCTCTGAACTTTAAACAGATTCATTCACTCAGTTTTCACAATCAGCCTATGGTATATGTATTTTATCATTTTTTCCATTTTACTGAATTTTTTAAAGGTCCAGGAATTTCTCCAAGGCCTCACAGAGCTGACAGTAAGATTCTAGGCCAGTAAGTCTGACTCCAGGGGGAAGTGCTGAACTGTTTGTTACGCTATCAGGTACAAAGCGTTATAAATGTGTAACATTCATCTGCCAAGTGCAGAGTAATTACTTCTAATGGGATTGCAGTGTCTTTGCCTCCAAAAAAATACAAAATAAAGTGGGCTTGTGAAACGTCACATCTCTTTTTAGTTTCCTGGTTATCTAATGTATCCCCCAGTCACGCCCCACTGGCGTCTGATTTTTAATGGGAGAAGCTAGTCATCGCACAAAACTTCCGTCTGGGGGTTCGGCGGTGTTCCCACACAGGGCACATGCTGACCCTGGGGACACCTGGGAACACCTGGGGACATTCTGGGGTGGGGGAGGAATCACCAACCCTTATGAAAATCTTTGATTTATGTGAATATAAAAAACTAAGTTTTTTATTTTGTCTTGAGGCATTTCCAATCAGATTGACAAAACAAGACATGTATCTGCTAATCAAACAGAAACAACATAAATCACCAGATAACCATGTGACCCATTGAGTGGAATCATAAAAATGGACAGAAAAAAATCCCTTTGAATTGAATGATTTTTAGTACTGTGTGTGAATGCCATACATGCATCTGTATATGAAAGCACTAAAGAAAAATAATGGTTGCACAACACTGTGAATGTGTTAAATGTCCCCAAATTGAAAACTTTAAAATGATTAATTTTATGTTATGTGAATTTTACCTCAATAAATAATCCGTATGTATTATGTTACTTATCATATGTTGAAAGAATAGAAAGTCGGTCATTACTTTCAGCTAGGTCTTAGGGTACAGAGAAATTATTTTCACTGAATTCAACTACTTTACAACGTGGTACATGTTTGACACCATTAAAAATGTCATTGTATTAAAAATAAAAAAATAAAAATCCCTCAAGCTCTCACATCCATAATTCAGTGATTGATGGCATTTTCCTCTTTGCCTTCTATGCATTGATATAGTTTTACATAATTGGAATTGTGTTGCTTGTGGGTTTCTGTCTTCATTTATTCTTTTTGTATTCCATCCCCATCAATTTCCCAAGTCCACACTACTATATCATAATTATTTTAATCTGCTTATATTTAGCCTCTAATCTTTAATTATAAAAATTTATTTTGCTAGCATCATAGTTTGAATAATATCCTTGAAAACATAAAACTATTTATACACCTTTGATTACTTTTAATTTTCAGAAGAAAAACAACTTAAAGAATATGACTTTTCTAGGTACAACTAAATTTAGAAAGTGAGAATTTCCTCTCCTGCTAGCAGTGCTTATCTCTCCACAAAGCTACCACAAGATGAACATTATCATATTTTAAAATTGTTAATTTGATACTGAGAGATTGTTATTTTTATCTACTTATTTTCAAATATAATTTACATTTTTCATAAACTTGGGCTTTTAGTTTTACTCTATTTTTTATGTTTACATCCTTTACCACTGTTTCTATTGGATTTATGATAGTTTTAAATTATTTGCAAGTACATTTCATTTATGACTAGTAATTTTATAATTGTAATATTTGTTGCAAATATATCTTATTTGTTAGTTGTTTTAAATTTTACATGATGTTTTTAAATTTTCAAACTTTTAAAACTTTATAAATTTAAATTTGTCCTTTGTGAATATATAATTTTGTTTTTGATTGAAAACTTATTCCTAATATTAAAAAATTATCTGTTTAAACATATATCCTCATTTACAATTTCTTTTATATTATTCTTATTATGTCTGGATTTTACTCGGTATATAGGATGAGGAATATTTGTCTCAAATAATAACCTTCCCAATTTATTTATTACCTTTGACATGCCTTTGTGATGCATTGCAGATATAAAATAAATATAATAACCTATATGTCTATATATCTCCCAATAGTTGTACTGTAGCTACAGATATGCCTATACTTTTATCTATATATATCTGGATTAAGAAAATCCACATGAGGTTTATTTTATTCCACTGAATATCTTCCTACATTACATAAACTTTCAGTATCACACAAATTCCTATTATTTGTGTATAGGTCTTCTTCTTGCACAGACTCATGTATGTTCTTTCTCAACTTCACCTTCACTGTCTTGAGGCAGAGACTCTGGTAGGTTTCTCTTTCAAATCCTCTCTTTTGTCTGCTATAGTGTTAGCCCGTCATTGCATTTAATACACACTAACATTGAAACAACAAACAATGGCTCAGTGTTTCTGTTCCTAACTTCTAAAGACATTGGCACTGGCAAGGATTTCACAGACACATACGTATGGATGAGAATAAGCGGAATTCTGCATAGTTTGGAAGTGCAGATGATTTGTCCAAAAGGTGAGCAATGTGTTACCACAAAATGCAATCTATCACTTTTCTAAATAAGTGATTTCTATTAGAGCAATGGGATTCTGTTTTATGTCTCATAAAAGGTATGTTATTTTCATTTATAAAAAGGGAGACCAATTAATCTATCACCAAAACTGGGACAATTTTAAGAGAAGAGGCGCTGTTCATAATTTCTCTTGTACAACAGGCATAAACTGAGATAGTCCCAGGAAAACTCAGTGATAATAAATGACTTTACTACCATGTCATAACATTTGATGTTTGTCACTGTGCTGTCTTAACCTTGTGGATAGTTAACCAATAATGGTTAATTGGAGAACTTTCAGTCTCTGCAGCCATATATGACCAAAGCCAATATTTCAGTGACAAGTTGCTCAATACAGTAACCTGGAGTATTTATTTTGTATGGACAAACACATTAAATAAATTAAAGTTGTACCAATGTATAAGCAGAAAGTACAAATTGAATGCTTCAAAAATAGCTCATGTCATGGACTAGTGGTTACCTGTGGGTGGGGGGAAGAAAAGGGGAGAGGTAGATGGGGGAAAAATTAAATAATTTCTTTAATTAAATAAATTAATTCATTAAAAAATAATTAATTAAAAATAACAGTGTCTTAGGAATTATATATTTAAATACCTATGCACTTAATGAGCTCTGGGTCATCTGCAGACAGGAAATCAACAGTTTATTTTCCTGTTTTTCATGCAGGTAAGTCGTCCACCATAGAAGCAAAACTAATAGCATTTAAAAGTTATTCTGAATTTAGATGACAAAAAATTAGATTGTAAACAAAATATGAACACCTGATTTGATTTTATAAAAAAAAATGTAAATGAAAAGGACTTCACTTCTCAGTAAGGATGGACTGATGCAAGTTTGGCCTCTAAAAGTGAGTAGCTTTTTCAATATTGTTATGAAGTTCTTTGTTATTCTTAATCTGTTTATTTAAACTCTGGGAACAGACATTTGTGACTTAATTGAAGTCAGTTTTTTTTCAACATATTTATATGAGACATATAAATGTCTCAAAAAATACAAAATATTTGTTAAATGATAATAGAATGAAAATCTAATGAGATTGAATGTTTTCAAATGCTGAATCACGTGAGCTGAACGGATTTTCGCTCCAGGATTATGATTCCCTATTCACACCACATTCAAGGAAGCAACATAGACACTTCGAAACACTGAGTTTCAAAATGCAACTCTTAATGCTTCCCCTGAAATATACTTTAATGTGAAGTGAGAGTTCTGAAATTAAAATTAAAAAAAAATGTTTAAATCATTAACAGTTACACTTTTCTCCATTTCCTCTGTTCTCGAAAGGAATCTCTAATTATTTGTAGCTCTGTGATGAATGAAAGAAACGGTTGGAAAATAAGGTGAAAACTTTATATATTCTCTAAAGGAAGTCATTATTCAAGCATGAGGAATATTAAATCTTGATAAAGAGATCAATTACAAGGGCTTCGTACATTCACTTAGAACTGTGTGTCCCCAGTAATGAACTGCACATCACCATTAGGAAGACTAGACATAAATCATGGAGATTTGATAAAATGAAATCCAGGGAGCAGATTATTATTATTTGCCTGAGGTGTGCAATATAATGATTTTGATTTGTTTCAAGACACACGAAGGACATAAATCATGAGTTTAAAAGAAGTTACTTTTCTGCTTATTTTTATTTTTACCTTTAAACTTTGAGCATCTGCTAGAAGCAGTAGACAACACAGTCCCTTAAAAGTGGCATTATAACTTTCTGACCAACGCATCCAAATGTCTATCAAAGTTTATTAGAATGAAAGTGCCCACTCTTCACAAAGCAATAATCTAATATTTTTATCTAATTAACTTGCTTTATTCAATTACATGAAGATAAAACACTGTGTCCTTAAAAATATGTTCATGCTGACAACGATTCCGAAGGTTAATTTCCTCCAGCGAGGTAACCAAGTTGCCTCCCCTTGACTCTGAGTGACCTATACATCTGCAATCCCCTGCAAAAATCTTAAGGCTCATCATGCCTTGCATTCAGGAAGTAACGTCACATCTCCTGAGGGCATCATGACTGACTGGAGCCTAGGAGAAAACTGCTTTTCTTCAAAAAATAAGAAACCCAATTTTTCACTCTTCTGTTTTTTGTTTGTTTTTGTTTTGTGTGTGTGTGTGTGTGTGTGTGTGTGTGTGTTTACTTCAAAGCAAAATTCAAGGTATCTTTTTATAGGAAAGTTTAGAATAGTTCTCAGAAGCAAGGGAACACTAGCTGGACAGTGAGAAAACAACTTAGAGAGTAAGGCTTAGGGTGTGATGTTTTTACCTAGTCACATAAATGAGGGAGTTAAAGAGGAACAGGGTCATGAGTGGATATTCACATAGAATGGTCACGATCCTTTCTGTTGGAGGTCCTGTGTGCAGCTAAGCATTGCTCCCTTTAAATACATTTATGATATGGTTATACATTTATTTTTAAGCTAGTTGGATTCAGATTTAGCCACTGTGTAAATATTGGACAATGGAAACCATAGTTTATTCAGGTTTTATTAGGGAAAAAAAATGATTTTGAGAAAGAAGGGATAAAGTACTACATGTTCTAAGGATGATTCACAAAACTTTTATCTTCTTAAATTTTTAAAGTAGTCTACTGTGAGAATATATACTGATTTTTAAGGCCTATTAATATATTTTATTATTTTAGCAAATATCTGTAGACTGTTCTTGGTTTGAACTGGTTGATTTTTTTATTGTTAGCAGTGAGTGCTGTTACATTATCTACCATCTCAGAGTTAAGGTTTAAAAAAAGAATCATTTTATTTGTTCATACATTCTATGAATCAGGATTAAGCGACTACATAGTGAGGATCACTCTTTTCTGCTCCTCAGTATCTGTGGACTCGACTGGGAAGACCTCCAAAATAGCTTCTTAACTCAAAGGTCTGGGCTGGGCTGATGGATCAGTTCAGCTAGTTGTATTGACATGAGTAACCCATCTGTGACCTCTCCACATGGCTTTGGTTTCTCAGAACATGCCAGTTGGGGTCTGAGTGGGAATATAGAAATGGAGGGCTGGGAAAGTGCAGGAGAGCCACATGGAAGGTGAGAGGCTTTTTATAATCCACCATTGAAAGGCTCAGAGCTTCTTTCCCCCTGTTCTCTATAGGTTGACACTGTCACAAGTCTTCCCGGAATCAAAAGTATGTGATGCAGACCATGCCACTGAAAGAGATGACTGTTAATGACTTTGAAGGCTTTTTCTTTTAAACATTACCCAGTAATATTATGAGATTATTTAAGTTCAATACTTGTCTTCTAGTATTTCCATACATATATTTTAATGGGGTCCTTTAATATTTAAACTTTAAGCAGTATTTTTATGGCATACTCATCTCTCTAAGAGAAAAGTTCTTGAAAAAATTAATATAAATGAATGAATGAATAGAAGAGCTGATGGCATTTGCCACTTATACAATTAATGAAAAGAAGCAATGAATCACTGGCAAGTAAAGTTTATTACACAATTATAATGCTAGGGTAGAAATTATTATACACAATAGAAATTAATCAGTAGTTACTTATGGGAAGAATAATATTTCTGAAATTAGAGTGGCAGTGACAAGATGAGAATTATTCAAATAAATCATCCACTAATTAAATAAACTGATTTTCCCCAAACACACCCAGTTTTGACCCCAACTAATAAAATCTGTAGGGAGTAGAAATAAAAATTAGCATTCTAGCAATAGGCATAAGAAAAATTGAATAAGGCCAGTATTTGCAAAATAATTTAATACATTAAGTAAGGTCTTTATATTGTCATTCATAGATCTGTTTTACATGATAACACCCGGCCAGAGGCCATGGTTTTCCTTAGCACGTGGGGGTGAAACTCAAATGGTTTTCAAGTTTGATCAGCAGAAGAAATTCTGCAATAACTATTTTTGGGAGAAATATTTTGTGTCTTTGTTGACTTTCAAATCTCATGACCTAATTGTTTTCTGTTTTGTTTTTTTTTCCTGCAAGGGCCATCCACCCAGCTACTCTCTGAAAGCTAGACATAGCTCTACATGACTGACACCAAATTGAATATAATATGTGGCTACCTGATAATGTCCCAATTTAATATCAATTTTTTAACAGGCATAAATATTGTTTAAATAAAACTGATCTCCTAAATATTATTGTAAAAATTCTTGTTTATTAAAAAGAATAACTTCAATTTTGTTAGATGGATTATCACTTGCTTGGAAAATTTATGTATTTTCTATCAGGCGAATTGTGGTCTCTGCCTCTACAAATTGCATCGAGATGAAAATATTATTATATTTCTGATTTGCTTAATATATAGAAATAAAACTAAGACAAACTGATTCTCTTGGTTAAAAAAAATGACATCCAATTATAAATTATGCAAACATCTACATAAAGCATGGTTAAATAAAAAAAAATCATATGCCAGGAAAAGGTAAATGTTTTTGATAGATTCGTTATGTCTTTTAGAAATCCTAAACAAGCAGTTAAAAAATTTGTCCTATACTGGCTAATCTGGATTTAAATTGTAGTTGTATTTTATAATATGAAGACAGAAGAATTTTGAGTTGGCAGAAACATTCAACTATGTACTATAATAATCCTCAGTGATGAAATTCATTTATATGCAACCTTAAAGAACACTGAATGAAAATCTCATATTTAATTTTCTAAAAGCGCTCAAGGATAATTGTACTGAAAAAAAAAAAAACCTTATTCTGAAGCATGACTCATTACTTGATTTTATTCTCTTCATTGTCTTAGATACAAATTATACATTGATTTCATGTTCCTTCTCCTGTTTATTTCACATGATTTCTTGTACATAATGATTTAAGAAAAGCTCTAAAGTACTTGTAAATGACTTGTGTTAAAAATATCAATGATACTGAAGATGTAACTCTTGGAACCAAATTGCAATGTGCAAAATGACCTTTTAAAATATGAAATTTTCTTTGCACCTTATGTATCTACTTAGATTTTTAATATGTATATATAATTCTGAACTCGTGTATTATTTATTAAGCATAACTGTAGTGGAGTATCATAATTACTATTTCTATTTCTTAGGGTCATTTGAGGATTTCTTCAGACTTCTGATATACTAGAAATGCAATTTATCTACCACCAAATAATTGATTAAAAATATAATATATTTCCTATCTTATATCAACATGAAATTCCATGGCAATTAAGACTTGCATTATTTGACAGATCAGCAAAGGTGATCTTTGCAAAAGGTATTGCATAGTTATTGGTCATATGTCATTCATCTGTGTAGTCAAGTAGTTCCAAAGCATTTTAACTATCATATTTAGCACAGAGAATATTTATAGGCTACTTGAGTCTATGATTAAATACACTAATTAAAAAAAAAGACATGATTCAATTTGATTCATAATTTCTCCTACCTACAGAGTAGAGATCTATTTTATTATCTAGTTCTAGAATAACAACCATTTTAGCTGCCAATCCTGATACATCGGGACTACGCAGATATCTACGACACCTGGGCTCACTAATAATGTGAATAGTGGTCCAGAGGGGAAACAGTGGGACGGATGAGTTGTGTAAGCTACCTGTCCTGCTAACTATGAGAAAAAAGCCTATCATCAGATGCGAGTCCCCAACATATTTCGTGTTCCGGAGTTGTGGACTCTTGAAACGTTTCCTTTCCTGGAAATAAAGACAATATAAAAGGTGTTTCATTGTTTGACCCCTCTCTTGTCTAATTATTTCTGAAAATGTGGTTAAGTAATGTACATTAGAATTACCTAATGTACAAAATGATGCTTGCCGAAGCTTACACCAAATATACTGAATTATAGCTTTGAAGAAAGGAGCCAGGAATCTGAATTTTAAATAAACACCTCTAGTGATACCTATGTATAATGAAGATTAAAAACAACTGTTTCAATAATTTGGTCCAGATATTTCCTGCCTATCAAAATATAGTGACTAGTCACACAGAAAAAAGCTAAGAGTTCATCACTATCAAACCAGTATTATAAGAAATGTTAAAGGGACTTCTTTAAGGAGAAAAAAAAGATAAAAATATGAATAATAAAATGGCAATAACTATATATTTATCAATATTACTTTAAATGTAAATGGGTTAAATGTTCCAATCAAATGACATAGGTTTCTGAAAGGATAAGAAAATAAGACCCTTAGATATGCTGCCTACAAGAGACTCACTTCAGATCAAAAGACACACACACACACACACTAAAAGTAAAGGAATGAAAAAAGATATTTTATAAAAACAGAAATGAGAAAAAAAACCTAGGGTAGCAATTCTGGGGTACTAGACAAAACAGACTTTAAAACAAAGGCTGTAACAAGAGGCAAAGAAGGACGCAGTAATGCCACAACTGGTATTATTCTGAAGAAACCCAAAACACTAATTTGAAAAGACATGTGTATCTGTATGTTCAATGAAGCACTATTTACAATAGCCAACATATGGAAACAACCTAAATGACCAACAATAGATGACTAGATAAAGAACTGGTGCATATATACAATGGAATATTACTCAATCATAAAAAATAATAAAATCTTGCCATCTTCAACAACATGGATGGACCTAGAAGGTATTATGCTGAGTGAAATAAGTCAGAAAAAGACAAATACCTTATGATTTCACTTATATGTGTAATCTAAAAAAACAAAAACAAAAAACGAACAAACAAAACAGAATCAAACTCATAGATACAGAGACCATTTCGATGACTGCCAGATGGCAAGGGGGCTGGGAGGATGGGTGAAGGGAGAGACAAGTTTGAGAGGTACAAATTGGTAGTTATAAAATATTCAGGGAAGTGGAGTATAGTATAGAGAATATAGTCAATAATAATGTAATAACTATGTACAGTGTCAGATGAGTACTAGATTTATCAGGAGGATTATTTTGTAAGTTATTCAGATGTCTAATCTTTATGTTAGACACTTGAAATGAATATAATATATCAACTCAAATGGTAATTAAAATTTTTTAAGTTAAAAAAATAAAGACTTATAGAGACTAGTTATAGACCTAGTTTGTGGAGATGTAAGAAGTAAATGACTAATGTTCATTTTTATTTATCATTAGGCAAAGTTCTTTGACAATCTCTGGCCAAGGTAGCCAGTTCTGCTGTATATCATTCCTGTGACCAGCTCTACATCTTATAGTGAAATCCTGTTCAGTGGGTCCTTGACTTGTCCCCAAGTGACCAAGTCCCTATCTTATTCTCTTTTTTCCAGGGACTAGAGGCAATTCCCAATCCTATGAATATTGTTCTATGTGACTCGACTCATTTCTTCTCCATAAAGCTTATTTGCAATATTCTTTATTGGTGAAATCTGAATCCTTTACTATTTCAAGATTCTTCATCATTGTATTTCACAGCTCTAAGAGAACGTGCAGTTATAAACCGTTGCTGAATTTCCATTTCACTGACCATCTGCTGCCTGGTGTGCAGCCTGTTATCACCTACGCCTGTATTCTGGGGATTCTATGATCAATGTTTCTAATTTGTCTTCTATCAACTGCAGCTGTGTATTTTACTCTGTGAGAGATGATTTTGTTTAAGATTCACACCCCCTTCTCAATCATACAAATCCTCCAGCACACAGACGCAATTCTTGGAACCCAAATGGACCTTGCTTGGACAATCATTATTTTATAGGCTGGGCGACCCTTCCTTTAATACCTCTGTTGGGCTCATTGCCTCTGCACATCAAAATGCACCTGCTATACAAAGCTGTGTCCTCATCACCTCCTTCCTAGATTAGTGCAACATCTGTACAGTATTTCCACCTGTGCTACTGTAGCTTGCATGCCTTTGCACAGGTTGATTCCCATGCCTGAATGTTCCCTTTGCAGAACACTCATCCTCGTGGGATCGTATTTTTTAAACAGAAAGGAAGTAACAAAAAAACCCTTGAGAAATAGCAGAATCATTTATGACAATATAACACAGCTGAGACCAAAACAATGTATCAACATGATTTCCTAAATTTGAATTTTATTCTGATGTTAGTTATTTGTGTACCTTTGTTCTACCAAACTGTGAGCAGCTGAGGACAGAGATATTTTTTCCACTCATAATTGAAGGGCCTCACTCAATGACTGCATTCCTGAATGAATGCATTTTAGTACTATATAATATTCAGTAAAACTCCTATCATCCATTAGTTTTGAGAACACACACATAAAAGGAATCAGATTTGTTAACATCCTCTCTGAATCATTTTCTGTCATCACCAAATCCTAGGTTGTATCGATAATCTGATATTTATGCTTTGCAAAATTACTATTCTGTACAACCATATTTAAAATAATTGGGTTCAATCATTCCATCTTGCTATTTCTCTAGTCTTTACTGTTCTATGGTTATTCGAATATCACACTATCTTTTGTGAACTTCACTCCATATATTCTACCTCCTACCCCTCACTGGTTATTTAAATTTCTTAGATTTAGTTGCAACTAAAGGTTTTTCATATTTTAAGTCTCTTTTCTTTCTCTCTTTCTTTCTTTCTCTTTCTTTCTCTCTCTCTCTCTCTCTCCACCCCCCGCCACCTCCCCCCATTGGTGTTCTGATTTTTTACTTCTTGGGTTCTATGATCAGTAACTTTCCCTGAGATATTCTTAACAATTAAGTTCTAAATATGTGAGTTAAAACACATCTTTTTGAAATAGAACTGGGTGATAAATTTCTCACCTCTTCCTAAAATAGTATTCAAAACCTGCTAACATGATGTTATTTCCAATTTGATTAATTACATCATCCTTAAAAAGAGAAAGTAAAACACAAATTCCCTAAATGGGTTCTGTTTATCGTCATAATGAATTTCTAAAAAAAAAACAAAAGGGAAAAATGTGTCTTAGATAAGCAAAGGAGAGACTGTGATCAAGTGTAAAAGTTAGTTTCCAGCAATCCTGGAAAATACCATCAAGGACGTAGAGACAGAAACTCGAAGGGCCCTGAAACTTGAATGTTGTCTGTCCTTAGCGTTTACAGGGCTGGGATCTCCGGCCAGTGGATAATCGCTTGGTGGCTCATGTGCCATTTGTAGCCAACGAGCTTCTGCACGCCCCGCATTCTGTGTTGACTCCTGCTCTCCTGCAGGTCATCAGGCTGCCGCCGCCCTCCTCCCCTCCAGAGCATCGTCTGTCACAGGTCCTGCCTGAACGTCCTGTGTAGAGCACAGCTTTACAGTTTCATGACGCGGTGCCAGTCCTTTCCCAGCTCTCTGTGGCGACTACGTCTAGCACTTCAGCCCCTTGCCTTAAAGAAATAGGAAGGTTTAACCAGGTGGTCTGCAAAAGGAATTGGCCTCGCCACCTGGTATCCAGTTTACCTGGGAAGTGCTCAGACATTTTTTTTTCTTTATAGCCATTCACTGTGAGTTTTTATTGAGGTAATAACCTGACAGGTTCAGCAGCAATCTTTAAGATCCAAGCTGTTTGCAGCAACTCAGTTCCTGGTATTACTGCCCTTGTGCCAGGGTTTTTTTGTGGCGACCCCTTGAAGATTTATATAAATAGACAGCTACCACCCAGTCTCATAACCAGAAGGATAGAGCAGGAGCATATCTATAAATTATTGCCCCATCTATGACTCTATTAATGAAATTTGAGCTGTTAGCTGTCACACCAAAACTGAAATTATGAAAACACAAGAAGATTTGACAACATGTCACCTTGAACTAAAAGTTAAAATGCACTTTCGGATGATTTAGGATCTCAGCATTCCTAACTTATTGCAAGAGAATTTTAAATGTTTTCCTTTAGTTACTCATTCAAGGAAAGGTTATATGGAAAGTGAGGATTATATGCTAGATATTATGCTGAGCCCTGGGAATACATTTGCACGTGTAAATTCCACTACAGGTAGCAGAACTAGAAATATGAATGTGATTGTGTTAAAGGAATACAGATTCTTGGAAAACTCAGAATAACTAGTGAATGACTATATCACCATCACACTGGGAAATTATGTGCACATGTAACATTGATGTTCATGGCGACTTTCATAATAGAACTGTGCAGTCAGTAGGTGGCACTATTAGTTTTATTAATAACCACTGACCACTCCCTTTACTCTTAGAAAAGTGTTGATGATAATTTATTTTGAACTGTTTTCACAAAATTTCAAAATTGCTTCTATCTAGTTTATTAATGAATCATTTGGATTGCCGATGAAGAAGACTGTGGGATAAAGAGAGGAGAGTTTGTAGGATGGCAGAAATTATGCCATGGGTCACGCTGGTGTCTATCAGATTGTCTTCTCTGCGTATTATCCACTGAAAGGACCACTGCTAAGCACACTGCCTCCTTCCTGGACACCTTCTCTTATCAGCCAGAGAGTGTGTACACAGAGAATGCAAACTAATTTTAATGTGCACTGAAGCAAAATATTAGCAGGAAGGTGAAGCGACTAAAAGGTATAGCATATAAATTGTTTGCAAGCATTCGTGACATTATGATTATCGGGCATTCTGGATGTTCCAGACTACTGCTTTTCTCCATTAGTATAGATAACTGAGAGATGAGCATTATGTTGGTAGAAAAAAAAAAAACCTATTCTTACTTCCATTTCTTCCAAGCAATAGCTATGCTTGCATCAAAGTATTCAGAAGGGGGAAAAAAACCCTTTTTTAAAAAATGCATTCTACTACCACACACCATCAAATTGTATGTGAGCATGATTATGCCCTAAACTGTGTAAGAGTGCCCCCAAAGCACCGAGAACCCCTTATAATTTCTTGCTTAGTATATGTTTTCCCCATGAGATCACAGTATCCACAAAATCAAGGATTTACCTGTTTTGTATTTGAGGTCTCCCAGCAAATGTCACAGTGCTGGGCACATAACAATGCACAATAGATACTTGTGAAAAGAATAAACACATGTCCATTGGACTGAATTATTTTGTCATTTTGTAACATAAAAAGAAATGTATGCGGTATCCTCTGATTATGCAGGCGAACATATTGCTAAGGTTTTATGCCACAATCAATCAGGGATAATGATGGGCAGGGCATAACTTCTTATTTTTAGTACTGTCTCTAAATGACTGATTTGTTTCATGATTAAGTCATAAATTCAACAGAATAGACTATTAATTACCCTACCTAAATTAGAATTATTTTCATATTACATGTATTTACATATTTAAATGCCCTAAAATTTATTTGCTTGAGCATATGAACTGATGATGAAAATTGTTTTAGTTCCAAGTTCCTTGCAAGTTGTCTCATTGCCAGTGGACAAGCCAAATTTATTCTGAGATCATTTCATAGATTTTATTTCTTAAAGTCTTAGATATTTCAAAATCTGTGCTTATAGCTCCAATTGTCTGTGATGGTCTCCTATTTGTGTGTGTGTGTGTGTGTGTGTGTGTGTGTGTGTGTGTGTGTGTGCGCGCGTGCGCCCATGTGTGTGTCAGTTACATTTGTATTATTGTTTCTTTTTGCTATTATGCGCAGTTATCTTTTTATGTCATGTTTTATATTCGCAACATTCTTTTTAGAGATTATGTGCTTTCTGGAATGATGTTATTTTCCTCCAGAGATAGTTTATATTTATTTCCATCAGAGAACTACCAATTGAGGACAATGTCAACCACATTTAAGGATGTGAGATGATTTGAATTTGAACTATAGTCACTGGGCAGCTTATTAACTTCTTTATTAGCTTTAATGTATTATAATTGATTTACAAAAACACACTTCACATATATAACATATACAATTGATGAGTTTAGACATATGTATATGCCTATGAAACCACGACCACAATCAAGATAATGAACATGTCCATCACCCTCAAAAGTGTCTTTGTGTCCCTTTTTTTCGGCGATGGGGTGGAAGGTAAGAACATATAACACGAGATCCACCCTCTTAACAGATTTTTAAGTGCCCTTTATAGTATTTTTATAGCATCATGGTTTACAGCAGACCTCTGCGTTCTGTTGAGAGAGGCTGGTGAGTTTATGTACGTAACCAACATATTAATAAATTTTGGATTCGGACATATGACCGATGATTTCAGATTCTTGCACTTATGCTGTATCAAATACAACATGCTTCCACGGTGCTTTGTACTTCATCAGGAACCTCATGCTATTAATAACAGTTGGTACTCAGTATATTGTAAGAATTCAAATACTAAGACAGCATTTACTTGAAAGTTGTTCATCAAAAATCATTTCTATCTAAAAATTAGGAGTAGATATCAGTTACTGGGAAAGTTAGCTCTTCAAAAGAAGATGCTATTTCCAGGATGGATTTTCACATTTACTGTTATTGTACCTTTTGAGCATGTATTGAATTACCTAGATTTATGACCGACATGGCATAAAGAGGGCATTTCGGTAAATCTTTCTGTGGTGGATCGTTTTGATGGCCCTAGTTCTTCGTCGCTCCCCTTCCTATAGAGAGAGATACATTTGCCTTTATTTTGAAGTGGCTCCCGCTATGGTCATGCAGATTTGTGCTGTCCCTTTACCCAGAGCTCAGCCATGTTACTGGATTCAGTCAGGAGGTGTTGCCAAATATGAAACAGGCAGAGGCTTATGATGCCCTTGTATATTAGGATTCTCCTTTATCTCTCTGTCATTGCCACGAGAATATGCCAGCGACAGCCAGATGGACAAATGGAGCCAAATAAACCACGTCACCCCAACTGATTCTTAAGTGAGCTGACAACTTGCTAACCGTAGGTATGTGAGTGAAGCCCACAAAGATGAGCGTACTCTCTTAGCTCAATTCCAGCTTTGTTCAGCATCACCAAGGTTTAGTGGCTGCTAGTAATACATCATTATTTTGGCAAAACTATCTGATACACTATCTCGTGAAAACATTATTGACTGACCATAAAGAAAATGATGAATTATTTTGATGAAAATAAAAACTGTATTATAATCAGCATATAAATTTTTCATTTTTAAATCTTTGTTTTGTTCCACTTTATATTTGTAAAGGCAAATATGGTATTCAACCCTTATGATCTCGAACAGTCATGCCAATGATTTATGGCTTGTGCTCATTCTGATTTTTCAGTGCATGTAATCTAATTGGTTGGTACTCAGTATTTAACTAAACATTTAAAATTTCATCCTGACATAATATTATACTATTATTAGAACTTTAATGGACTAGCATCTAATTCTCAATGATTTATAGATTAAGTGCCTATGTATTTAAAATTAATTAGAAAACAAAGATACATATTCATTTCTTTCAGTTATTCCAGTAAAAAAAAAAAACATTGTTACACTTCAGAGAGCAAGCTCCCTTCTCTTATTTATAGAAAAGTTATCACAGAATAAAAATATGCGTTGTTTATACGGTTTTAGAATAAATGATGGTAACTTTCATACACCATTTAGAAACGGTTCCGGCACTTGCATTCTGAGTTTATTCATGAAACACACAGTTCCTGCTCTATATTTTCTCCTTCTTTCTTCTCCATAGGGGAAAGGGACTATAAATTTACCATCTGCTCCAAGACTTTCTACAGCCATAAAGATTGCAGTTAAAACTATGTTAATAGCTCAGTTCAGGCAAGAATGATTCCTTAATTTTCATTTCTTATAGGGTAAGTTAATTAAATCCATTAAAGCCATTTCATCACTCCATAAGGCTATCCAGGTTCTTGCTTGCTTCCATTTAAAAATTCCAGACTAAATTCTATATATCTGTTATCTCCATAATTTCATTCCTACAAAGCCTTTTTTTGTTTGGTTTTTGGTAGCATCCTGGCTCACATATTTAACAGTTAAAATAAGTTTTAAATAGTTTATTTTATATAGGTAAGTGGTAAGATTAAAACTGTATTGATAGTGAATAAAAACATATTAATTGAGGACAATAAATAATCGAGGAGTCTGTTCATGACCTGGACCATGCTGAAAGCACATACATGAGGGGGTGTAAGATGCAGGACTCCAAAGGTGAAAAATGTGATTGTGGAACTGCTTAATCTTGATCGGGAAGAAACCGATAAAATGCACAAACATACAAGAAGCACATCATAGGGCATAGTCATAAATTCCTACAGGGAAATAATTGTTAGGCCTTTGCCATCAGTTCCTAGCCTGTGTTGGGTACAAAGCTCAATGTTCCTGGGTTCGGTTTTGGGTAAAGTGCTTTGGGAAAATAGAAGAGGGACAGACGTGTTCGAGAAAGCAGGAGGTGGTTTACTGCAGGAGTCCTTGTGATTAATAAAATCTGTCAGCCTCAGAAATAAAGGAATGTAGATATGTCAAGAGAAAGAGTAGGTTATCCATGCAGTGATTCCCTAAACCCACGAGTGACTCGAAAGTTAATGAATAATTCGGTGAAATATTCTAACATTTCAAACCAAAAGCTCATTCATTTATTCGGTTGACAAGTATTTATTGATTGCCAACTAGGTGTCTGGGATGCAGTGGTGTTCAAGATATACCGCGCCTACTATGCAGTAAGAAATAGTAAAAACCAGGACCACGTGTGGTATATAGGCTAGAATGCGGTGGAGATAAGGTGGGATCAGAACACTTAAAAGGGGTATTTAGAAAGATTTCTCAGTAAAACAGGTATTTTAATTAAGGTCTATTAACATTGTGTGTTTTGTTTAGTTAGAATTTAGATTCATAAGTAAAGATGCTGCATATGTCTTTCTTCTTCCTAAACAAGTTATATTACTTTCCTTGGAAATTCTTGCACTTAACTAGATAAAAGATGTAACTTAATTAAAATATACAGACTATTATATGGTTTTAACTTTAACTTTGACAATTCCAAACTGGAATGCTTTGAAAACTTTAACAGTGACTGATATATTTTATTTCAAAAATGGAGAAATATAATTCCTGAAAAGACTTTTTTCCCTTGGAGTCTATGACTGCCTACTAATTAAGTAACCTTTTTTTTTTTTGAAATGTGTTTGAGATGTTTTCTGCCTAATTATCTACCCAAAATATTCCATCAAAAACTCCAAAATGTTTTCAGTTTTTAAAAGTATCATGTCCCATTTTCTGCACAGATACAGAGGCATTCATTCATGTTTTTATACTTAAGATCGTGTTGACTTTTAGTTTTTTTAAAGCTGCTGGTGCATACACAGCATAGTGCTGTGTGTATTTCATCTGATGACACCTATACCTTCCTCTTACAAAAGCATCTACTGTCTGCATCGCGACTCATTTCTTTTCATAAACAGTTGTACATTCAAAATTACAAAACTAGAACTGTACAATGCATTTATTTTATGAATATTATATTATATTTACACTTAAACTATAGTATTAAGTCTAAGTTTTAAGTACATTATTTAGGTACATGTTACAAAATTTAAAATGGTCAACCCAATGAAGTCTGACTTTCAATTAGCATTGCTTTAGACATTGTATATTATTTCTTATTTCTTAGACTGAAGAAAAGCATAATTCTGAGCAAAGCATAATTGAGAGATAGAAACCACTGAGCTTTTTATCTTCAGCCCCATCAAAATAAAATTCTGTTCGCTCCACAAATATTTTTACCATCTATATTTGACCACTAGGAGCTCTCTGCAACAATGAAGATACAGGTGTGAATGAAACTTACAAGCTAGCAAAATTCATTTGGGGATTTTGTCTTTCTTCACTAGTCAATGTGCTCAGTCATACATTCATTTATGCATTGCATTTAGAAGACGTTATTTACCCTATTTGACATCCACAATACTAGGTACCAGGGATTCAACAGTGAAGATTAGTTCTCTTAAAACTTATCATAAATGAACTATCACAAAATAACACATTCAAAATCATCTACTTGAAATAAACTTTTTCTTTACAATCAAGTATGGTATCAGAAAAATTAAATTGATGATGTAGAAAATATATCAATAACTTTATTGTTTCCTCACATTTTTAAATTAACACAAGTCTGTTATCAGGACAGAAAAAGGGGTTGGTCTGCCTGCACACGTCCAAGCCCATGAAGAGATACATGCGGGTTTTGCAGAGAAGAAAGTGAGGGTTATTAGGGAGTCGCAAGTCCCAGGGTCACAGGTGAGCTGTTGCTCAAAGGCCTGGCTCCCAAGGTATCTCTGGAGTGCAGATTATATAGGGAAAAATCAGTAGCCATGGAAACAAAGGGAGCTGGGATCATAGCTGCTACCGACCGGAGGATGAGAGGGGAGTGAGGTAACTGATGTGTCTGGTGATGGAATCAGCCATGGCTCCATCCCCTCCATTCCTGTGGCCAGTGGGGCTGTGATCTGCCTCCATGAGCCTGGGCTGGAACACATCTAAAGCCACGAGGTCTTCCTTAGTCTAAAGTCCAAGGGAAACCTCCTGATTATAGATCCAAGGCTCAGGTAATCTTATGTCCTGCGGCTTAATGATTAAAGCAGGGGGTCCACAGAGCATTAAAAGTGCAAAAAAAGCAAGTGAGTCATAAAGCCATGGTCTGGGAAAAACCAGTTTGAATCAGGGGAAAAAACTACATCGAAGAAATGAAGTTTGTGTGCAGTTACAGATCTACACGAGAGACTAGATAATTGATGGGCTAAAATTTATACCTCCAGCATTTACTATTTTTTTTCATTTAGAAGTTAGTACTTATTTCCTTATTTATAAGTTTAGTTCTTTGTGACTTGTGGCCATTTAAACACTATGAGTTGTCATCTGTTCTCAAATCCTTATCATTCTGTAATTCATTTAAAACCAGAATGGTGAAAGCTCACATTAAAAAGTTTTTAAAGTGTACCATTTTATTCTTCTGAATTTGAACACTAAGTTCAGAATACTTTGACATACTTTTTAAACAACTTTTGATTAATTAGAAGAAAACCACTCTGCAATTCAGAGATATAGATATAGATCTGTATAGATAAATAAATCTATCTATATAAATATATAGATACTACTCTGGAAGACCTCAGTCACTGATGATCTGGGCTATGGTTTGCTTCTGGTAAAACGATAATTCAGAAAAATCTGAAAATTTTAAATTTTTTTTTTTGGTATGAGAAAATTATTTCTCTTCTGATGGGTTAGCGATTTTATAGTTTTGTGGGGTGTTGTGTGTGTGTGTGTGTGTGTGTGTGTGTGATACTCATGGACAATGTATAGTTTTGTTGTCGTGTGTTATTCTAAACCACAATACCGATATGATTGTCATCAATTCAAATGTGTTAGTTTTGTACCTGAAATAGTACTGAGCTGTTCATCACCAGTTTCTCATTCTGGTTCTCTCTACAAAAATCTAGAGGTCAAAGGAATGTACTATGCACACACTCTAGATCATCTCAGCCCTTGAAAAAGTACAAAAATTGAACAAGCTTAATTCAATTACCAATATAAAATATTTAATGTTTTCCAATAGAAAAATCTATAATAGTTAGAATGATTGTAATTAAAATTAAAATCCCAGTGTTACTTAGTTTCAGTCTTTGTGGTTCATGAGAACAAAAGCCACTGTTTCTTTAATACTAACATTTGAAACGCTTTGTGTCTGCTTCAGTGTTTTGTGTATATAAATTTATCTTCTCCAGTAGATCATAAATAACTGTGGGCAAGGGATTTATCTATTTCTCTTACTTTTCTCAAAGCAACAGCACATAGAGCTACCTCAAGAGCTTTACCCTTGCATTGGTTGGTTGATTTATTTTAGGGACAATTTAGAATTCTGTTAAGCTGAATAATTAATCTAGCTACTGGCTATTTTAATAATGTGCACTGATTAAAATTTAGGGAGGGAGTCAAAATGTAAACTGATAAACACCTAGAATTCTCATGTGCTCTTATGCTGTTAATTCATTGCATGCTTTTTTTGCTACATTTTCTATGTCCCAGAAATCTAAGAATAACATCAATATGAGAAACATTTATGCTTTGAACAAATAGAAACAATAGATGTTTTGTAACTTTCTTTTATAAATTGTTTGGTTGTGTAAGATAGGTTTTTTGGTTTGTTTGTTTATTTTTTTTGGCCCAAGGGGACAGGTTATTGGTGTAATTCAATCTATTGGTCTGGTAGAGGAAAAAGAACATTCCATTAGCACTAATAAATAATGAGTAACTAGATTAAGTACTGCTCTGGTAGTTGATAATAGAATATGTGGAACCAGAAAGAGAAACGAAAAAACTGATTGGTGGTCAAAATCTGCTTTTAGATAGTTGGTAAAGTTGTAAAACAAACAGAAAAACAAATAAAAATGAAAATTAAATATAAAAAAATTCCTAGGTTTCAGCTTTTGTTTAAAAATGATGCTTTTGAGTGAGATTTGGTTTCTAGGACCTTAAAAATTTATAGATCTCTAATGTTATTTGAGTTTAAGAGCATAAACAATAGTAATAATATCACTGTTTCTTGAAATAATCATTCCTTAGCATTATGTGTTTTTTTTCTACATGAGTAAGCATTTTCTTTGTTCCTTGGTCGTAACCTAATGTATAAAAAATAAGAATAATGTTACAAACATAAAACTGTAACCACTGTATAGGCTGTATTATATTTCATATTTTTTCCTTAAAGTGTACTAACCAAGAATGTGTCTGATTCACTCTAAGTGACTGGGCTTACTTTATTTTTCTTGAGCTTTTTGCAAAATTAGAAGAGTTTAAAACTGTAATTTATCTTGTCACCAAAGTTTCACTTGATCAGATTTTTAAAAACACTTCTGTGGAGGTGTGATTGATATGTAAAAACTACACATTTTAATCAATATAATCTGATGAAGCCATCACAACAATCGAGGTGACAAACATAGGTATCACCTCTGAAAGTTTCCTTGTGTGCCTTTTTTGTGTTCGTGACAAGTGTGTTTTACATGAGACGTGCATAATACGCCACGTGTTAGCTGTGGGTGCATGCTGGACAGCACGGGTCTAGAACTCACCTTGCTAAACTCCAATTTCGTGACTTTTGATTAGTAACTCTTGCCTCTCATCTCACTCCCTAACCAAAGTCCCTGGCAACTACCATTTCACTCTTTGCTTCGTGAATTTAACTATTTTAGATAACTCATATAAACAGAACCGTGCAGTGTTTATCTTTCTGTAATTGGCTCATTTCGCTGAGGTTTTATTTGAGAACACTCCTTCCCCATCTTAAGTCGCTAAGGCAGTCTATTCAAGGGGTTCAGAACAGGTGTCCCGAAGATGTGCCACTTTGATATGAGGATTATTTTGAGCTAAAGGGAATCAAGACCCTAGGGACTCAAGAGAAACTTCTCGCTCTCCCTTACAGGATTTAAGTTGGGGGCCTTGTCCATAGGAGTTATTACCAGAAATAAATTTTTATGATCTATCTGCATGGCAGGGCAAACAGCTAACTACTGAAAATCTGCTCTTCTTATTGTCCTGTGAATGACCTTTCCCCTTAGAAGCCCCAAGCCCCTATCTCAGTTCTTGGCTGTAGGTGGCAGATGCACCTCATTTCCATTCTATTAGAACCTCTCCTATAAGAGGGGTTCCCGTACGCATGAAATTTGTGTTTCTCCTGTTCATCTGGTGTCGATTTGATTATCAGACAAGCTGCGAGAACCTTTGTAGGGTAGAAGAAAAATTCTCCCTCCCAACACCATATTTGTGGACAGAAACAGACTGTCTCAGACCAAGGGTCAGTTTGAGCAAACATCCTTGCAAGCAAAAAGATTTTAAGACACATTTTAACATTGTGAAAATGACAATTGTAAAAATCACCTTTTTAACCCTTTTTTCTTGAGAATAAAAAATTTCACAAGTTTTGACTGTGTGTACAAGGGAAATTAAAAAAAAATTTAGAGGATCACTTACATTTTCTATTGAAATATACCAAAAATATTTACATTAAAAATAAATCTTTTCCCAAGGCTCCAAGAAGGTTCACTGAGTATAAATGCTCAAAGCCTGAAATGTAAAATCTTACTGAATTGTAATCTGTTAACATTTATATGGAGACCCAATGTTATCTGGTACTATAATTCATCTGAACAGGAGTTTCTGGAATCAATTATTGCACAAACGCTTATAAAAGACTTAGGGGAAAGTTTATGGCCAGTTTATGGTTTTTTATACTTGTTAAACATGAGTAATTAAGTCTAAACATTAAAGCTACCAAAGACAGTGTGATGAAAACAAAAGGTTATGACATGTACAAGGAAAGATCCATTTTTGCACATGGTTTAGAGTATTCGGTTTTCTCGGTACCTGGAGGACTAAACTTTTTCGAAAATGCAACCCTGGGCTCTTCTAATATATTCCTAAGCGACATTTGAATATAATAGTCATTCTTCTGAATTGCAATTTTACCGTTTCGATTTTTCTAAAAATGTACTCCTTTAAGGTAGATGTCCATCTAGCAGAATATTAATAAGAAAGAATTTCACATGTCACTCTCTTCATCGACTTGCAAATGCAATCACTCACGTTCTCTTTAGAGCACAGAGGAACACAATGCATGGCATTACAGGCTGCAATTCTCATCAGGCAGTTGTGTGAAGAGCTAGTTCTGATTCTAATTCCTCTCTAGAAGACTACATGCAGGAGGAAAAATAATTTTCTCTCTACTCTCCTTAGTTCTTGGCTGAAACACCCAGTAATAAAAAGGCTGAGTAACAGAAGAGAAAAACAGAAGTTTTATAATATGTATGCCTCCTGCATACATAGGAGAGACAAGGAGAGTCAAGTAACTCTTCAAAATGGCTGAAGCCACCTTAAATACCATCGTTAACTAGGGACAAAAGAAGACTTTGGGGGTGGGGAGTTAGTTACGGGAGGTTGAGAAAAATAAACAAGGGCAAGGCTGCTATGCAGATGTCTTTGCCTTCTTCATTGACAAGAGTTTTTAGGGACTCAGTCGCATCTCCCCTTTTACGTGAAGACTTCCCTTATGAATGTAAATGTTTCTGAGAGTAACTTCTATTAGGTTTTCAGGGCTTCTTCTGTATCCATAGTTTCTTTAAAATAAGGAGCTTAAAATAATCCTTACGCCAAAGAGACAAATATTAGGGTGACAAATTCTACTCCTCTTTCAGTTTTATTGTAAAACACCATGTTTTGAATGTAGGATTAACCCCATAACTCAATCATAAAAGGAGAATCTATCTTCCTGAGGTATGAGTAATAGAATTAAAGTCTGTTAAAGAATAAAAATTCAACTGAATAAAATTAAGATCTAATTGTTTTTTTTGAAGGATTCATGAATTGGGCAGCATACTACGTAGCACACGGAGCTCTGAGAAGTTGGCCAAAACTGGAAGGTGTTTATGGGCAGAAGAAGGGTGTTAAAAAGAGTGGATTATTTCAAGCAGGGTCCCCTTCTCTTAGAGGAAGGCACTGAATCTTACCAGGCAGATGACCTCACTAGTGTTGATCAGGGGATTCCAGACTGATTGGTGTAAAGTCCCTTACATTTCAAGCTTTGAGCATTTATACGCAGTGACTTCTGTGTAGTTAGGTGAGGTATAAAATCTTGGTGGGGCTTATCACAAGTGACTCCATTTTGGGTCTGTGGTTTTTTTTTTTTTTTTTTTTTTAATGTTAATCAAAGGATCCGTACCAGAAAAAAAAAATGAGAAAATATGAATCTAAAAGTCAAAGTATGAATAGCCAAATGACATAAAATAGAGATACACGTGAGTTCAAACAATAAAGAAAGAAAATGAAACTATTGCCTGGTTTAAAGAAAGATTCAATCAAATTATGATTTTTCTATATAATCCTGAGAGAACTATGTCCTGGACAGGACATGTAAAAGCTCCGAATGTGTGTCTATGTGTATACAGTCTAATTTTGTGGCATGTATTTCAACTAGTTTGACCATGACACATCTTAAAAATAAAATAGACCTAGTGATAAAAGATTACAGTCAAAATTATACGTAACTACCAAAATTAAAAAAAAAAAGAAATGAACTTGGAGAACTCAACTAAAGCATCCCAACTGACTATAAGAACAAATTAAAATGTTTTTTCCTTGTGTAACAGTGAATTTCTAAAAAAGAAGATACAATGATAAAAATTTATTCTGGAAATGCCTGACCAAGTGATTTAATTATTGTTTGTTGTCCTATTTTTTTTGATAAAATTCTATGCTACTCATCTATCAGGGCATGACTACTGATAAAACACATGCATTGCTGGAGAAATATTTAAAACAATATCATTTCAAAGGTCTCTCTAACTTTGGAGCTTTTGAGGAAAAAGAGAAAGTCAAGTCTAATTATAGAATAAAGACAGAAAAAAAATCTATCAATATAAGTTCACCAAAGGGTATTTTTCCTTCTTAGGCATTACGGTGAGAAATTTCTTTGTCTCAAAAATAAATAAAAAAATTTTTTGGTTCACTTTAAATGAATAATAATAAAGGATTTTTGAAGTTGAATTTAGAATTTTATTAGTTTCATTCCAAAGATGTTTAAATTTCCTATTTTAAAGATTCTTTAGAGAGCTTACCTGAGACAGGAAAACAGTAGTCACATAATTTTTTTTATGTAATAGCTCCATGGCTGAAAGTTTGCTGTGAAAAAGTCCCACCTCATAATGTGTGGTGGCATTTATTTACCTACTTTTATGGTTTGTTTTCTAGTTCTGAATCATTAAATGTTAAAAATTATGGTTTATTTATGTGTAGCTCTGCAGGACATAACAACATTCGTTTTACTATTTCAAATATTAATTTTAATGAAAAATTCTAGCAAGGTACAAATTTCTGAAGTAGGCATGCAACATTCCTGATGGTAAATCTGCTTTCTGGAAAGGTTATGAACATTTAGCAGTATCAGTAGTTGTTTGAGACACAAGCATACCATAAATCTCTCCTAAAGCGTGGCCTAGGACTCTTAAAAAAAAAAAAGGTGTAGTCTCAAAGTCTGATGCTTACTCTCCTGATGGAATTTATATTCTGGTGACAGCAGAACTACTAAGCTTCTCAGTTCTTTTGACTGTGCTAAAAGTAGAGAAAATGTTAACAAATAAGGAATAAACAAGATTGCCTTCTGTTAAAGGTGCAGATCAGTGAGGTGGAGACGGTGCCTGGGATATAAATAGTCTGGCTCCTGGCCCAGACAGCACCTCAGGGTTGCAGCCTGAGATAAGGTTATAAATTCTAGGATCTGTTTGTATAATTTGCATGTGCTTGGAAGAGTGTGACTTTAGCAGAAATGGCTCTCATTAGCCAAATGCACAGGAGACTGGACATACTGACCAAATGACAAACTATTACTGTATGAAGAGAAATGTAAGATAATAAACCGTTAATACATAAAGAGAAATGAGTCTCTCAAGGAGAGTGTAACATCCATTTCCCTTATTCAGGATGATAGTCCCAGGAGAAAAAATCCTCATGAAAAGCACAAAGAAACTGGGGCTGAGTGATCGTTGTAATTAGCACTTGAGATCAGAGGCATCTGTATCTGCCCAGCAGGGTTGTTTTAACAAACAAGGCTGAGGACCCAAAAAGCATTTTTATTCTTTGAGTTTTACTTTTTAAAAGTACATTGGTTACTACTCCCTTTCTGCTCACATAGTCTTCTTTCAGACTGTCTATTATAATACGTGGAGAGGAGCCAAATTTGGTAAATTCAGATCTTATACAGAATCTCAGCATGTGGAGGGCAGGTAGAGAGGCTGATTCAAGCAGCACTGAAATGGTTGAAATGGACTTCTTATCTATACTTTTCCATCCCATCACAAGGCACAAGTCACAGGCTCGCTCGCCCACCCCTGCCACAGTTAGTTCCTAGAGAAGGCTGGAGCTTTGTCCACCAGCATGGAGAACTGCCGGACTGAAGGAAAACAGTAGCCCTTACTGGTCAACGATGGGACCACATTTGCCCAGAGGTTAAAGCCAGTGCTTCTCTGTTCATAAAACAAGGTAATAATATCGTATTCCTATGTCGGTTTGGATGAGCCAGTCTATGCTTTAGTAAAAATGACTCTTGCATCTCAATGACAACCAATCAAAAAAGGTTGTTTTTCACTCATGTTTGTGTTCTTCACGATTCCCCTGCATTATATATTTTTCTTATTCAGGAATCACCCACATGCTGGCTCTAGGAGCTGGCATCCAGAAGGAACATGGTTTAATTCTGCTCATGTAATAATAATATATCTGCTCAATAATAACTCATCTTTTGAGATTCGACGTAAACGTCATTTTCTCAGTGAGACCCCTCAGACCCCAGACCTAACCCAAAATTAATGTATCTCCCCAATACACATTCTTCTCCCATAGGATCCTATAATTTTCCTGCATTCATTCATCTTAAGTCTAATGATATCTTTATATATATATATATTTTATTTATTTATTTTGTTTCATGCTTGGCCTCTCTATCGCTCTAAGCTAATCAACATCACGTGTCCACCACATGTGTTTTATTTAGCAGGGTATATTTATCACCAAATTCAGGCCAGTCATATAATAAATTGCCTATTTTGTTTTTTTTTGTCATGTTGAAAAAGATGGAGCATGAATTAAAGAAATTATTAATGCATTCAACTAAAATTTAATTCTGTTATAATATCAATTTGACGATTATATCCCCAATGGATTCAGCAAATCCAGCATTATTCATCTATAAATAATCAAATATGCAGCTGGTTATGATTTTTGAAGAGAAAGATGTTCCTGATTGTTTAAGCAGGCATTATTGTCTAACCAATGATCCCTTCCTTTTTTTGTCTTTTAGTAGCATAATCTCCTTTTTATTAATGCATTCATCTTTTCAGCATGTGTCTGAGGGAGGGGCGGCTTTGCTCTGTTCAGATGTAAAGCCTGGCTGGCTTCAAGGCACAGATGTTCCTATCCTCTTTGCCAGTGATTGGTTTAGGGGTTGGCATGCGATCCACCTCTGGCCAATGAGACGTGCCGAGACATCTGCTCAGAGTTTTGGTCACATTTTCTTTCTTTCTTTTTTTTTTTTTTTTAAGAAGAGACCTAGGAAAGAAAATGAGTTCACTTTTTGCTCCAGGTATTTGTTGTGTCTTGATGTGACTTCAGCAGTTACTGTGACTATAAAATTAGCCAGACTGAGGGAAGAACTGTCACCTGATGACAACAAAATAGAAAGAAATAATTGGGTCCTTGATGTCATCACTGTGCTACCAAATTAACCAACTTTTAAGACATTTAAGCTCTAAATTTCTGTTTTGAGAAAGCCAGTTTAAAAGAGTTTTTCTTGTATCTTCAGGAAAGAGTTTTGGAGTATATTTCCAAAACCAAATGTATAATGTTCAGAACTTACACCAGTGACTGCTACTTCAATAAAGTATTTAATCTGCGTATTATCAATGTCACCAGGTCAGTAAAGTGACTGTCTGATTATCATTAGCGCAGAATAGAAGAGAGGAGTTTAGTTGGATTGGGTAAAAAAACAACAACAACAACCAAAAAAAACATGTAATTATCTACTGTTTTCCCATTAAAAAAGCTTCATCATAAATTACTTTATGCCAAACAACTTAATAGCTATACCACAGCTGGATCTGAAAATCATCATCCAGCACTGTGGGAGGCAAAATGTGTTATTGGATCAAACTTATGAACTTCTTTCATTTCACAGCAACTTAGCTAAAATATTGAGGCTTTAATGAGTGATGTTGATAATAATTAGCATGCACATTTGTCTGCCATAGGACGTCTGCTTAATTTTTGTGGTGCATAGCATTAAGATGAATTGTTTTCATGTGCTTTTCCCTAGCTTCATTACTGGATTTGTGAAACTTTCAGTGATACCATTGACTATATTATTATGTAAGCCAGTAATAATCATCACAGGTTATTTATATAACATTTTCTACATATATGATACTATTCTAAGGGCTATACCTATATGATCTTATTTTACCTAACAATTTTATGAAATAAGTAGTTTTATTATCTTCTTAGGGATGAGCAAATTGGGGCACAGAAAGATGACTAGTTGCTCTAGGTTCTGTAGCTACTAGACTGTGGAGTCAAATAGTCTGATTGTACTTTTAACCACTGTCTTGACATACAAATAGTAATTTTAAAAAATATATATTTAAGTGAGTTTTCTTCTATTAAATATTAAATGTGGTTTGTTCAGTATTTGAAAGAATGTTTAACTTGAACAGAATAGTCTTTTACTGTGCACAAATCTATTTTATTAAATTCACACTCATTTTTAAGAAGTCTCTTATAGTTTAGATAGGAAATTTCTAATATGGAAATTAACTTATGTTGCATTTGAGAAACTTCTTTTAAGGAACAGTCATAGATGTGGTAACTAACTGTTATTTTTAAAGTTAGAGTTTATTGTCTGGTCCATCTGCAAACATGAGTTTTGGATGAAGTCAACATAATTCTTTTTGTTTCCAGCTATATCAGCACTTCATCTAAAATGTATTTTAAAATATGTTCTTGAACAAACTAACTATTCAAACAATAAACAGCATAACAAAAAATACTCTCAAGGTTTCAAATTATGCCTGTTTTCCAAAATGAAGTCCTCATCCAAGCCTGGAAGATTGAGCATTACAAGGAACTTAAGGGATGATGGTATTATCACTAATTATGTAAGTGTATTAAAAATAACTACCAAGTCATTTGGAAAAATTGATTAATTGCTAAATATTAGAATTAAATAATTATGATCTTTGGTGTGCTGTGATATTTTGGGGGTTACATATATTTATAAATAATGTTTTCTTTGCATTCATTTTAAATATGAGCATATCATACATGTAAGCGTCCAAGAAAAGCCCTGAAAAGTCTACTACTGTCTCAAATATTCAATTAATTATTTACACAGGTATATATATTCTAGACAATTCATTTTTATGGAAAGCCATTAAATATAAGGAAATAAAGATACTTCATAAATTTTAGAACTCAAGAAAATTGAGCCTGTTCCAAATAGTATCACTTATATGTTGATAGATATTACACACATTAGATAGTCATCATTTATTGAGGAAGCATTTAAGTGCTTACTATAAACTTAGGTGAAAAACACATGAGAAAAGGGGATGCAGTCCCTACTCTGGGGAGTTAACACTTCGGTGGAAGAAGCTAATATTACGTGGCTGGCACAGTATTATGTTCTTGGCCACAGAAACCACATAATTTAAATTCCACAACATAGTTGAGTGTCTTTATTTTTTTCATTTTATAAGTAAACTAAGCTTCAAGAAGTTAAGTAACTTGTTCAAAGTCATGTACTCTTAATGCAACTTTATGACTTTCCCTAGGTCTTTCTGCTACTCAGACTGTCTCCTAATCTCATTCACTACCTCCATTTTCCAGACTGAAGTCAGACTGATATTCCTAAATTAAAAAAAAAAAAGTATATATGTGTATGTGTGTGTGTGTGTGTGTATAAAATATATATATATATATATCTCATGCTACTTTTCTCCTGATTCAAATGCAACAAATGCTACCATTTGCTTTCAGGATTGTACCTAATTTTCTCAACTTGTATAACAAGAATATAGTTTAACCCTGCGCCAGTTTAGGGAAAGATCTCAAGCCATTGCCAATCAATGGCTTGGGAAGTGGGGCTGCTATGGGGATTCTTCTCTCATGTCAGAGATTTTGGAGGACTGAACTACTGTGAGAACTGGAGGCACTCTTTTGAGGGTAACAGATGCCTGGGAGCCCATTCCCTTTCTTGAGGGACTTATGAATGTCCTAGGTGGAGGGAAGACTTTAACATATGGAGGAGGTAGAAGGGACTCTGGTCTTAGGTCATGGCTGGGTATGAAACCATCCAGCAGCTGATGGATGACCTGCTTTGAGACAGAAGCCAACTGGTAAGAGAACCCAGGCAGCTTCTGGGATTCAGGCAGTTCAGGTGTGGTTGCGAATGTGGACTCTGAGGGAGCTGGCTGGCTCTCAGGCACTGGTGATGCACGCACAGAGTTTAAGAACTGGGCCATCGCATGACCAGCCTCCACGTCTCTCCCAAAGGCCCGGGGTCCTGCCCCAGTCTCCTGGGCCCACAGCCTTCTCCTTCTCCTTTTCTTGCTTCCACTCAGTAACCCTCTCTTTCCAGTCTGGAGCATGGTATGTACAAAAAGATTTCTTATTATAAATATTGTTTGTTTCTTTGTTTTTTAAATCTGTTGTCTGGACAAGTGAGTGTGTTCTATTCTTAAGCTGTGAGCTTTAAGAATCCATTCCCATTTCTCTCTCCCTTTCTCCCTCTTCCTGTTTCCCTCTTCTTTCCCTTTCCTCCTCCTCTGTGCCTTTCTCTAAAACATATGTTCCACTAAGATAAACAAACACAGGGTTCAGAATGCCCAGAGGAAAAAATAAAGGGTAAATTGGTAACAGAGATATACTGTTTGACAGAGCGATACCTGACATACTCGTCTCTAAACTCCCATTAAAACAGTACTGAAAACATTTAGACAGAGGAGATACGCAACTGCATGGGGAAATAAGTCTAACGTTGATTTTCCAGAATGTGGACCTTGAGTCCACTGTCCTCGCATTATGATTGGGGAACGACAGGTGACCGCGACCGCCCATGTGCACATCGCCTTACTGGTCATCAGGCTGGCTATGCACAATGTTCACAGGAGATCTGGCAAGTCCTGTCTCATAGCTTTGAGATATAAGGGCCTTACCAAAAACAGTGCAGGTCATTGTCCCTCCTCCCTCACACACTCGTTATTGATTTTTAAAAATAAGAAGAGTGCTGTCCCCTCACTAGCTCACCTCCAAAGGCACCTTGCATTCACTGACTCAGTTGCTAGCGTATTCAACGGATAAACTCAATGAGTAAGAGTCAGAGGTTTTAAGGAGTGGAAGGCAGCGGTATGTGTGTGGCAGGAGGCAGCGGTCCAGCAGGACTGCAGACTTCTTATAATGTGTCTGGGCAAAGAAAATTAAAACAGCTTAAGTTGTCCTAGGATCGTAATTTTCAAAAATAGTGTTACTGCCCTTTTACAATCACCCAAAGAACACTTGCAATTTTTCAAAATGAGACAGAAGCCCAGATTTTCAGTTGGAATTCTCTAATTTCTCCGAGGTGTAAACAAAACATCTCTGTGAGCCAAAAGTAGCCCGCGGGCCATTAATTGTGATCTCTATGAAAACATGCTGCTGCTTATATATAAATTATAGAACAAAAGGAAAAATGTGTTTGATTCCACACACATTTCAAAGGAGTATATCACTTCTATATTTCTTTCATCCATCAAAATCCACACCCCACTCTCCATATCTGTATCATCAGTTGTCTTCATTCTTGCTAATTGCGAAGCAGTGTTCTTCCTCCTTTGAAAGACATCTCTCTCTACCTGGGAGCTGAATTCCATCTATTTTCTCCCCTCAGAAATCTTAGTTCATCGAGGATTCCTCTTTCCTCTGCATCGTCAGTCATTCTCCCGAATCGGCACAGGATGTACCAAACCTCGTCGTCTGCGACGAGCAACAGCAATGACCTTACCCACGCTTGATTCCAAGACTTGGATTCAAGGTCACACATTTTGAAAGAATGTTCTTTATAGTTTTAAGTTTTCCATTTCCTTTCAATTCTTTATTTTTTAATTTCAGCTTTATTGTGACATAAATGATATGTAAATGCCCTATAATTCTTACTTGAGTGGCGTTTTATCTCTACCATCAGTACTCTTTAGAAAGTACTGTTGTAGATGTCCCGGTAAATCTATTCACTGTTAAATCCAAGGAACAACTTTTACTCTGTAGCTTTGATCCTGTACAGCACTGTATATGGCTGGTCAAGTTAACATTTCAACCACTATTTTCTTTAAAAATAATCTATAATGCTATGTGTTTACTGTGGCAAAATAAAATAGAAGTAAAAATTAAAAAATACTTAATTTCACAACTGAAAAATAGCCATTCTTAAGCATCACATATAGATATATGTATAGATATATGTATATATATGAAGTTTATACAAGCACAAATGTATACAAAGTAATATATAAGTATATATGTGTGTAGTTATCTACATATACAGAGATATCTTAAAGTATTCTCTCTTTCATAAAATTTTAAAATCTCTATCAATGTGGCTTACACATCTTCCTATGTCAATAGATATTCTCAAAAAGCTAGATGGTGGTTTTAAAGAACCCAGAAAAAAAAAGTCACATGATGGTAAAGTAGAAACCAGAAAATAAATCTAGAAGGATGACAAAATAACTGTAACTAAAAGAAAAATCAATATTAAATTAGGAACTGAGAAAATCATATAATTAATCAAAAGAAAACATTTAGAAGATATTTAAAAATCTGCTTTTCTTCAAAGATAATAAATTTTAAAAGAAACAAAAATACAGATATTAGGAAGTTAAACAGGGGTAATTAAACAAATGTTGACCATAAATTGAGAGAAACAAAAGAATATACAAAGATAAAACTTAAAGGAATACCATTTCTAACATGTAGGAATATATCTGCCCTTCTATAATTGCTATTAAAGTGTGAAAATAAAACAAGGAATGCTTTATTATCCCAAAATATTTCCTGATAGGTATACAAGAAATATTTAAAAAACCTTCCACTTTCCATATGTTGTTTTGGGTCTCATGTGATCTACCAATATCAACTTGTCATTCAACGTTTTCTATTTATACCCTAAAGACTAAATCATATTTGAGGCAATGGATTACGTGGGGGCACCTTGTATGATTCTGTTTTTATCAGCTATTAATTTCAGTTGCTATCACTGTCATAAGCCTCCTCTCCATAAAGCAACCTCACAGTGTTTTCATTCCTTAGTGTATTTAGATACATTCTCTCATGTCACGACCATGAATGTAATTTCACTTTGATCATGAAATTACACAATGACAGTAACGACCAGGGTATAGTAAGAAGCACGATGAGAGAATTTCAGAACTCTTGGACCAATGATCTGGATTCACATTTAATTCTTCTACTTTCTCTGGGCAAGTTAATTTTCTAATCTGCAAAATGGGAATTGATAATAATAGAAGGTACTTCATCAGATTGTTGTGAAGACTGCATGAATCAGTGTATGTAAAACATTTAGAAAAGTGACTGTAACACAGAAAAACACTTTTAAAGCACTAGCTATTGCTGTGACTGGCACTTAATGACACAGGAGCACCATTTTCCCCTCTGTTATTCCCTGATATTTTTCAGCCCTTGGACTAGAGACCAACACATGGTAAGATGCTCGACGAATTGGGTTAAGGGTTAGGTAACATGCCACAGAGATACCCTGTTTCAGCGGCCTTCGTCCTCGTTACACATTTGCTTGGCTGCTGTAAACCTTACAGTATCTTCCCAAATTCTGATAAGGTTGATCCTAGAAGTTTTCTCCAGATGTTCTGGTGGTTCCTGGGGAGGGGTGGGTCCTAGGCTACCCCCTCCTTCATTTGGTTTAAAGACTATAGATTTTGCATAATACTCATTATCTATTATCAATTTGGCTTATTTTAAAAATAGTCAAAATGGGACTTTATCTGGAAGCATAAAAATAGCAAATAACATTAAAGGCAGCAAGAGGCAAAATTAAAATCCACTGTGCAGTGAATTATAATAGAGGGACATGAAGGAGACTATGCAAACTGAGGTGTCTGAACGAGGTAAGCATGAATAAATGAGGCGACCCAAAGCAGGTGGTTTTAAATTTAGATGGCAGGAAAGCAGTTTGTTCGCGTGATTTTGGGTCTGACCTGCTGCATCCTTCATTGCACTTCTGGCTCTACTGTGAAGATTCACAAACTAGCGTTCGGAGATGTGCCCCGCCATCCTAGGCAGCTCTCCTGATGTTATTCACACACACTTCTTCTGTCAGTTTTACATTTAATTATTTATGAAATGCATTTCTTTACTACTATACTACTTTACCCTGGCCAGAAAACCATTCCAATGTCAATTACTTACGTATTTGCTGGCTTCGCTGAGATACTGTTGACACACAGCAAATGCGAGTTTTCAGGTGTACGACATGATTTATTACACGTACACATTCCAAGAGGATCGATCACCACAGTGAGGTTCAGTTAATGCCCCTGTGTCCCGTGTCCTCGCATAATCAACATTTATTTGTTGGTGGTAACTTTTAAGATCTACTCTTTTAACAACTTTCAAGTTTGTGAAACACTACTGTTGATTACAGTCACCGTGGTGTACACTGGGTCCTCAGGACGCACTCCTCTCAGAGCTGGACGTCTGTGCCCTGCGACTACCCCCACCACCCCGCGCCTGGCAGCTGCCAGCCTAGTTCTGTTCCTTTGAAATTGGCTTTTGCAGATTCCACATCTGAGTGAGAACATACAGTATTTGTCTTTCTTTGTCTGACAGGTAAAGAGAGGTCACCCGATCTCAATCAAAGATACTGACATAGTTGTCGGGACCAGTGAGGAGAAATGTCATTAACAGTCAGGAAGACTCAGCAGGAGGCAAAACTGCTAGCAGATTTAGCACAGAAACGATGGGTTAAATAAACAAATATTTACATGAAAAGGAGTTTAGTTCAGCAATTTAATTCGTTTCTGAATTAACATCCCATACAGTGCCACTGGGGAGTTCTTTCAGTGAATTTTCTTATAGTTTTCTAGTATTTACGTAAAATTTTTGTATAGAGTGTCTTAGTTTCTATTGCTGCTTTAACACATTACCACAATTACGATTTCTGGCACAAATTTATTACACTGCAGTTCTGGAAGTCAGAATTCTGAAACAGGTCTCACTGGGCTAAAATCAAGGTCCCCCCACGACCCCAATCCTTTTGTTTCCTGCCTTTCCCAGCACCTAGAGGTCACCGGCACCCTCGGAACTGGCCCCATCCTCCACCATCAGTGCTCCTCATTTATAATCTCTGATTCCACTGCCATCTTTCTGACTCGGGCCCTCTGACACCTTTTTATAAAGGCTCTGGGATTACACTGGGCCTTACTGGGATAATCCAGTACAATCTTCCTAACTCAAGGCTCTTAATCACGTCTGCAAAATTCCTCTTTGTCATTTCAGGGGCCACTCACAGATTCTGAGATTAGGACCTGGGCATCTTTGGGGATGATTTTTCTCCCAAAAGTAACCCCTCTTTTTCAATTTAAAAAATCTCAACTAAATCATTGTGTCCATGAAAGTCAGCCATTGAAGGAATAATAGGAATAATATATATTTGTTTTCTAATAGCTATCAGTAAGAATTTGGCAAAGGTTTACCTCCACACAGTGTGGCAGCCACTGCCCACTGAAAAGAATCTTTTATGTCTGTCAGCTAAATGCATTTCAAAGACTGGAGAAGAATGACAGAATTAGAACTTGAGGTCATCATACCAAGAGAAAGATATAAGTGAAGAATGAGTTATTCTTGAGTTGATTTTAGCTACCTGCCCCCTCACAAGACATCACTGATTTCCTGGGGAGGCACCACCACGGAGCAGCCTGTGGTTTTACCTTCATGCACCCCTCCCGTTTGACTGGCAGGAAGACCCTGTAGTCTTGATGGCTCAATGTTACAGATGAAGAAAAGAAACATTTAGTCATTTTCTTATTTTTCCAGGGAAGGAGTTCATCTTGATTTGGTCATTCTTGCCAACCTAAAACAAGACCTTCTGTAATTATTCTAATTACAAACACTATCAATACAGGTCTCAAATGCTGCAAAGCATATTTGAGTGATATATAGATAAATCATGGATGGTAATAAATAATTTTAGCCTAGTATAATTATATTTGACAACAGGTTTACATATCTAACAAAAGTGTTAACATTCATTCATATTTTCTGGGAGCAGTTAATAGATGTGTTTAAACATCTATATGTACAAAGACATCGTATATAATAAGAATACAAATACTGTCTTCATTTTGACTTATTATATTCAATGTTACAATGTCAGCTCATTATTGGATAAAATGGAGGTATAAGTTAATATTTTAAAAGTAATAAAGCAAGTAAAAAAAGGAAATGTTTTGTGCAGAAGTTTCCTTTCTCTGTAGAGACCATATAAACTTTCATTCCTACTCTGTAGAAAAATACTAAAATGACTATATTTGTTATTCATATTTTCACCTAAAGAAAAAATTTCCCTTATAATTTCTTTACTGTCAAATATGTGCCCTTTGATAGTACTGAGAACCTAGTAAAAATAATAGAAAAACGATGTGTTGAGGTTATCTTCCTTAGCCTGTACCTTCAAGTTAAGAAAGTTCACTGCTGAGCACAGCAATCCTCAAAGAATTCATGCAGTGAGCAGCTGCCTACTTTGGGAAAACATGTGTTTTAAAATACCTTCTGCTCCAGGTAATTTTGCTTTTACAGTCCAATAAGTTTCAGTAGGTCTCAAGGACAAAATTCAAGAAATTAAGATGTTTTAATAGAAACTGTTCTTAATAGTTTAATAGACAAAATTAGTATTTGGCTGTGTCTACACAGAGCTAGTAGATCAATAACTTCGATCACACATTCAATTCTGTCAAATAATAATTTAGACTGATTTTCATGTCTAGGATTAAAGTTTTATTTAATTGCTCAATCATACTGGCAGTTTATAGAGATATATCAAACTTTTTAATTCCCCTGAATTCTTAATTTTGAACTAAAATCAAATTACAGTCTCTAGTTTAGAAATCATCATTTTAAATAAAGATGACTCTTTTAAGTAGAATGCAGAACACTCTGGTCATTTGTATTACCAGTTCTGCTCCTTGATGGCAATGGTTTTGATGGTTAACTCAGCTCTGGAGTAGTTACAAATAAAAAAAGAGATTGAGGCAAAATTAATTTAAAGCTCTTTATGATCACTCTGAGCTTTTATCTTTGAGAAAATAGTGTATGTTAAAGAACATATAATGTAATAAAATTGTTTTTTAAAAATTTTATGCTGTATACAAAATTATAGTGTACTTATACTACCATGGCCAGAGATTTTTTTTATTTGCTTGAAAAGAGAAAAGTTTAACCAGTATTTTGCTCACAAGATATAAAATAGCTCAATGTTTCAAACATTGATATAATTGTCCATATGTTCACATTCAATTATTTTATTTGTCATTCAGGACTTGGAGTTTTTGTTCATCCCTTCCTTTAGGAGCAGAATAAATACAGTACTTCATTTGAATAATTCTAAATTATAACTATAATGGCACAATTAATTCACAGTACTTAATAGGAGTGAAATTCAAGATAGTTCATCCAGTAGAAATAAACTATGAATAACTGAGCATTTATTTCATTTTTATTGCCAATTTTTGGCACCGTATAATCAGATGTTTGTACATTGATTTTGTGAAAGATTTATGATAAGACTAATGGGGATTTAAAAAATGGTAGAAAAATAGGATGCACTAAGTGATACCATGTGCTTATATTTGAAGTAATAGCCGTAAATAGAGATAGCAAGAAAGAATATAAACTGTGGAGAGGTAGACATATGTGACAGAATTAAGATTAGACTGGTATTTTGGTTTTCATAGGAGTTTTGACAAATATCCATTTCCCAACTAGAATCCCTTCTCTTTGATAGTCAGTATTCAATAGTTTCAATTCTGCCATGATTTTTCCAGGTGTGGCTCTTGAGAAAACTCAGCTGGCCTTCTGAGCTGGCCCTGTTTGCTGGTGCCCACACTCTGCAGCTCCAGCAACGAAGCAAACTCAAACAGAGATGTTAAAGCTTCTGTGTGTTTGGCTCCTATGAATGAATTCTAAAAATAAGCAGATACTTTTTGGTCAAGCCCTCGATCCAGAGTTAAATAAATCTGTTTTTGAGAATATGCCATTCTTATTGCCCATTGTTTTATCTGTGTCTTATCTATCCAAAAAGGCTAGTTAAAGTGATAAACACTCCTTAAATTTCAGTATCTTGTAACAAAGGTTTGTTCTTTCTCACTTGTCATGTCCTTCACTTCATCCTGGGGCTGTCTTCCAACCCCAGTACTGTGGGACACAGACTGACAAAGGAGCTGCCATTTTAGACCCTGGAGGTCATTGTGACAAAGAAGGTCACCTGGGGAGCTCATAAGAAAATACAATACTCCAAGCCTGTAAAAGACCCACCCTAGTTCTCCCATATTAGTTAAAGCTGTTCCTGTTGTCACACCCAATTAATAAGAGATTCAGAAAGTGCAAATCTACTGCATACCCAAAGGGCTGACATCTAGATGTGTTTGCCAGGTTACTCTAATGACTGCCAAATATGTCAAAGTCAGAGACCTGTGTTCAAAATCACCTAAATTCAGAGCTTCAGTTTCGATATGAGCAAAACAAGGATTCTAACATCATCCTTCAGTGTTAGTACCATAATTATACTTGATGTGTTAAAATGGCACACACTAAATCAGACTACCATGAAGAACTGCAATTAAAATCCTTGTGTAAACGTGTAAAATCCTACCGATCTTGTACACTGCTCCCCTTCAGGAATAATCTTAACTTTAGTCATCCATACTATGATGCTTTTCTCTTTGACGACGTAAATCACTAAGAATATGGTTAGGGGAACTTGCTTTCTTTCTATGAACAAACTGCCTGAAATGTAAATAAGTCACTGTTCAAATCATATTTAATGGGAATTTTAATTTTCCTATGTTTGACTTCTTTAAGATTTGGATGGAGTCCACGTGTTTCAAAGCATCCTGAGCCCCTTTGCACCGCTGGGACGTAACTTTTACTCTTTGTAGCAGGGATGTGGAGGTGCTGCTCCCCTGCACGTGGAATGAATGCCATGGTAAACTAACTCTCCGAAGGACACACCCACCTCCAGTCCCAAATCAAACACCATGTGACACGCATCACTTAGCCTCACTCTTTTAAAACTGAGCTTGACCTTGTACATTTATCTGTACATTTTTCATTGAATTACTCTCTATGATCCTCAATTTAATGACTAAAACAGACCTAACTGTATGACTAAATTATAAAAATTTTATGTTGAAAATGAATCCTTCATGTATATAATCAGGAGCAGTTCGAGTTGATATTAATTTCTCATTATCATTACTGCCTTAATTTATTCCTCAGATTAGTGTGGTCTTTCCATATTATAATAATAAAGATCTTAAACTCAAAATTAGAATCCCTTTAAAATTTAACTTCGCAGTCTTTCCACAGGTGAAACAAGTCTCCCGTTTATATGGCAATGGCCTGCTGTATCAGGGTGACAGGGACATGCCTCCTTCTTCAGGGACAGAGGAGAATCTGAGGGGAGAGGAGAGAGACCCTGAGGAGAGACGCTGCCTCCCTGCTGGACGGCTTGGCCTGGGAAAGCGGAGCTGGCAGCTCGACTCACTGATCTGGAAACGCGAGCCACTGACGTCGCTGCAGCCGACGAACCTGAACTGCTCTAGTTACACGAGGTACAGAACTAAGTTATTTACAAGGATATTGGACATGGCCATGTCAGCAAGGGAACACGTAGTATGATTGAACTAGCAAGTGCGTGTGTGCGTGTGTGTGTGTGTACTCACACATTTGTGTGTGTACATGTGTGTGGAGTTTAGAAAACAAAAGCTTAAAAATGCTGTGAATTTTTTAAAGAAGACAATCTGAAATGATTTATTGGTGCTAGTTTTTATGTTTGTCCTGGGATAGAGTCTCACTTTCTCTGAGAATTGGTGTGCACAGCAGTGAAATAATATAGTCGTAATTTGAGATTGGCTGGTGTCTTACTATTTTACACAAGGCACTAATATCTGCATCCAAAATATGCAACTCTATGGCTATAGCATCCATTTCATTTACATATTATTTTAGTATAGAAATTAGAATTATCTCCTCTGTTGGCACATTGGTAGAAAATTCCATCACAAATAAAATTATGTTTATTACTGCAAAGTATCTGATGGTCATAGTTGTTATTTTAAGACTATTTAAAGATTAATCATAACATTATTTTAGTGTAGAAGAAATCTAGTGGATAATGTAGATTATTTTGCCTTCCTGAGAAATTTTATACTTAAATTAACCATATTTCTATATAGTGCAAATTCAGCATTATATTACGTGCCTTATAAATGAAACCTAAATTGCTGCATTTTGCAGAATCAGTACTTATAAAATGATATCCAGGGAATTTCATTCTACACACCAAGCAAAATGTAATGTTAGCAATGCTGTAACTTCCAAACAGTTGATTTTGTCAGGCTGGAGATGAACAAGTTTTCATAAAAATATTTAGATACTTGGGATAAAAAAATGAGGATGTGTGAAAACCTCCAGTGTCCTGACGAGTCAAGGTGAAAGACTCAGGGTTGTGGCCTTCATGCAATTCATCCATCTGGCCTTTTAACAGATCAGAGAGGTCACGAGAGAAACCAGCAGGTGGCTCTAAGTGAAACAGGAGCCTGCACTGCGACTCTTCTGCTTTTGTATGTATTTACTGGTGCTGAGCAACCCTGTCTCCAACATTGAGTTTCTGCCAATTGCTTTTCTAAAAATTTACATTAAAGTCAGTTCAACTACACATAGCAAGGGCAACAGTACATTTTTGCTGAATTGCAAATTCTCTTGCTCTTACTTAAATTCTCTTGCTGCAATTCTCTTGCTCTTAATTAAAATATTACCTGAAATTAAGTTGGCCACGATCACCTTCTAAAGAACAGAGAGACATTCGGTCTTCTCTACTGATGGTACATTTGGGATGAGCCTTGAGTAGGTACAGAAGGTATAACAGGTAGCCCAAAGTCTGGGTCACTTATCTTTGCTTACGTTCTCCCTAAATACACATCAAAGGCCTCATGATGACCTATGATCAACAGAAGGAAGGGGGAAAGACTTTAGGCCAAATCCCATTTCTGGATGAATGAATGCTCTCTGTTTACATTCACTGGAAATGAGTTACTGCCATATTAGTGCTACATCAGGGTATTTCTGAAGGACAGATATGGATGAAAATCCTTCTGCTAGACAGAGTTGTGATCAATAAATCTGCCCCCTTTCCAGGGGAGAAAATTATCTTGAAACTTATATGCATTAACTTGTGCACAGGTAAATATGGACAGTGGCCAGTCACCTGGCAAGAAGAACCTGGAAGACCAGTGTCAAATAGGTCTGACAGGGGGATGTGCAGGTAGATCTGTGTTTGTGAATGCAAAATATGTGAATCTTTGTTTCATGTGGAGTCCAAGAAATAGCAACTATCACAGAGGAGGTTTATAGCCACCAAGAAGATGATATACGCTGTGAAAATTAGGTAGCTTCTGTCCTGTGACATTTAAATAGTTTTACAGTGGGTCCATGGACAGATGGACAGAGTGACAAGGATGAGGACTGTGCACTATTTTAACAAAACAGAATCCTTATCAGCCAGCTATCTACCCGTTGACACCCATGGATGCCCAACCTGCCAACGGGAAAGAAACATGCCGAGACCTGGATATTGCCAAGAGCACCCTGCCTGCCGAGTGAAGGCTGGGCAATCCCAGCAGACACCCTGCACTTTGAAGAACACATCTATTCCTCTTTACCAGAACTAATGCCTATTCCAGAGAGAAGGCAGGCCTCCCTGACTCTGATCCATACAGCATCATCATCTAAGAGCTTACGGAATACCTGACCCACGGAAGTGGCATCAAAGACAATGCTGCTTCAGCCCAAGGGGCTAACTTAACACACAAGAGTCGGAGCACTGGGCTCAGGCTCACCGATACCACCACGGGCTCCAGCCCTGAGAAACAGCCGGACTGCATGGAGTTGCGACCACATGTAAGTTTTCGGGGGAAACGCCATATGGAATTACAGCTCTGCCTTCCAGGGAACACAATGTGCATGGCCCCGTCTGCCAGCATACGGTAGCATGTTCCAGGGGGCAGATTAAATGGACCACAGAGCCAAGGGATGTAAGCAGGTTAACGCTTCGGACCAACACACCTGAGTCCCTTGAACGTTTATTTCTCTTCTCTGCAGCTTTAAGTTTTGCCAGAAAAGATGTCCCACTTTTCAAAGGGAAAATACTTCTACCAGGGAGAATGCTAATGGTGATGCCTAATGAGAATCTGTAACACCTGTCCACTCGTGGCGCCTCCCGCGTGCTGAAGCGGTTGCCAGGAGTGGAGACAGTCCAAAACGGGCGGCAATATGATGAAGGGGGTTTTGGCAGCGGAGGCCTTGGTTTTGATTTTTTAAATTAATGTTCTTATGTGTTGTAGGAAATTGATATCAGTCTCTACACATACACAGCCTGATTTAACTTATACTTTCAGAACTGGTGAAGAAGTGTGTTCCAAAAGTGGCGTCCCATTTTGCAGCACAGAACCCAGATGTAGCAGGAGAGCACAGCTGTCTCTGAATATCACAAGGAACAAACTATCTCTGGCACATCTGGGTTGCATCATATTTTTAAACCGTACCTGTCTCCTGGCCCTTGGCCCATGCCCAACCCCAGGTGCTACCACGACGAACTTTTTATAGGCTCAAGGTTATATCTCCTAAGGCCAATATCCAGAGTCTTGGCTCCTCCCACTGGATTCCTGTGTGGCATCGTTTTTCAGAATAGGGGACCTGGAAATCTCAGCAGTTGCCTAGGGTACCAGGCAACACTTCTCAGAAGTGTGAGGCTAACTAACTACATGTAGGGCGGCCTCTGACCAACTGGGGACAGCACTGGGGTGGCAGCAACCTCCACCCTCTCCTCTAATGGACTATTCCAAAGCTTATGGTTTCAACAGAGACTGCTCAGAGTCATCTCACATGGTGCAATGATCAGTCACTGCCCTCACAGAGTCCCCGTCAGCCAGAGGACAGAGCACCAGTGTATAAGTGTATACTCACTTCTCATTCTTCCCTGTCTTGTAATGCGTTCCCTTGTTCTCTCAGCCCTGGACCACCCCCAGTTAGGTATTACCACTCATAGCTTCTCTCAGGCTCTGTTTTCTAGAGAACTTGGGCAAAGACACAAGAAAATAGGCTTTCATGTGCATCTTCCTTTCACTACATAAAACATTTGAATTTTTATCATCACTCACAATTTCTAAGTTGGGTCAAGCAATCATGGAGTCTTGCATTGCTTTAAAATACGTAACTATAATTTATCTATCACAAATATAATTTCTTATAACTAGTACTCATAGCCTCAGTAAAGATTAGAAGCTGAGTCCTTGAAACTGTTACATTTATTTTTAAATATTACCAGAAAGCTCTTTTCACTTCTTGAATTATCAGTAAAGAAGCCATTTTTACGATAAAGAATAAGTACAGGTTTAACTTGAATGCAACTAGACAGTAAATATCCAGTGATATCCATTCCACCAACCATAAGCACCCAATCTCTGGTTTTCCCTTGAATCCAATCTATGCTGAATTAAACATGATGACTTAACACTGAGGAAAGTGTATCTCTTTAAAATACAATAAATTGAGTTGGTTGAATAAATTGTATCAGCCTGTTCTCACTTAGAAAATCTGTTTTATTAATTTAGACCCCCCACACACACACAATATGGATGCGTGCAAATGGAATTCAATAACCTTTAGTATTTGCACTTTTCAGATATGTAGCCATTCCAGTAAGGACACACAGCTCTTATGAAGCCATTGTCAATCACTGAGAAAAGTGACCGTTTGCGTAAATATGTTTTCCACATTATAGCACCTTAGTCTTGCATTAGTTAGAACGAGTTAAGAATGTAATTCTCTGTCCCTGACATTCATACTAGCTGAGAACTTTTAGAAAGAAGAGTGCTCTAAAATATGTTTATCATTATCACATTATTATTCAAAATGGTGTGACTGACAGAGCTATTTCCCAAGTTATTATTATTTTTTTCAGTCGCAAGTTCTCATTCTTGACCCAGAGGCAAAAACGTTATGCAAAATGAGATAGTTGAAAGGGGTAAAGTACACCTCTCTGAATATAATAAGGCTCCCACTGTAGCATCTCAGAAAGCGGCTAACTTCTCTGTTACTAGAGGTGCCTCTGAGGGGATTATAAGTTATTGCATTTACTTAAGGAAGGCTTTCCTGAATTTGTTATGAGACTTTTTGGACAACTGTGACATGGATATATTATTTATATGCAGGAGAGTGGTGTCTCACTACAGCAAAATAATTGTTTAAATAAACAGACTTTCGAATACTGTTGTTGAATTCGGTAATTGTGCAACCTGAATTTTATCTAATCATAAAATCTTAAAGCAACGGAATCGTAGCGTCTGAGCGCTGGTCCCTTCACCTCCTCACCGGTTATGTCGTTCTCCACCTACTGCCACATCGCCAGTGACAGTGAGCTCACTGAGTCATGACAAAAAAAACCCTTCCTTTCAGAAAGAAGGTGTGTACACAGGGACTTTGTTATGCAAAAGGAAATAAAAATACTTACGAATCACTGGTATAAACCTGATGAAATCTTAATTAAGAAGCATTCTAATAATATGAAATGTAGATTAAATTTGTTTTAAAGAGTTTCAGTCATTCCCAGGACATCCAGCGATAAAAGCTAATGCGCAAATACTGTGATGCCAAGGAGAAACCCTGCCGCCCCTGCTTAATGCACAAATAAGACTCCTTTTAAATTATAATTGGTGTGCAAATGGTTCTTTCTAATTTAATTGAAAAGAAATCGTTTCCTTAAGTAGAACATTTTCTTCCTCATATCTTGTAAACATTATTTATTTGCCAAATCCCTTTTTAAAAATAAATACTGCAAAGATAAATGCTAGTCCATAAATGCTTGTCTGAAAAAGCATAACATAAGTTTAAAGTTATTCATAAAGACTTAAAACATTATTACCTTTTATTTGTGGATTATAAGCTAATTTTTAGGTGCTATGATTGTTACATTTGTTTGTATGCTGCATTTAATTATAATTTGTATACACTTGGAAGGTTTATTATATAAACTAAGCAAAACAACATAACAAAAACTTTATAAAAATTTTGTTCTAATCAAACCACAAAACGTAGAGATGAGATATTTGTTTTAACTCACCCTTTTAGTGAAAATGCAAAAAGTTTCACTATTTCAAAAAATTTTTAAGAAATTAAATGCTATTATTATTTGCTTATTCTTTATAATGTATAACATTCATTTACTCATGTGCATTATTTCAGCAGTTATTGTATTTCTCATTAGAAAATATAAAAAAATTATATCCATGTTCTTTTTATTAAAGCTGAATTTTTCATGCTTTTTTTTTTACTAGTTTGGTTTTTTAAGTTGCTTGTTTTAAGCCAATGTACATTGTTTTAGGATCAAATAACAAATATTCTCTACTTTTTACTTTCAGAATTTCTTTTTATAAACATTAGCATAAAGTCACATTGTACCTATTATTAGGTAATCAGTTTTATTTACTTATGATAATGTAAATAGTTTTATAACATCAAATTAAGGTCCTGATTATAATGAATTATATGATCTTAATGAATCTTTGAGAATTTGATTACTACTACAAGTGGTACTGTAAAAATCTTCCATCATTATACCATTTAATGTACAAAATTATTTTCTTAGACAGTAGTTCATAAAACAGAATTGTTGTACTATAGTGGAATTTATTTTCTATATGATATTTTCTCTAGAAACACTGCGAATTTGAATACGGACATGTAGAAGACACCACTTTCTGCTTAATCTTTCTTAATTGGATTTTTGACAAGTTCATAAGTTATACCAATGTATCTAATATTATAATTTTCACTTACTTGAGTTCACATGACCTTAGAATTTTATATGCTTTACATCTCTATTGATCAGTCCAAGAAACAGAAGACTCAAAAGCTCAGAACCATGCCTAAGTAGCGACTTCTGGTCTGGATTAGAAAGTGAGATGTCAGTCCTCTTCTCTGGGTGAACAAAGGATGGAGAACAGGAAGGCTCCCCCCGGCTGGCTCTCTGGAAAGGAAGCCTGTCTGTTTTCCAGCCTCTGATCCATTAGAGCACAGGAATAATAGGGAAGGAGCTACTTAAGGATTTGCTACATATTATTCAAATTTACTATGTGTTTAATTATTTCTGATTCTTTAAAAAATATATTCACTTGGATAGCCTTGTGGTTTTAGGTGAGTGCTTATGAACCACTTATGTTCCCAAACTGAACACTTATTTAGAATGTTGATGCAACAGTGTCCTCTCTTCAAATTTACTCTCCAAACCCAAGAACAGCCCGGTCCGATCACACTATGTCCAGGGCACAGTGCCCTGCGACTTCTCCTGATATCAGCGGCACAAATGTAGGTGTGTTTTATAAGTACCTACACCTCTTGAACAATTTTATTTTTAGTTCTAGGACTGTGACTCTTAGTTTACATATTACCCAAATGCGAAAATCAGAAAGAAAAGTTAAGATATTTTGTGGTGATTGTTGTGTTTAAAGTTAGTACTTTAGTTATTTAAGTGAAAAATCTTTTGGAAGCCCTGTTAGGCGTGTTTTTGTAGAGTCTATATTTTAAGATTATTTTGGTAAATGCTACCTGCTGCTGGCAATTGGATGATCAACTTTGATAGATAATTCTTAGAGTTTTAGTGCACAAATAACCGTAACAGCTGAAATCATGAAAGAGTGAATAGAGTTGCCAAATGACAAAAACGTAAAGAAGAGTAGATATTTGTGGAAATTTATATATTTCAAGAAATGTAAATAAGTTCTGTCAGCAAAGAAAACAGAGCAGATTATAGAAATGGGAGAAAAACTAGATATGTACACTGTATTGAAATAAAAGAGAGGAGAAAGAGAGAGAGAGAGAGAGAGAGAGAGAGAGAGAGAGAGAGAGAGACTGTCAAGTGAACAATATGAATGAAAAGGTTGATTGAAATAGGTCATCACCGATGACCAATGAAAGTGAAATTTCAGTGATATAGTGGTTATCAAATCTAAATTATTAACTAAATTATTAACTATTGTAAATTGTCCTAAAAGGAATAAAAACTGTGACGTAAATAATATTTGCACCAGGTTTCTGCTATAGTAAAAATTTAAACATCATTAGCTTTATGTCTCAGAAAATTTCAGACAGGTTTCAAATATTACAACTTAAAACATTTTAATGCTCATGAGTGACAAAGAATTAGCATCTATGTGATCTATAAACACTAGAAAAATTCATGTTTGTGTAGTTGTCTTTGCTTTTACAGAGTAAGATAATTTGCAAACGCTTCACCCTCTTTTTGCTCTCAACATAAACCCTTCTTAAGCACACTCAGGCAGACCACCTCGTCTGGCTCGTGGTTGTGCTAGCTTCAAACCCTTTCCACAAATAAATTTTAAGCTCCACTCTCTCTGCTGACATTAGTAGGCATCATCATGCTATAGCAGATGGCTGAGGATTCTAATCAATCGATTTCACAGAAATAAAAAAAAATCTCTGGCCAGAATAAGTAGTTACTGAGGGGACAATAAAAGCCCAGAACCATGTTCTAGCTCCTGCCTGCTACTCTGATAGAAAGTGTGTGACCTGCATCATCGTCCTGGTCCATATCACCGTGAAGTCCTTCTTGAGCCTTAAGAAGCTCTGGGCTTAACGCAGCCAGAGTCAGCCTCCTCTGCATTAAAGAACCGCATAGGTTTTTAAACACAATACCATGCCTCTTCCTACCAGCTATGGCTCAATATGCCCTTAATGAATGGATATATACATATTTGATTTTCAAGTTTTAACTCTTCCATTGATTTAAGATAAGTAAACCTCCACATGCATTATCACCAAAGCATAAAATACAACATGTCTGTAATAAGCAAATGCATCATCCAGGTCAAATTCTAATGTGAGCTAAACTGCAGACAATCACAGTTGTTGTTGTGATCAAGATCAGCGCCTAAACATGCACTGTGTATCACAGTCCAACAGCAGCTTGAAATGAATTTGACTTTCTGAGCGATAGATTTAAATGCAGCTAAAAGATATATCTATGATTATGGCTTAATTTGCATGTAAAGTAATATAATTGCTGTATTGCAATAAGACAGGGTGATTATACAGCAAATTGTATGTGATCGTTTATGTCTCCTGAAATAGCTCCAACACCTTTTTCAAAAAATGACCTTACATAGAGGTCAATTGCTAAGCATTTATACATTGAGATTTGCATCTGAGCTTGTTTTTCTCCTATGTATCTTAACAACAAAACAGAAATTAGCGACACAGACTAAAAGGTACACACAAATTTCAATCTATACATAATCTAAATTTATAACCCGAATGCATTCCTAGAAATTGCATCATGATTTAGTTCTTGTAAAGTGGATGATGCTTTCCCATAAAGGCAATTATAAAATTGCAAGAGTTTGCAGTCCTCACAAATTTCCCTATAAAATCATAGATAGGATCAATAACATGCTCTTAAAGCAAATATACAGCAACTACAACTTTTGCAGGTATCTGGAATAGCAAAATTTGGTATAACTTCCATGAAATAGACAAGCAGATATTATAAACCTCATTCATACAAAGTTTGCAATGTACTTAAAAATGTGCAGAAAGGAAAATGTCACCTTGTTATTATGAATCTTTGGAACATACCTCAGCCTTTCTAAACAGTAGGAGGTTCTGAAGAGTAAAGGGATTGTTACATCTAGGCTCAGGAGTTTTGATGGTCTGGTTTGTATTTAATTTGTGCATGTTATGAAAAATATTAAAATTCAATTAATAATGTTTTTGTCCTACAGAGTGCTTTATTTCTTTGCCCATGTAAAAATAAATGCTGTTCCAGGAAGTTTGAACAGAATCCCATTTTCCTCTAAATAAATATTCTTCTCCTTGGAAGAAGCATATGAAATCTTTCATTTGACCTTACATTTACTGAGTTTCTCTAAAGGTATTCAATACAGTTTTTAAGGTTGGTCATAAGGGCTTCACTTTGTCTCCCCCACCCAAATATTTATAGGTAAAGAAAAATTCTGCACAGTTTTGCTCCAAATGAGCCTTCTTGACTTAGTAAAATTTTGTGATGGCTGCTAGGAGAACCAGTATAGGTTTATGACTACAACTGCTGTTAAAAAGAAATCTTGTATCTGTCTTTATATAAGTCTATGTGTGTGTATACACATAAACATTATACATATAATAAAACATTATATATATAATAAAACTATTACTAAGTTATTAAGAAACTTTGAAGATATAATCTCTCTCCACACACAGTCACATGCACACACATGAAATTTAAAAGATTATATTACATTTTCTGCCTTTCATTAGATATGGTTGGAAAAAAAGTCTGAGATATTTGAGATACATGCTAATTAGGCGTCAGAATAGATGGAAAGAGAGAAGAAAATAATTGTATATTGTAAGCACTATTCTCCAATAGGCTGAAATCCATAATTTTCTCTTTTATAGTCACGTGGTTGGGATATTGGCAAAGAGCTTCTAAAATACCTTTGTGATGACTCACTTATTTTTTAAGCAGAGAAAAGAATTATTAGATATCAAGAAAAATCCTCTGATATAAAAGATTAAGAACTAATTGACAGACAAAATAATTTCAATTCCTATAACGACTACTAGAGTTCCTTGTGAAGTTCTTGTTTGGTTAAACAGCACTCATGCATGACACATGCACACACACACACGTGCACACACCCCACTGGACTCATTTATTGCTGGAAATTAAAAAGATTCTCAGAAAGCCAGCTGGAAACTTCTGACAAATAAGTAGCTGGAGCCCTACTAAAATTCATCTACATGATGCATATCAGAACACAAACCTCCGGCAGTTTGAATGCCATTGTCTAAGTTTTAGCTATTTTCACTATCTTTACTTGCATTGCCTAATGGGGGATAGTTCAAACAGGAGAGACCCACTCAGGCAAACACTGAGCTCAGGTAGCATTCACAACCCTTCTAGATTTGGCTAAATTTAAACTTGCAAGGACAATGATAAGGGACAATCACAGTTTATCCTTCTGGTGGCTGGAACATAATTTTACTTTGATTTTAAAATATGTCACAATTTCAAAGTGTTAAAAAAGGAAATGTATATCTTAGAATAAAAAAGGACAATAATTTTACAGTAATCTTATTGGCTACATATACGCTGCTTAAGCAAGAATTGTTTGGTAGAGGAGAAAGAATTGGAAGGTTGAACTTTAGAAATTTAACTCTAGAAAAAAAATTGATAATCTGAGAAAATGTAAAAGCCAAAGTAAAAGCCACACCAGAGAGATATGAATGATTTTAGAGAAACAGCAAATTTAATGGCAATATGGCATTTACAATAGAGTATATGGACATTCAGTCCATAGCTTGAGTGTGTGTGTATAAATCAGCATAGAAAAATGTACAAAGTCCTCATAAATTTGTATGAAAGTTTCGATGTATGTAATCCGTCCCTTGAAAATTCACGCTGAGTAGATTAGATTATCAGGTCTTCACAATGGGATAAATGTGTTTGTAAAAAGGAGGAGATGTAAGAGATCTCTCTCTGCTCTCTGCCCTGGGAGGACACAGTGTGAAGAGAGCTCGCTGCAAAGCAGGAAGAGAGATCTCATCAGAACCCAACCATGCTGGCACCTTAACCTCAAACCTCCCCGCCTCCAGACGGTAAGAAATAAATGTCTGTTGGTTCAGCCACACGGCCTATGATATTCTGTCATAACAGCTCAAATTGACTCAGACATCGAGTCATAATGAAAACACAAAAATCTTAAACTGGGCCTAAAATATCAGTCGTGATACTGGAGAGTGACATTCTTTATAAGGCTTATTCTGGGGACATCTCGTAACACATTTTCAAAGAAACTTTTTGGAGTCATCTTCTAAATTAGGTTTCAGACACTGTATTTTTACATTTATATTTTCTCAAAATGTGATCAATTACTGACTTTTCATCTGTCTCTACAAATCTTGAAAGAAGTTTATGCTTATTAATAGCTTTTTATTACTAATTCTTTAATTGAGATCATTATCCAAAAAAGTATTTATTACTTTAAGGGATTTATGGTACTTTATCATATGTTAGAGTCTTTTATTTGGTATAACCATTCCCCCACCCCAGGTAAACAGCACATTATGCAGGCTTACTCTACAGAGCTTTCCAACTTTTGGTTAGAGGAATCCAAGAAGCATAAAATGAGGCTTATTTATCACGAAAAAACACGGAATAGACATTAGTCTATTAGGAGACTTGACAAAATGGATGATAATCAGCAGCACACTGCTCATTGATTATTTTAATGTTCTTGGCTGTTATCTGTGCTTATAGAAACTAAATTATTTTGTTCTCAAAAAATAACGGTCTACGGTTAAAAAGGATGTGTCATTCACTAAGAATTGTGATTCTGCTCTTCAGCTCTGGGTAGAATGCTTCTGGAATGCAAAATCAGGGTTCACAAAACTGACATTTTTGTTTCATTAACATTTAATTATTGGGTATAATTTTGCAAAAGGAGTAAAACACTATTCTGAGAATGATGATGGTGTTTAGGGGGAAAAAGATAATTTATCTTTTCAATGAACTTTTTCCAAAAGCTTTTCTATTTGCAGAAGCTATATTTTGTGCCAGTTTATCACATGGTTTAGTTAGAAATCTTCACCATGGTTTGTATTCCCTAGTCTTCACAAGGAACACTATCATTAGTTATTATAAGTCATATTCTATGCATTTAGGTTACCACAGAAATGGAATTTTTAAAGATGAGCTTATATTTTCATCACTAATAATATCTCTATTTTCTTGGAAAAGTATAGTCATTACGGTATTAATAGTGCTACTATTAAGTTTTGTCATTCATAATACATGTACTAAATAAAGCTTTCCAGAAAAATAATGTTTCCTGAATTTGTGAAAAAAGCAATTTCAAAACCATAATGATTTTTATAATAAAACTCTTTAATAGAATTAAAATGGAAAACTGAAACTCTGTGAGCTTGTTAAAATAATGTACCCTTCTTTATAAAGTAAATATTAAAATAGCATTTAACATTTCATGTCAGCATTCATTTTAAGTAAGATAACATGTAATAAAATATAAAGAAGTGCTATGGATTTAAATGCCAAAGTTGTTCAGAAATGGCTACTTACACACATATGTATACAACATACATATATATGAACACATACATATGAGGATTTTAATGGAGAAAATTTTAAGGAGGGGATATGACTATCAACTTTCACTTGTAAGCCCTTCATCATACTGCCTTACTTCTGCTATCCTGTTACTAGCTCTTCAGGGTTCATTAGTGTCTACTGTGAAAAAACAAGAAAAAGATACACATAAACTTCAACTTGCCCTTTATGCATGCATAGTGTATAGTGAATGATTAAATGAAGAAACAAATGAACTGTTTTTATTCAGTTTTTAAACCAAAATATATTGGCATCTCTGTGTTTATTTAATTTGTAAATACCCACCTTACACCAAAATGAATAATTCAAATGACTGAAAATTAGCTCTTTATATAGGGTATGGATGAATAGTGAATAAAACAGATTATCTAAATGTCAGTATTTAAGAAAGGTGAGGTGGTTCTCTATGGCCATGTTTGAAAGTTAAGAGGCTTTCCTACGGGCTCCACAGTGACACTTCTCTACGTCCTTGTAACAACGAGCCAGTGTAGGGTAGATGCTAGACACATCTGAGCATTTCTAGGATCTTAGCATTTCTAGGATCTAGTATTTAGTTTCAATGCTGAGACCAACTTAAGTGTCTTTACTACAATACCTTTAAATAACTGTGTAGTAAAACAAAGATATCTATTTCCATTGTAAAACACACCTTTTGGTGCTCACTGAATGCTGATTATTTTTGTCCATTTAGCCACTCTTTAAATGCTGGCACATTTTGCCCTAAAACTGATGATGTGGTCATTCAGATCTGGTCTCAAGTTTACTAAGATTAGTTGTATTTTATTATTGTGACATATTTAAATTTTTTTTAAAATCAGATCTGAGTTTCAAAAGAAATGTTTTTACTTACTCAAAAGCTATAGAAATATAAAAAAAATAAGTTGCTGAAAGTATTTTTTTTTTTTACTAAATCTGTGTAGGTTATTATAAAGTAATGAAGGCAGTGATCCATTTCTGAATCATTATCCCTTCAGATTACTTCATGAGAATTTTGAAATCCTCACCTGAATTTAAAGATATCCAAATTAGAAGTCTGTCACTTATGGGAGAAAGAATTCGCTGTCCTTGGACAGATCCACACTCAAAGGCTTCAGCTCTATGTCAAATCTTCAGCAAAGAAAATGCTGCTTATTTGTTTTAAAACAAAATAAGATATTTAGAAAATACACATGTACCTCTCAAAGATGTACTGCTTAATCACCTTTTAAATTAGCATTAGAGGGGGTTTGCATTATTTATGATTGCTTTAGTAAGACCTTATAAGAGTTGTTACACTATAATAAAAGTAACACTGGATTAGTAGTGAAGAGAAATCTGTTCACTAAGTTATTAACCATATTTTCTTTATAAAATTCATGTTTCTTCTCTTTAAAAAGAGTTAGACCAGATTAAATGATCCCCCCAGGAGTATTTATGTATAAGTATCATAATAATTGGAAAATGTTCAATTCTTAGCTCATTTGCACCTGAACAAAAAATGTTTTGGACGTTGATAAGAGTTTTATGGAACTAAGAAGGACATTTTCTGAAAAATGTTTGGAACATACCTCAGGCTTTCTCAACAGCAGGAGGTTCTGAAGAGTTAAGGGATTGCTACATCTAGGCTCAAGAGTTTTGATGGGCTGGTTTGTATTTAATTTTTCTACCAGCCAATCTTGGAGTAGCGGTATGACTACTGTGATTCCCTGACAAACTATTAAAGAAATTTGATTTGTGAGCAAACAAAATTTAAATAATACAGTTTACTTAAAACTACAAATTGCATCACTTCTGAAAAATAGTCTGAGGTACCAGTTCCGGAAAGGTTTGTATTGAATTTTAGCTGTTTCTTTTAGGGTAATGTGCATTAATTTAAATAATTTACCAGTACGCTCTTTGACAATTTGGGAATTGTATAGGATTACCAATGAGCCTAGGCTCTATTATATATTCTCACATTAATCTTGTTAAAACATGTTTTCTACTCAGGATTCTCATAGTAACTACCATAATTTCACAGGCACTTTAAGGATCTGTATACTACTTATATCATCATTCGTTCACCCACTCAATGAGACTCTACTGAGCGCTTAGCATGTATCAGGCACTGTTCTAGCCACTGGGGAGCATCAGTGAACAAATCCCTACCCTGTGTGGAGCGTACATTCTGATCGAAAAGACAGACGATAAACAACATAAGTGGGGAAAAACATGATATGGTAATAATTGTAAGTAGAAAGGAGAAAAGCAGGGAAAAAAGTGTGTAAGAGGTGAGAAAAGGCTTCAAAGAAAAATAACAACTGAATAAAGCAAGTGAGGCTCTGTCTATAAACAGAGAGAGACAGAGAGAGAGAGAGAGAGAGAGAAAGAGAGAGAGAGAGAGAGAGACAGACAGACAGACAGACAGACAGACACACACACACACACACACACACACACAGATTTCAGAGAGAGAACTGTGGGCAGAGATATTGGCAAAGGCAAAGGGCAGAGCGGAAATGTGCCCCCTTCCTGGAGGAGACACAAGCAGCACAGAGAGCAGACTGGGCAGAGAGGGGACCGGTCAGGGACCAGGTCAACCAGTACAGGGGCAGTGGACAGATGACTTGCTGTGGGCTGTGCAGAAAGCGACCCCTGAAATAGGGCCACAACACAGAGAAAGAGTTCAAACATTTTTGTAGCTATTTGGCATTAGTACTTGTGAATTTTACAACATGAACATTACCTATTAAAAATTGTATAAATAGTTAAACTACAAAATAGAATTTGTAGGATATTAATGTAATGCATCAAATGTATATAATGTTTAACTGATAAATAAGCAATGAGTTTCATGTTTTTTTAAAACAACCTTAAGATTTTTAACTGTGACATCCGAACATGGGATCAGTTTGACCTTTGTATGCCTTTTTAAAAACGTTTCTATTAATTTATTTTATGTATTTATTTATTTTTACAACAGTACTGATTTATGAGAACTGTAGGGGGAATGGCTCTTTGCCCCACAGAGAGTCTAAGAAGCCTTGACTTGGGAGACTGTGACTCTCTCTCTCTGTGTAAGATGGGGCCACTGGCACATGAGGGAGGAGACGGGATCTGGCTGAGTGCCTGCAGTCACTCCGGCTTCTGGGAAATGATCAGAGGAGGACAGGGGCCCAGCAGTGGACCTGGGTTAGCGGCTGCTGAACCAACAGGTGAGGGAGGACAGCGACTCGGGCCAGAGCAGAAGCAGTGGCACTAGTGAGATAGTCTAGATATATTTTAGAAGATAAAGAAAAAAAAAAAAAACACCACGGACGATCACATATGAAATGTGAGATGAAGAGAAAGAGAAGAATCAAGGATGGAGAAGAACCTGACATTCACTGAGAGGGGCAGAGCTGGCTGGTAGAAGAGGAAAGACATGCGCATCAGGACCGCAGCTTTCGACAGTCCATTTGGAGGGACCCAGTCTTGCCCCACGTAAGGACATCTTGGTCAACACCTTGCTGCACACAGGATGGTGGTCCCATGAGGTTATCATGGAACTGAAAAATTCCTATTGCCTCGCAGGCCACAGCCACACTAAAGGTCATGGCACCGGTCACATGCCTGCAGCGATGCTGGAGCAAACCAACCCACCGTGCTGCCAGTAGTGTGCGAGTGTGGACACCCAGTTACGTCCAGTGCATGATACTTGATTAACGACAATAGATGGCTATGTTACTGGTTTATGTCTGTACTACGCTACACTTTCATTGTTATTTTAGAGTGGACTCTTCCTGTTTAAAGCTTGCAGTAACACAGCGGTCCTGGTACGCCCGCAGCAGCCGCATTCTTCTCGTGTGTCCTGTGTCTCTTGGTTGCATCGTTTTGCCCTGTGCTGCTTTGATCTCGTGTTGTTTGGTGCACTAACGTGCTGCACGGGCTTGTCCCCCAGGAGCTGGGTGCTGTACCATACGGCCCAGGTGTGGCAGGCTAGACCCCTAGGTTTCTGTAAGTGAGTTATGATGGTCACGAAATGACAAAAATCACCTGAGGCATTTCCCTGAACGTATCCCCACGGTGAAGCAGGCACAGCCACAGGTGAAGAAGGGCAAAGAGGAAGTGACGTTAAGCAAGAAAGTAAATGAAGTATTGAAAATAATGTTTGTTCAGCAATGAAAGCATTCAAAAGGGGAAAGCAAGTTAAAAGATTACAATTTCAAGCAAAGAGACCCTGAATTGTTTATGCATCAAACCCTGGACCGGTCTTAAATGCTACAACGTGTATTTTCAGATTTAATTTGTAGAGTGGTTCTTCCTAGCATTGCTTTCCAATTTCTTTTTTCTTTTGTATGAGAGATTGGTGTTCAGAAGATTAAACATTTTGCTTACGAGAACATATAAAGGCGATAATAGGAAAAACAAAATATAACAGTAACTAGACTATATTAAGTATTAAAGAATTATGGCTACCTTTATCATTTAATTTTATAGGCTAAAAAATTAGAAATGATATATTAAATATCTTGTTTGAGCTCTCACAGTTGGTAACCAGGGGAGACACAATTTCAGCACTGTTGGATAAGTACACAGGAGCCAAAATAGTAAACAGCTAGAGTCATCTGCTGAGCAAGTATTCACAGTTATGTACTTCCCATACCAGAGCTCAGGTGGTTCCTACTTTCTCAGCCTATTTCTTTTCAATGTATTTCTCAAAACTTGAGCATGAATCAGACCCCTGCAGAGCTTATTACATACAGATTACTGAGTTCCATCCCCAGAAATTCTGATTCAGTTTGTCTGGAGGTGGCCCTTCATTTATATTCCTAACACGCCCTGGGGATGCTGATGCTGGGGTCTGTGTTCTGGGAAACACATTTTGAGAACCTTGCTCTATATTTACATATAATATTGCAATCCCCCAAACAGTAATGATGTATATAGTCTTTCTTAACATAATCAAGCCAGGCCTCATACATTCAAAGAGAGGCCACCTGTCTCTGAATGTATTATCAAAATGATTTTCTCGCCTGGCCCCCTGCAATGCAGGGTGTGTTTCCTGAAAGAGACGGGCAAAACCACGATGATAATTTTACAAGGAGTGATTTAGTGCTGACAGCAGGCAGTTTCTTCCAAGCAGAAAAGGGGTGTCACACTCAATTAGCTCTTTGGAACTGTGGTCAAAGGAGCCAGGTGAACAGCTGTATTATGGATTCACTTATTTTTTTCATGTAATTCATAGAGAGACTATGTTGAAGATGTCAATAAGACAGGAGAATGCAAAAAATGGGAGGGACTAGGATGATAATGAAAAAGGTAGGGTCAACTAGCTCCTCCATACAAATATCTCTCAAAGCAATTTGCCCTTATGTGTCATCATTTATTCATCTGATATACTTATTTCATAGTTATATTTTTCTCTGTAAACTTTCTTATTATTCACCTTATATCATTGTTTTGTTTTCCAAATTTACTAAAAAATTTATAGTAGAATTTATAATTCGCTTTACTACTGCTGTATTTAGTAACTCTACATAAAGCTCTTAATACTCTTTTAGGCATCTGGCATTTGACATCCTGCTAAATTCCCCACATAATAAATTAAGTGGAATATTTAACAATGTTGCACACAAAAGCGTTCCTGAAAATGCACTTTTAAGGAGTATCTCTAAATGTCTTTCGATAGCTATAATCTCTACACTTTATATTCTTTCTTCCATTTTATTTTTTATTTTTTTGGCTTCTAGGAAACGTAGAATGAATTTTCCAAATACCTTAGTTTATTATACTGTTCTAATGCCAAATAAAAAGTAAAACCTAGTGTAATGCCTGAAACTAAAATCACTAGAATATGTTTTTAAAATGCTCAGTTTAAAAGGCTAGCCTCAAATATTCAAATTATTACCATCTTTGCAGATTATAACATACTGTGATGGCCTTAAATGATCTAGGCTGCCAGCCACCAGTTATTTCTCTCATTTCATTTTAACACATACTGTTACTGTACTATTAGGTGATAACACACATAATTTCTCAGTTTAGTTAGAAATAAAGATTTTTTCTTTCATTAATAAGTAATCTTAATAATTATTCTTTTCTTTAAAAAATTATACTAATTTCAACAATTTATTTTTTTATGTTAAAAATTGTTCTGTATGGGCCACATTCTTAACCTCTCTCACACTGAAGAAATTTATTTACATGGACCAGTACTTTAAGGAATATATAAATATACATTTTTATGTTAAAAATCTTAAGGTTGTTTTAAAAAACATGAAACTCATTGCTTATGTATCAGTTAAGCATTACAAACATTTGATGAATTAATTCATATCCTACAAATACTATTTTTTAGTTTACAATATTTATACAATTTTTAGTAGGTAATGCTCATGTTATAAAATTCACAGGTACTAAAATATACTTCTCTTAAATTTTGTCTCCAAATCCTCAGTTCCCTTTAACAAGTTGTAGAATTTCTAGATAAAAAGCCACATTTCAATGAGAATTCTTAATGACTGCCCAATGCATTTTCACTTTCATTCCCACCAACAAGTGACAATAACTCAGCAGCAGAGTTAACAAAATTTATCAATAAACACAGGTAGATATACACATTTTATACAGAATTTATATACATATTCTTAATATCTCACTAAAATATGTTTAAATGGAGTTTTCATTCCCAAATTGTCCACCAATAGATTGACTGGATAAAGAAGATAGGGTACATATACACAATGGAATATTACTTAGCCATATGATGAAATACTGCCATTTGCCACAACGTGGATGGATTTTGAGATAATCATGCTAAGCGAAGTAAGCCAGAGAGAAAAAGCAGAAAACCATATGATATCATTTATATGTGGGATATAAACTTAAAGCAACAAATTAACAGAGACTCATGGACATGGCCAGTGGACTAGTGGTTACTAGAGAGAAGGGGGAGGAGGGAGACAGTTGGAGTCAAAGGGGTCAAATATGTAGTGACAATAAGAAATCCAACTATGGGTAGTGAATGCACAATGCAATACGTATATGACTTACTGTTGAACTGTACATTTGACAGTTATTGGATTTCATTAACCAATGTCATCACGATAAACGAAAAATAAAATAAATGGAGTTTTCTTTTTAAAACTGAGATACCTATATTTGGCTATAATATTTTATTTTTATATTATATGACTTTCTATTATAATATTATCTTATATTTTAATTCCACAATTTTCTCATGAAGTTCAACAAGCTACTAGAAAACCAGAACTGTCAGTTTTTGCCAACCTTATTTTAGTTGTATTTCTCATAAATCAAATATTATGTCTTCCTATATTATTTTTTGACAGAAAAGGGAATACAAATCTAGTTTGAAAGATAACTCATATAAATTTTGTAACCAAAAGGAACTGTTAATGGACAGTGAAGATCACGGCTGTAACACTGAGTTTCAGAACTTTTCAAAACAAAGATACGAAGAGGGAGCTGCTGTCAATTACTTTAAAAGCAAAAGAAAATAGTAACAGGCATACCTACACCTTTCCAATAACTTCAGTAAAATACAGACGACATATAAAGTGTAACATATGAAGGAACACTAGTATTATTTCTTATAATTTGCATGTTTCAAGTCATCTCATGAAAGTTATGAGCTCTCCTGAGAGCCATGTTCTATCATTTGTATTGAAATTATTTTAGAGAAAATAAATGAACATTTTACTAGTATATGAAAAGTAATTAGATTACGATAAGAAAAAACATATTTTCTCTCAAGAGTGAATCAGGTGTTAGTCTCATACCTCATGTGAGAGGAGAGTGTCATTCCATTCTATAAATCAGCTGACTCCTGTTTCAAAGAACTTTTTAATCAGAGTACCTGAAAATAAATTGTTTTATTTATAATTCTCTCAATTTCCTGTTTTTTCCCCTAAGTTTTAGGGTGCTTACATGTGATAAACTTTCTTGTTAGTCTTGGAACAGATAAAGCATACTGTAAGTAATGGCATTTGTCTAGAGAAATTTTGGCAATCTCCAAAATATTCTGAATACATCGATTTTAAAACAATATACAATCAAATTTAATTTCATCTGTTTCTTTATACTGGGGGTTGGCACACACGCATATCTACTACATTAATATTTAGCGTGGTTATATTATATTTCTGTTGGGTAATACTTGGCTAGAGGCGGAGATGATCATGAAAGGTAAAACAAAATATGCAGAAAAAGATTATTTATCTGTGGAGTTTAAGAAATGCTGGGAAAATTGCTATGTTGAAAATTTTTGTGTAATACAATCACAATATCTGTAGTAGACGAAGAAACAGTAAATTAGATTCTTAGGTTATGAAAGCTGTCACTTTTAACAGCTAAAAGGTGAGGCAAGTGCAGTGGAAAAAAACGAGAAAATGTTATTGAAAGGACTTGAAGTTCAATAAAAATGAAGTAGAAATGAAACAGAGGTGGAAATCAGGATGGTGACTGGATGTGTACTCATGTTTCTAATATAATGACATTTTTGTGTCTTTCACAGCTAGGAGATGGCTATTCTAAACAATAGCTATCAATAAAAGGATAATTCAAAAAGTAGTTTCAAATAAGGACAGACATATTTTAGATGATAAAAGGATCAGTGATAAATGCCATGCCTAGCTACTACCTTAGATTAAATTTTATTGCCACCAGTATGGAGATATTCTTCAAAATTCCGTCTCATGTATCAGTGCTCATTATTATAAATATGAAAAGTTTTAGTCATCGTAATGAAAAATAAATAGTTGGAAATACTAAGGCTGTGGAATGTGGCCATGAAAGTCAAATTCCATTTGAATGGTGCCTACCAGGTTTGGATGGTGTACAAACTAGTGTGTGTCATTTTGCAAAGCTGAGGAGAGAGTTACATTCAATGGGTATTACACAGCAGATGGTATGAATGCAAAAATGCTTTTCATTCTTTTTCATTTGTTTTCATTTGAGAGGATTTTTAAAGTGTGTGTGTGTGTGTGTGTGTGTGTGTGTGTGTGTGTGTGTGAGAGAGAGAGAGAGAGAGAGAGAGAGAGAGAGAAAGAGAGAGAGACAGAGAGTTACTCAGAATCAGACAAATACAGTATTTAATGCACAGCGTGTTGATGCTGAGCTTGTTACTTAAAACCACTCACATGATGAGTTTACGGAAAAAGAAAATTTAATATTTTTGTGACCAGGGTGCACAAATATTGCTACCATTTACTTACAAGAGGATTTGAATGAGTTTTAGGGTAATTGGCGGTATTTTCAGGCAGTCTATTAAAAGAAATTTGTGGATCTTCCTGTTATATAAGGCCTGTTATAGGAGGAACATTCTCTATTCTTCATAACTTTTCACTGATTTCCAAGTATAGTTGCCTATGTCTGTTATAACTTCAAGCTGTTTAGATGAGGGTCACTACGCTTTTCTGCCTCTCGTGTTCTATGAAGCTAGAGTTCTGAATGAAAGGGGGACGTCTTCTAATGGAATTCTCCCCTGGGGCACATCAAGTCATTTTCTACAATGACACACTAAGAAAGGCAATTTATGATGTGTGACTGACTCTAATGCGACTTTTTCATCATTTCATTTGTTTTCCATTAGTCAGGAAAAAGACATATGAATTACATGGAAATCTTTTTTGTTGTACTCCACGGGGGTTTCCTAGTACATCAGAATTCTGATGGAACACAATATTTTAAAAAGCTTCTGAAAAAAAAAAAAAGATGTTGAAAAACATTTTTTTATGTTCAAATCTCTATCAAGAATTTCTAAAACATTCTTAAAGGGCATATAGCTTTTAAAAACTTTCAAGTGCCTTACAAAATGTATTTTTAAAAATAAATGGTTTTTTAAAACGTTCATTAGTACTTTGAAACAATTTTCAATTATTATAATTAAAGTTTCTGAAACCTTTGTGATTCAAATATAAATCACACAGAGTCAGAGCTAGTGGCTCTGGTTGTATAATTTAAATCAATAAAGCCCTTATTTTTAGTTATTTTATCTGTCCTCAATTGTAATTTTCGGTTCCTCTATTTGGGTTTCTAATAAATCATCAGCTAAAAACATAATATAAATATAGCTATGGAGAAAATATTATTTATCATCATATATAATATATTTAGAGTGTTTACATAACATCTTTAGTCCAGCTAGATTTTTCTTTTTCTGCTTAAGGTATATCCACCATCATTGTCCCTTTCCACTCCCTGGTTTCACACCAATTTCTTGGATGTTATTTTCATTAGATTTTCACTATTAATTCCACTCATTCTCCCACCTTGTCTTGCCCTCTGTGTATCCTCTTCACATGCTTACTGCCTCGGCATTACTTGAGATAAGATGAAGAACTCTACATAAGGCAACATGTGGGTAAAAGTAAAGTAGAAAATAATGATCTACTAAAAATAACAATGTACTTTGGAGTTTATTCTACATGTGGCATTAAAAGTTAGATAATAGTAGCAAAACATATGAGAAATTGTAAAGAGTTTTAAGACATTATAAATTCTCTGCTATGTTCGGAAGTGGTAAAGCACCTTTATATGGTGTATTTTGAAAGTAAATTATGCATGTTGCAACTGCTAGTATAACTATTAAAAGATGATATAAAAATAAAGTAGAGAGGAGGAAATGATCTTAAAAATTACTTAGCCTAAAGAAAGCAGAAAGGTGCAGTGGAAGAATCAAGAAAAAATAAAATAGAATAAGTACTATTATGGTAACTTTATATTTAAACATGTTAGAAATTGTAAATGGGATTAAATATTTCAGTCAAAAATAAGAATCAGCAAATGATATTGAGAAGTAAAGCAAAAAACTAGAAAATGCATGTCAAAAAAGTGTAATCACCAAAAAAATAAAAAGTAGTACAAACCAGATGTCCTGTACAACCAGACTGAATTCTAAGACTCCAAATCCGAAATTATTTTAGTTGCGCTTGAAGATCTCTCCTTAATATATGTTTCCATGTAGGATGTTGAATTTTTCTGGTAAATTTTTATCTCTGAAAAGGTTTTATATTTTACCATCACCCTCCTCCAAATTAGAGATTAAATCCCTCCCCAAAAATTAGAGATTAAATTTTTGTCCCTGATCATTTTTAAAGTTTCCATCTGAGGTGATTGTGGGTTCAAGAGCAGTTGTAAGAAATAACACCAAGGTCGACGCACCCTTCCCAGCTCTCTCCAGAAACACTCTGCAAAACTATGGTAACAGTATCAGTGCCTGGAATGACGTCGACGCACTGAGGACGCGGCCCGGTTCCGTCATGACGCAGGTCCCCCGTTACCCTGCACGGCCACAATCCTGCCCTTCTCGACTCTTCCCCATTGCTACACTTTTATTATTTCAAGAACGCTATTAAAATAGAACCTTTAGGGATATGCTCCCCGCGCCCCCCGCCCCGGGCCTGGTGCTCTGGCGACCATCACAGCTGTGACGCGTTGGTGGTGCCTTCCGTTTTGCCGCTGTGTACTTAGGGTTCTGGTGTGGGTGTGCCTCAGCCTGGGTAAACGTTTAGGAGCGCAATGGCTGGGTCACGTGGTATTTGAATGTGCAGTTCTTTTGAAGAAACTGCAAAAAATGTTTTGTTTTGTTTTGTTTTGAACGATCCCACCTGCAATGTAATCACTCCACCAGGTTCCTCTGCATTCTTACTAGCATTTGGTGACTGTGTGTGTGTGTGTGTGTGTGTTTAGATATTCTAGTAAGTGCAGTGAAATCCCCCTTTTAAAGTTCTTTTTGGTCATTGTGATTTTAAATCACATTTCCCAAATAGCTATTTTTGTGATTTCATATGCTATGTGTATATTCCATACATCAAAACAAAATACATATGGTATGCTGGTGTATAAACCTGTCAAACATTTAAAAAAAAAAGTAATATTCTTTCTGGCTTAATTCCTCATTTTGGCAAAATGTTACAATATATCATTTTCTTACAGGTCTCAATATCAAAGTCTACTTTTCTATGCAATTGAGGAAATAACTTGTAGGACTTCTGAAATATTAAGCCAGGACATTCACAAGGACAATGAGACCAAATCAGTATGATTTCTCTTGGCAACATTTCACAAATAAATATGTAGAGGAACTCTGGAGTGAAGAGATGCTCATTGGTGGCTGAGTGCCTGGAGGGGTGCATACAAATACGGTTTCGATGGCTCGGACTGACTTTGATATAACCTACAGTCTCCTCCGTCAGTGCTCTATGTAAATGTGCTTATCATGCCTATGTTGTTTCCTCCAGTTTTATAGGAAGCATTGCAGAAAAAGAGGAATTTCTCAATTACATGTCGACAGTGTGATGGCCATGGTTTTTAAACGCGTCTCAAGGACACATTTTTCCTAGGTTTTATTTTATACATTTTTTTCAATTCTTTTACTTGCTCAAGGTTCCAACCCCTTACAGGATTCCCTCTTTTTCTTAGTTGATGGGAAAAAAAATGAGAGGAAATCGGTGATAGAAATCTCTGGAGGGCTGCATAAGAGGGTTACACAGAGACCACGGAAAGGTGACAGGTACGTCAAAGGTCATTTCCCCACTGTGTTCAGAAATGGAATAGGGAATGACTGATGTCTTAGAGTGGTCTCTAACTTTTGGAGAAAACTTTCAAGGAAGAGTGTAACTTACTTTGGAGCATGGCACAAACTGCCACAGTCTCTTCCTATGATATGCCTCACAGTGTTGTTTTGGAGGCAGGGCAGTCATTCTCAAAACCTAGTCCACTGAACACTTGCCTCTAAATCCCTTAGAGATACGAATGCAAATTTGTAGTCTTCTAACAATTAATGAAGACCTCTGGGCTTGAGTTCCAGATTATATCCTTTTAGCAAGCTCCTGGATAACTTTTATGTAGTTTGAGAAGTACTGGGTTACCAGCATCTTGCAAATAAATATCTCTTTCTTTGTCTGCACTTTGCTCATGACCAAATTATTATAACTTATTTTCAAGGTAATGCCACTGTGGAACTATAAAATTTTCCTAATATGTTGAAAATATGTGATATAATTCATAAATATTTTTAAAAAGAAGAAAGTAAAAGAATAGAAGACTGAAAAAGTTTACACATTTTCATGTTAAATTTTAAATAAGTTTGAAATATTTAACAACAAAGATGCCCCTGGTGTGCTTGGTACGGAGACCCCCAACCCCAGCAAACAACATGACTGACAGGTACTCCATAGATACCATGTTTTCCTTCCAACCAATGGACTGAGTCTTGTCCCATCCAATCAGAACTGTTCCATAACAACTAATCAGAATGCATAATACTGACCAATAAGAACTGAGCAATTGGGACCAATCAGAACAATACAAGTTTAGATACCTCATTTACATAAAACAGACCAAATCAGGGACCTGGGCAGGAACATTTTGTATAAAAAATGGACTCACCTTTGTGTCTGCTGAGCACAGGTCTGGTTTTTGCTGGCGGCTGCATCTCCCTGCTTTGCAGCCTGTTCACCTGAATAAAGTCTCTTTTTTTCTGCACCAGTACATTTTGGATTTGTTTACAACACTATGGCCTTTCTATTCATCAACTCCCTCCAGGCCACAGATACAAACTGCCTTAAAATCCAGCCCTCAGAATGAATCATGCAGAGCTACTAGCCAGAGCTACTAGCCCTTCTGTGCCATTCCCTGCACACAGAGCACTGCATTCTGGTCATCACCACCTCTCTGGGACCTGTGAGAATTCATCTGTGGTCCCTGCAGAACCTGAACGTTTGTCAAAAGCAAAATCTCCTAATAACATTAATCACTTGACTGAATCAATCCTGGACTTTTTAGCTTCCTCTGAAGTCCGGCTTTCTCCTCCGCTCCCACCCAATAAAGAATCAGGATAAATGAAGTTTATGTTACTTTCCCCGTAGTACTTACATTTGTAGTCCTGTAAGGGTTGATGTCACTTCCAGACTCCTCCTGAGATATATCCTTCTGGAAAGAAAAATAGGTTTTAGAAGCACATCTCATGAAGGTCTATCTTGATGCAAATATGCACCTTCATCTGGTCAGTGCCTCTCACTCACAACACCTGGGTTGCCATCACTCTCTCCAGTTATAATACACATAGGGGATTATCATCACTTAATAATCCCCATAGGGGATCTTTGCACATCTCTGGCTTATCAGTCACTTAGGTTCCTGACTGCCAATGATCATGACCTCTACTCCACATCAGCCACCCACTCCTAGAAGATTTGGCATAAAATCATTAATATCGTACTTAAAAAAAATAATCATCACCATCTTTCCTCTCTTTTACAATCACTGTCTTAATTATAAAACATGTAAAACTGAATGCATGAAATGTCTACATGGAAAAACATGAAAAAATATATTTTAGATGCTGGGCATCACAGGGAAGCAATCCCTGAGAAAGGGAAATATAAGGTTAGAACTACATTTACCCTGAATATTGTGTTGAGTTTCTAGGATTTAACTTAGAGGGGAGTGAATCCAAGTGGAGCTCAGCGCTGGTCTCTCTGAGCGTAGGACACACAGCTAACACCTCAGGGAGACCAAGGCAGCCAGAGTCAGCACAACAGAAGACAGGAGGAGAGAGCTGTGCAGAGAGTACATCCCAGATATCTAAGAGACCACCCCTAAAATACATAGCATGAGATGCAACCAATCAGCACATGCATGTGATACAAGCTGGGGAAAGAATGATCTGAAAGAAACAGAAGGCACAGCGCCCAGCACTCACAAAGGGCCAGATTAATGCCTGTCCCAGCATCCAGACCAGAAAAACTTGATTCACGAAATGTTGGGTAGAGAATTCAAGACCTTATATCAGTGTTAGGTAATTATTAGCCCTAGTCTGAGCATGTCTCTGGGACTGTCCAAAAAGACATAACCAAGGCACAAAATGACAAATTATTTCCGAGTATCTTGACTGCAAAACAACAAAGGTCAAGAATATTTATAGGAACCATCAGCTATCCAAATGGCCTGTGTTCACATAGTGTCCCTTCCACTGTATTCTACCTGTTGAAGCAACAGTAAACTTGAAGATAGGTGTGCCAAGGAATTTGGGGGCCATTTAAAACTACCAATTATATTGCAAACTCATTTTGTTGTTACTGCTTGAATATTAGTACTGAATTAACTGAAAAATTTATAGAAACCACTAAATGATTTCATAACTCAGAGAAAACGGGGCTATTACAAAAGGTAGAGGCAAATGGAAGCACTGAGGATTGAGGATTCTACTACCAAACCAATAAAAATTTCAAAAAAAAATTTTACACATAGTGAAGCCTCAGATCACACTGATATGTGTGAGATGTGGCTATGATTATTTGCATCGTTTCCAAATTTAATTTCTGAGTTTGGCATATGGTGAAATCCAGGGAAATCTGATAAAATATTAAAAACTAATTAGCAGTTGTGGTCATAGCTTCTGTTCCTGGCATAGTATTTCTACTGGATCAAATGAATAATCATGGCAATTGGTACACAGCAACGAGTTCAGCTAGATTTTCTTTTCCTGTGATTTTCCACATAGACCACACAGATTATGTCATAGTTGTAGCTGACTACTGGTTGACCCTACATGCTCCAAGTACATCAGTATGAAATAGATGAGCAGACCACAACCATCTGATTGCAAGAAATATCTAAGAACTGAAAGGGCAATTTATAGGCCTTGATCATTCTAGAGTCATTTTTGTATATGTTCTAGTTCTAAATATTCTATATTATTACCCATCACAGAGAGTTAAACCATACTGAGAATGGTAACGTAATCCTTTTGGTCTGAATGAATGGATTTGCGGATTGATGTAGCAGTGTTACATTTCTCTGTTTTTAAAACACAGGGCATGAAGAGCGACAATTTAAAAATATTGGTGTCTCACAGAAAAACCAAATTAATAGCTAGAATTACATCAATAGAGATGTCATGTGGATAAATAGATGTGCTTTATTTTAAAAACTTTTAAATGGTATTACAAATTTAAGTTAATAAATGAGCAGAAATACCCTGAAATGGTACTGTTTCCCTTATTTTATTGCCATTTAGAATGGGCAACCTACCATAAAAATTTTTAAATATTTTTCTTTGTGAAAATAAGATAATTTATAACCTTAAGGTAACATGGCCTTAATTATATGACATGTACTTACAATATTCATTAATGCTATTTGTATTCATTTTCAAAAAATTTTAAAGTAATGCCCATTTCAAGTCATTCCATTCATCTTTAAATTGATTTTAATTTTTTCAGTATGGCAACTTAAATTCTATTCCATTCCTAACTATGGTTCATCAAATACAAGGCTCATCCATCTTTCTATGAATCTGGCTGATTCAAACTGTCCCATACAGTGAGTCTCAAATGTGTCAAGACTGCAGGCGACAGAAAAATTACAGACACTTATTAGAGTGTGGTGTTGAAGACTCACAGCACATTCGTACAAGCGGGTTACATTTTTGCCCAAGTCTTTCAAGAAGAGCAGATAATCAATGACTCATGACTAATCACCATACCTACGAAGAGCGAAGTGTACAAATAGTGCTTGTAAATGGAATATATTTATTTCATTAACTTTAAAAAGCTGCCAATTATGTGTCATTATTTCAAACACGTTACAAAAAGAAACTCGTTGCCGATTAAACTGTTTAACAATGCTCTGTTACTACTTATCTATGTTCCTTATTTGAAACATGTTGAATGTGGTCTTTTATTTGAGTTATTTAGTTCTGGTTTCCTGAAAAAGAGGAAATGGGCAAGAAGTAAATTAAATATTTTTAAATGCATGCACAAAATCCAGCTCTTTCAAATAATTTTTTGACTGATAGCTAATGCTGACACTTTGCTATAGAAGGCTATAGAAGGCATCGAGAGCATTGAGGACATCACTTTTCTTGAAAGAGTGGCACTTCTCTTTCATCTTTAGGATTTTCTTCCAGGCAACAAGGGAGTAGCCAGAAGATCACAGGCGTGGGTTTCAACTTCAGAGAGTCAATCCAGTTCACACTAGTCTAACCCAACAACAATTTTCAGAAAGGTAAAAGAACAGGGAGCAGAGAGTGTGCAAAGCAACATCGTGGAAGCCCCATACACATAAAATATGGCTCTCAGTGTCACTGTCACCAAATAGGGCTTGTTTGGTCTTGAGACAAAAGTGGTTATAAGTGAGCATCACGTGGAAAGCAGAGAGGTGGAGAGACTGTCCACTTAAACATCTTGCCTGTCAATTTGCACCTTAAAGGGTATAAATCGACTTCCATTTTAGTGCTGTGGAAGTCATAAATCACGTTATTTTTTTTATTGTAATAGCAATTTTTTAAAATTCGGAAGCATTCTTGATCAATAATTAATACATAGTGATTTCAGGAAGATGTTTGTCTTCAACTGGGTACACAGTATCAACTAACATTTTCAAGAATTTTAATTGAGAGTAAATATTTCTTCACTTTTCCTTAATACTGGAGTCATTGTTAAACTGCTAGTCTCTTTGGTATCATCTGGTATTTTCTACCACCTTCTAATTTGGTTTTCAATTCATGTCTTTCTTTCATATATTTAGCCTATTTTTAATTTAGATTTATCCACATCTATTTTGAATTGTTCTTTGATATCAATTTCTGGAGGTATTAATCACCTTTATTGTTTCTGCATACCATTACTCATAGTAGTCATTAAGGAAATTGGACAATATTCCATCAAAAATTTATTGGGGTTTTTCATAGGGGCGGAGTGATGAAAGTATAAACTAGAGCACCATCTTACCAAAACTGTAAAGGATTCATTGCTTTTTAATTCAATATCAAATTTTCATGAAATATAATATTTTCCTATGGGGTTATGGTGAGATGCCTCCACTGGTTGGTTCTCTTTGTGTTTCCAATTCTTGGGTCCAAGAATTCTGAGGGTCCAAGAATTCTAAGCCCGAATCTGGCATTCCAGGTTGTTATGAAAGTATAATTTTCAAGACAGGAGGACAGAACATATCTTATGTAATGTCTTAATGGTTTGATTTATATATTTTAAATATTTAGATGTGGAGTATGTGAGCCTTCATTTTTATACTTGATCTAACCCTGCAGATGATAGGGGCTGGTCTTATTTCAGAATCCAATCAATGCAAATGTCCAAAATACTCATGCATTTTCTTTTATGCTGGTTTGATGCAAATAATATGGAATAGGTGTTTCTATATTTACAGGTTATTTAAATAATATTTCCCCCCAAGTTTCTATTCTTATCCTGTCAGTGCTATTTCTTTTAGGTAGAGAAATAACGTAATAAAACTAGATAAATACTGTACAAAAGTATTTTAAGTTTTTTTTCCTTTAACTCACTCCTTTCTCTTGTTAGTAAAATGCTGATGCTTAAAAATGTAATTAACACTATGTATTTATTCAGTCTGTCACAATTTTCACCTCCTAAAACTAAAGAGATTTTGAGCTCCTTCCTTCCAGGTTTCTCCCAGGAGTGGATGTGTTGATGATGTCTGTAACACCCCCGTACTGTGGCAGGGAAATAAGGAAGTGTCAGGCTCAGACACCCTATCACCTTTCGAGCTGTGATTTCTAAACTAAACAACTGGAATTTTCTTTTAATAAATTTAAGTTTGGGATGGTTATCAAAGGAAAATTTTCACTGATTATTTGCATTTTCTTTTGCTAACAAACTGGTAATGTAAGCTGTGACTATAACTGTATATCACTTACGATGTTACTAATTTCTTAATGTTGTTATTCAAATTTGAGTTTCAAACATAACGTAAAATGTCTGTTACTGAATACTGAATGCTTTTGTGATTTTCAGAGTTTAGAGCTTTATGTCACAACTTTGATGATCATTTGAGTATATATCAATTCAAATATATAACTGAAATTTTTAGTTGAGTTGACAGTCTTCAAGAATGATCAAATTACCAAAAAATGATCAAAGTGGCCATTTTAACCTAGAAGTTCTTAAATTTGAGTTATCACTGTTCTCCAAAAATGTGTTTCATACTTTTTTTTTTAACTATAGGGAATAAGATCACACAATTAGTAGCATCAAAATTTTAAATCATGGGGAAAAAAAAAACTATAGGTTGTAAATAATGCTAAAGTAATTGCACTAAGCTGAGATGTATAGTGGCCTTATAATTCTTGTTCAGTAGTGCCCATGGGAGATGAAGTAATTCTCTATGTTGTGTACCTGTTCCCCAATTTGGTGAGTCCATCCTGAATGTTATCTCATTTTCTCTTGTGTTCTAAGATAGATAACATTTGATACTTTTTTAAATATCATGTTTTGAAACAGTTACTATAATGCAAAGCAAGACTGTATTTCAAATATCTGATTTAACAGCACATATAGTTTCTGACACTTTCAGGTGAAAATTTGTCAATGTGAAAATGATGCATGAAGTAACATTTTTAAATCAATTTCCCCCCAAGGTTTTGATTAGATTACTTCAACATGCAAAACAGTGAGAATTTTTGAATATTTTATTTAAGTGATAGAATTTTAAATTCCAAGAGCAAATTCTAGGCATTAAATAGCATTTGTTAATTAAAATAATTTTTGTTGACATGCTTTAAACTTTAAGTGATTGATGATTTTCTTTTTTGAATGTTGACTCATTTGTTCACTTCTGAAAAAAAAGATTGATAGCACAAATACACTCATATTTACTTTACCATATTTCAGGGCCTTTTACTTCTGTATATATAAAACAATGAACTAAAATTCCTGACATACCACAAGATAATTTTTCCTCTCAAACTTTAATTTTGAAATAAAATATTTTTATTTTTGTTAATTAATGTATCTCTTACTCTACCACTGTGAACAATTTAATTCATTTTAACTGACAATGGAGTCAGAACAATCAATATTTAGTGAAAAACTTGTAATTAATTTTCTTTTCTATTATAACTTTCCACTGGACAAAAAAAAAATAGTTTTGTATTGAAGTTGGGAGTTCCTATAACAGAATTTCACATGAAAAGAACTTCATTTTTCTTTTTTATAACACATTATTACAACGCACAAAGCATTCCCTCTCTTTTAACAATCATATGGACTAATTGCTCTCTTTTTTTAAGAGAAGCAGAAAATGAGATTCAGATGGAATATATATTAGGACTATGATTCAAATTTTGGATATTTGCTGTAGACTATAAAAGTATTTCTCTTCTGCAATAGCTACCTTTGTAGTTTTAAAACAGTCTTCAAGTACTTCAGGCGACTATTAAAAAGAAATGGGATGTATCGCTCAGGGTCATTACAGGAACAGAGTAGAAGTGTATTAAAAGGAGACTTGGTAACTTCTAAAAGGGTTAGGAGGTTGGAGAACCAGGCTCAATGCATCCAGTATGGAACAAAGCCCAAGGACAGCTACCACAACCACAACAAGATCAACACGCAGAACAGGTCTGCTGAGAGACCCACTCTCCTTCCCACGGAGACCTGGGTGCTCCAGCTTGCTCCCTGTTACACTAGGAACTGGGAGTCCATCCTTACACCTTTTTGCTACCAGGGAAGAAGCGAGAGCCCCACCCCACCCCACCCCATGGACTCTTTTCATCAAAGCTCCAGGACCAGGGTAAGCTATGTGAATCATGTCTCCTGGCATCCTCAAAACTGAGGTCCTGACTAGCTCTCAAATCAGGCTCTGGTCTGATTGTTGTAATCTTTAAGCTGTAAAGCCTGACCAGTGTGTAACTGGAATTTTTATATCCTGTAGTGAGACAGAGCTGTAACTGAAATCACGAGGTGTAGATAGGTGGATCCAGATATTATTTCTGGAGGTCCTGAGTTATAATAATAAAAAAAGAATATAAAATTAGGTTCAGGGACTTTAAAAGGATTGAAAGCAGAGTGGTTAAATATGTCCTTTTTCAGATATGAATTGCAGAGAAAAACATGGTCTTTTAAAATTAAGGATGATGTTATCAGTAGATATTTGTAGTTTTCCCTCATCAGATTGAAAAAGTTCCTTTCTAATTCAAGTTTGCTAAAAGTTTTTTTTTAAAATCATAAATGGATGTCAAATTTTGTCAAACACTTTTTTTTCCATCTATTGCTGTTGCCCTGTTTTATCCTTTTGCTATGACTTTATATTTTTTCTTGTTGACTGTTAGTAGGATGGATTACACTGATTGATTTTCAAATGTTAAACTAGCCTTGCATCATTAGTATAGCTAACCCTCTTTATTGGAGTGTATTATTGTCTTTTTGTATTATTTCAATTTGCTACCATGTTCTTGAGAATTTTTACATTTACTTTTATGAATAATATTGGTCTTTCAAAAAGTTTTCTCTGTTATGTCAGGATACGTTGACCTCATAAAGTGAGAAGTATTGCTTCCTCTTAAACATTCTGGAATACAATTTTAAGAACTGCAATTAATTCTTCTTTAAATACTTAGTATAATTCAGCAGTGAAGGAATGAAGGGCCAATGTTTTCTTTTTCAGAAAGGTTTTAGCTACAAATTAGTGCTACTCAGGCTATTTATCTCTTCTTGGGTGAAGTTAGGTAGTTTGTGTCATTCAAGGAATTTATCCTTTTCATCTAAGTTGTTAAATGTTGTCCATAGAGTTCTCTGCAAGATTCTCTCGTCATCCTTAATGTCTGTGGGGTCTATAGTCATAATTTTTATTTCATTCTTTCTTGATGTAGGTAATGTGTATCTTCTCACTTCTATTTCTTGGTCAAACTAACTGGAGATTTAATCATTATGTATATTGATTTTTTTCTTTTTTGTTAAAAAAATAGTCTTTGATTTCATGTATTTTCTCTGTTTTTCATTCTTCATTTCAATGATTTTTGATCTTTTCATTATTATTTCCTTCCTTTTGTTTGCTTTAGGTTTATTTTTTTCTAGTTTCTTAATGTGGAAGCTTAAATTACTGACTTGAAATCTTTATTCTCTTTTAATAAAAGCATGTAATGCTATAAATTTCCCTGTAATCTTGTTTTAAGTGTATTCCTCAGATTTAATATGTTGTATTTTCATTCTCAATTAGTTCAAAATAGGTCCTTTTTTCCTTTGAGAATTCTGCTTTATCTCGGGATTATTTAGTAGAGTGTGGCTTGCCTTTAAAATAGATTTATCAGATATCCTTCTGCTATTTATTTTGTTTAATTCCCTTTCTGTCAGAGAACATAGCTTGAGTAATTTCCATCCTTTTAAATTTAATAAGGTTTGTTTTGTGCCCCAGACTGTGATCTATAGTTGTAGTGAGGGCACTGTTAAATCAGGTGGATATATTCTTTGTTGTTATTACAGTTTTATGCACTGGAGGATGTCCAGCATCTGAGTCTTTTGCTCATTAAATGCCAGTAGTTTATAACACTCATTTTGCAATTAAATTTCCCTCAGGAATATTTAAATGCCTTCTGGGTACAGTGATGCCTCCTATTGAAAATAACCGATTTAAAAATTGAATATTACAATTATTTCTTAATTTAGGGATTTTCGATATTTTAGATATGCCTATTCTCAACCTTGTCTTAATCACTGTTATAATTATTAGTTCATTTGACTTTCATCTCTTTAAGTTCTTTATGTAAAAAAATTCAGGAGAAAATTACTTTTCAGTAAATTGGTGTTTTCAGTTAGCGTTCTTCTCTATGTGTGTGTGCACACATGCACTAGTAAATGTTAACCATTATCAACACTGGAGATTTTTTATTTTTCTCACATCACCGATATCTGTAGAATTTCTCGCATCACCTGTATTCGCAGCCATTTATATTTGCAGAATTAATAACCACTGCACAAACTTAAAAAAAATCTCCCCCATGTTTGTCACTTTTATTCTGGTGAAACTGATGTGGATTCCTTCAAGAAAATAATTACTTTTTAGTTTTTGTCTAAGGGAATGTGGTTTGAGCAAGTGTCTCTTGATTGGTGTGGTGTGAAAACCGTGAACCATTTGATAATCACTTAATAATGATAGCTTCTGGGGTAGCAATTTAGACCAGCTGCACTGGATGGTCTGGACCCATCATTATTCCTGCTCTGTGAAATAGGCTATCATTACGGTTCACACAAACACATTTCTGTTTTTTTTTTTTTCATAACTAGCATAGTTCACCTGGTATAACTAACAAAGGAGAAATCTAATGTATAAAAATTATTCTTTTTTGAAGAAAACAGTGTGATATATATATTGTTATTAATGCATTTAAAATAAACAATTATCTTACTTTCTGTATAATAAGTGGTGTTTCTATTTCTTTCCTAATGTTGATGACAACTTGAAAAGTCCAGTAGTTAGTTCATCCCTCAGTTGAGATAAGCAACCGTCACAGCTTGTTGTACCAATCTTATAATCAGAGAGTTGATGATGACTGATTGATAATGAGGTTTTTTTTTAACTTTGTTATATTTTAAACTATAGAAAGTAATGTAATAATAGGATGTTTGGTGACTATATAAATTATTTTTAAAATGTTCAGTTGAATTATAGACTTTCCAAATCAACACATAATACATTATAAGATCAAACTCTGCTTTGCACTCCAGTAAATACCAGCACATTTCACACAACCAGTTAGTGTTAAGTGTTACTGCCACTACCATCACATGCTTTCCTGTGAGCTTACTCTGTGCTAGACGCAATGCTTCATTATCTAATTATTTTAATCTTCAAAATTAAACATGGGTTGGTGTTATAGCTAACAAATGGAAGGCCTGAAGACCTAGAAATTGAATCCTGACCTAACTGTTCCAAAAGCTTCCATTCTCTAATAATTCTATATTATCCCTCAAGAGTAGAAATTGGTCAAGCTTGGGAGACAGAGAGTATTGAACCAAGTGTCCTGGGAAGTGATGAGTAAACGTGGCAAGGCGTGAAGGCAGCCAGGAACATGGCTTCTTTACTGATCCGTAAGGAGGCTAAGATTCGAAGAGCACAGCTCCTAAGAATGGGGATGTGTAGAGACACAGGCAGAATCAGGGAGGACTTTGCAAAGAGCGCTGAGCAGCCTGGCCTTAACCCTGTGGGCATCAAGGAATCACTGAAGGACTTTAAGCAGACAAATAATATCCTCATTACGCTTAAAGAAACTTTCTTTGTTTTTATGGTTAATGTATTGGAAGACCATAGACCAGAAATAGAATGACCATTTATGAAATTAGCTGTGTTAAATTTTCTGGATGGCCAAGTTCTGGATTCGGGTTATAGAATCACAGTATCTTTGTGGTTTATTAGAAAGAAAATTTTAAGAATAAGACCACAGTTTCTGGATAGGAGATCTTTTATTTTTTATTTGTTTGGTAAGGGTATAAGTAATATGAAAATAATTTGGGGGTGGGGGTTGGAGCACAACGGTTTGAAGACACTGGATAAATTTATCTCCATCATACCTTTCCTGTTCCGCAGAACTGAATGCTGTGGCCAGTATTTGCGCACAGCTTTCTTTTAAAACTTCTTTCCCTACCAGGTCTTAACCATGTGGAAATCCAGTTTTTCTCTGGGTTCATTCTCCCCATTCTTTCAGTTTAATTTGGTGTGATATTATTCATCTTTTAGCCACACCACACTTGTTTTCTAAACTTTTATACTTATGACTAAAAAGTACAGTACTTATTTTTTATTCAGTCTCTCCCTTTAAAATTTTGACTCAATGAATCTCATTTCAGAAGAGATAAACTAAAACTTCGTATTTCCCACATGTTGCCAGTACAGAAGGGCTGGGCTGTTGTTCCAAGGGCAGTTTTGTTTCCCAGGATTCACTGCCTGGAGTTCGTTTCTTAGAACTAAGGGACTATGTGACAGCATGGCGTATCTGGAATAACATGTAACCTGATTTTCCCCTTCGCCCGAGGCAGTTTCCCTCATGGTAAGTGACTGTTCGTCTGGGCTGGTGCTTCCCTTCTCGGAGCTGAGTAGACCCTCGAGCGGGCTCAGAACGGGGAGCCCTGTGCTCCGGGGTTCTAAGACAGCTCTGCAACGCGCCTCGGAAGCTTAATGCACCTCAACATACTCATAACGGTTCAAAAGAAATCCCATGAACCCACTTACACCACTTACGCAACGCGCATTTTAAGAGGAGGACTTATTTTAGTGCGCGGACCCGCCTCTCCCCTTAAGTAAGCATCCTTCTGCAATGGCGGGGATTAAATGGGCAAGAGCTCTCCCCTCAACCCCCACTCCACGCTGCGGCAGCGCCACAAAGATGATTTTTCGAACGTTTTTAAGTACATTTTTATGAGCATCAAAATAAAGTGTTTTTTTTTCTTTGTTTGTTTTTCTCATTATGCAATAACACCACTGCTGCTGCTTCTCCTACCGCTATTGCAATCACCGTGTGCCTGACACCCCTGGACCACGCCGTCAGAGTCACCACGTAGAGACTAGGCAGCTGAGACAAAGAGGTTGAGGAGGACAAATAAAAAAGGTTACATGACCTTGGTATACAGTCTCTAGATCAAGAGAGAATAAGAAAATGTGATACAGAGATTTGCCTTTTTATTCCAGTGCTTCATTCAAATCGCTCATTATTATTATAAACACCATTGGAAAACCAGCTTGCTTCCTGATTTAAAAATGCCTTTAGCTTCTCTGGTGTGTAGTGTGGCATACTGCCATCCCAACAGTGCCAGCAGGGTGTCTGTGCTGTGTAAAATGCCTGCCCCATTTAAGTCAGATGAGCGAGAGAGAGAGAGAAAGTTCTCTAAAATTATAAAATAGTCTGGGTCACTAAAGAGAAAATTACATTAAAGCCTATCATTTCAAAAATAATTATAAGTCTACAGCCATGCTATCCTGAACATGCCCGATCTCATCTGCTCTCAGAAGCTAAGCAGGGTGGGGCCTGGTTAGTACTTGGATGGGAGTCCACCTAGGAAGACCAGGTGTTGTAGGCATTTAAAATAATAATTATTATTATATGTTTCATTTTGGTACAGTCTATTTTTTCTTTAATTGAAAACGGTGTCACAAAATCTAAGGCCAACAAACTACAGACTAAAAAGACAGCTGCTTTTATACTAAAAATAAAAATGCAGTTTAGTTAAAATATCTGTTTTCTAGTTATTGATTCAAAATATATTCACTCAAAATTAATTCATTTTTAGAAGCATTTTAAGAAATCTTGTGGTAAAATATCTGAGACTGAGCAATTTGAAGTCATATAAAATTAAATGTAAATCTCAGCTCCAATTTACTAACTGCATAAACTTTGGTCAACTACCTCTCTGAAACACAGAGGTAATATAAACTGAATTACATGTTAAATATTATATATACTAATTTATGTAATGCAAGACACATTTGCCATATACAGTTATATAAGTAAGTTAATGTTAACTTATTATTAATAGTATTTTATTATAATTTTTTAAAATTAAAATATATGTTCAAAGAGAACAGGCAAAACAATAAAAAGACATCTTGCTATAATCTATACAAGGAAGCTTAAAAAAATAATTTTGGCTATCCAGAAACAGTAATTTCTTTACAGATTTTTCCAAAACTAGGAGTCTAGGTATGCTAGTTTCAACCTGCATTCAACAGGCCTTTTACAGCTACTCTGTTCCAGGCCTTGTGTGAGGCTACTGATAAATATTGGTAAACAGAAGCAGTCTCTGCCCCATGGTATGTATAGTATGTTCTTTGGGTGCAACTGTATAGTAAAACTAAAAATCAATTTGCAAGTTATGTTGGCACTAGGAGTCTAGTTATGAAAACAACAAAATGGATAGTAAACAATGCCCTAAAGTAAAACAATAAAAGCCATGATTATTTTCAATAAGTTCCTACATATTATACATAAAAGGAAAAATCTAGAATTTAACAATTATTTTGTTCAGGATCTAGTATATGGCAATAAATGCAAAGAAGCTATTTTATTAAGAATGGAAAAAAACTGTACGGATGAAAATAGAAAATAGAGAGAGGCAAGAAAAGAGACATATGGCCTTCAAAAAGAGCCTCTTTCCAGAAACCAAAGAAAAGTCTAGAGAATTATTATATTAAAATGATAGCTAATATTTTGTAATAGCTTACACCGCACCAGAAAATGCACAAAGTAATATGTATGTAGATTCGGTATTTGTTTGGGAGGTGGCTGACCACAACAATAGCAATTATTAATTTTTACAAATCAATCAGATACAAAATGTTTGTTCTATGCTTGCAGAACATTTCTGTATAATAACCCATCTTCTTACTCCACATGCTTTTGTTACCTTCACTGGGAAAGCTGCTAGACTGCTTTGAGATCAACATATTTATTGTGTGTACTTCTGCTGACATTTGTCCGTCGAGATAAGCACATTAGAAAATTGTTTCTCTACTGACATTTGTTCGCAGTAAAAGGTTTTTATTTTTCCTGCTGAATGATGACCTCGCAGTGTCCACTGGACATAAAAACCGTGTCTTTGGAAATTGTCAAAGTGGTCTGTTTACAGTTAAAAAGTGAAGTTTCTTGTTTGAGGGTTTTTAAATAACATCCCTTTATATTCTCATTGTAGTACAGGCTTTTCTATTCCAGTGGTTGTTATCTTGCTTATGATTATTATAATGTTATTTAAAATAAATGTGTAATTTATTGAAATAGTGCACAGGCCTCCTGGAAACATCAGGGGATTTCACTTCATTGTGATCTCCTCTCTCAGCAGGTCATGCATTGAAAACTTTCTTTAAAAAGAGAAAATATGTAAGAATAATTTTAGCTATCCGGGGACGATAGAATAGATACACAGGTGCTTAACTACATAATGATGATGCTGCATTAATTTTGAACCAAATGACTTATTTCAATTTAGATAGAGATGATAGGTAGCTAGATAGATTGATAGATGATAAATAGATGATTGATAGATCGATCTATATAGGGTGGGACAGCATTAGCTTTGCTCAGTGGAAAATAAAATTGGGGTATATAACACTGCCTTGAAATTTAAATTGGAATGAAAATGAAGGGATATTCAAGTTTCTGGCTGGTTTTCAGTGAATTCAGCAGCATTGAAAAGAGGGCGAAGGTGATCACAGCAGAAAAGTCCGTCCCAGGAACACACTGTGTGAGTGACTGGATCATGCTCTGCACAGACTCTTACTAACGTTGTGACATGGAGTGACGGTGTGTGGGAGGGCAGCCCCAGGAAACCACACAGCTAAACCCTCCCTAAAACTCACGACGGGCAGTAGAAACTGAAAGAAAAGGCAGAAAAATGTCTCAAGACCATGGTGACACGGTGGGAGATCACTGCAGAGATTTCCAGTTGAAAGTAATCTGGCCCTAGCATCGAAACCAAATTTCTTGTAATTAGCATGCCCATTGTCATCAATATCTTCAACACTATTATGAAATTAGTAGCAAGTGATCAAGCAGTAAATAAAATTGAGGCATTTTAATATTAGAAAATATTATCCAAATTATTACCATTATATATCATTGGGTATTATACATTGAAAATAAATATTTACTTAAACGAATTTAATAATTAATATTTATTAACGACTTTTATATTATTATATTATGCATATAATTTCCTAATGAATATTTAGTTTACAGGGACGTGAAGTACAGTATAGGGAATATAGTCAATTTATTGTGATAACTATGTATTGTGCTTGGTGGGTACCAGGGGATCATGCCAGGGGATCACTTCATAGGTTATCTAAATGTCTAACCAACATGCTGTACACCTGAACTTAATATAAAATAGTACTGAATGTTAACTCTAATTGAAAATAAAAATTAAAAACATATATTTAATTTACTAAGCTTGCTGGGTACTAAACATAGAAACATAAATTCCATTTCTCAATACAAAGAACAACAATTTAGAATACACATAGGAGATAAGATTCCATTTCACCTATCTAGAAAACTGATGCCTATAAATAAGAAATGTATAGATACCATATGGAATAATCATAAGCATATAGATCATTCTATAACATGTAGTATGGGTGATACAAACTACTTATTTATAGTAATATGAAAGTTTGAACTAATTTACAAAATAAAAGGGCTATTTCCAGATATAAACTTGAGTAGTAAATTAGAGATGTCTATTCTTTCATCTTTTTATATTAGTAAATATTATTTTCAACATACCATTATCAGCATTCTTATTTAGAGATCTGTGAAACCCATCAAAAACAAAAGCAAAAATCAAGTGTTTTTTGAAAAAATAACAAAAATCATTAAAATATTGTTATCATCACATAATATTAAACAATATCTATTTTAACTCATCATGAAGTACGTATTTTCAACATTTCCCTTTAATAGTAGCTCTTTCTTAAACCTATACTTATAATTTTTATGTAAAAGTATAATTATAATTTTCCAAGATAATTAAGTTTTACCGAAGGAAAATTTTCCTGTCAAAAAATAAGAGAGAAAAATATGAGCACCAGAATATTAACTACATAAGTGCAGAAAGCAAGACGACCTTTCTGAATTCAAAGGCTGTTGTTTGACTCATCACATCTCTAATTAGAGTGTAAAAAAAAAATCTCATAGACTATGAGTATTTCTTGAAAGTATAAAATTTTACAGTCAGATGAAAAACAAGAACCTATGAATCATTAAGACTAATTGTGAGGACAACTCACTGGGGCTGTATGAAACTTTCACTGTTGATCATTACAAGGCAAATCTGTAGCCGTTGACACGAAATACAGGTGTGAACAAACAAAAGCAGATGAAAAACTTGATTATTTTAAAGGTATTTTGAGTACTTAGCTCATAGTTAAAATACAAAGTGATTATTTTCATATGTAAAGATTATTTGAGTCATAGAACATGTCTTCTACATATTCATTTAGCAAAGTGGCATTGACTGGATGGCTGCTATACAGCCTACTGTTTAACAATTGTGTGTGTGTGTGTGTGTTACAGCACTGCCTGACTGAGTTATTGAAAGATTTTTTTTTTTTTAATCTTTAAGGAGATCATATCTGTTAGTAGAGGTATCGAGCAAGTTAGGTTCCAACAAATAACTAAGTGCTCCACAAAGCATTGATTTTGAAGGTTTACCAAATTTGGTAGTCACGGTTCGTAAATACCTATATGTGCTCTGAGGCACATTATCATGTGTTAAAGGAACAGTACAAAGTAAGCCTTTATTGAAATTGTGGCTTGTTATATTTAGTTTTGAAAGTTACTCTCATTACATGATATTACATGTTTCATAAATACTTCAATATAATGTGGACTAATCTATAAAGATTCACCACGATAATAACAAAAATGTTAGTATAAATTATGTTAGTAATTAAAATATTTTAATTTAAAGCATCTATATGTCTTCCCCCTCCCCATATGATTCCCCCTGACACTCCCAAACACAGAAGGACAATGTAACTCATTTGCAAACTTCTAAGTACCTGGTATCAAGCTGACACCTTGAACTCTATAGAAACAGCCTCAAAGTTGTAAAATGGAATCAAGCCACGAATGGATAAACATTGTTAACAGCACTAACCAGAGATAAAATTGGAATCTCATAGAAGTGAAGTGATTGACTATATCTCCAGAGCCAAAACACCTGTATTAAAACTGTTTTCCTTTCCAAAGACCAATGTTACAACATATGAAACCTGATAAGACTGATAAGGTCTAAGTTCTGAGAGTACCATGAGAAGAGGAAAGGAATTTATCATTCTTGAGTATTTACAAAAGCTGTTTAGTAAGATACACTGTAAGGATACAGAAAGTGATTCAGTAAAGGCAAACGTTTCAGAGATAATTATTCAATGTTTAAGGAGAAAAGAGAAATACCATTTGTCATCTATTATGAATGATTTCTAATGAATAATGTCTCTTTTATTTCTGTATGTTAGCTATCATCACTTCATTTTATAGAAGAGAGTTGGAAAAATCCAAGCCAATACTACTAATAAATGGTGAAGCTGAAACTAGACTGCAATTTCTGTGACTTTGTTCAATATCATTGAGTAGGATAACTATAGTTAGAGAATGAGGAAAATATAGCCTGAAAAGAAAGAAGTGTTTGGAGAATTATGCTTGCATAAAGTTAGTTTTAATTTATATAATGATATGCCATGGAATTTGAAATGTTATGAAATTATGGAAGGTTCCTAGCATTTCTGTCTTTATAATAAGCAGATACAAAAAAATTTGGAGGTTTAATATCTTTTTCTTTAAAAAAAAAAATAGATGCTACATAACCTAATATAGTAGTCCTGCCAAAGTTTAAGAATACCCAAGTACTAAATGGTGAACAAATAGCAGAGGGGTCACTGTTAATTTATAAATAAGGTATATTGGGCTATAAAATTTAATTTCTATAAAAATGACACCAAATAACTCAAAACAAAATGGCAAATCCAAAAATCTTAATCTAGGTTTTAAAAAAACCTAGAAATCTTCATCAAAAGGTTTTGCCTGAAATAATAAAGTGACTCTCTGCTTAATAAAGTTTGAAGTCCTGCTGAAATCCTTTAATCACAGGGATTCAGTTAGCTCCTTATTCATTAAAGAGAGAATCATTTCAGTCCAGGTTGTGCCAGACTGATGTGAATTTGACAAAAAAGCCATGAGAAAATATTCCATATTTTCATGAGTAATATTCATTTATATTCTGAACATGATGGCATTCAAATCACTCTAAGGGTTAAATGAGTGGGACATAAGATTGCCTTTACACAAGGGTTCTCATATGTTTGCTTTGATGCACAAAACTAAATTTCAATATGTATAAATATGATGCTTAAAAACATTTTAGCATTTAATGAACTCAGCTTTGGGAGCATTCTCTATGAACGTATTTAACAAGTGTGCTCTGAAGGTCCCACGCTGTGACTTGTGCCAATGTACATTGCTATCTGGATATCTCGGTGGCAGTGTTTTGCAGTCTAGCACTGAATGGTACTCAGAAGTTTAATTACCAATATTATTTCATACAGCAAGATTTGAGTCTGAAAGCTGCGTAGGGAGCTGGAGTACCGGGGGTCATATTCAGTTATCAACATGATGACCAAGCCGGTAATTTGTCTTTCTTGGGTCAGGCTCTCAGGCCCTGATCTGCAAACATTCTGCATGTCTTCACACTCTCATTTTACCAGTGGTGAGCTCCCATAAATATATCGGTTCCAAAATAGAAATCATTTCCAAGTGGCATATCAAACACCACACATAACATATGGTTATATTTTACACTCAAGTTGCTAAGGTTTACCCTTTTATCTAGAATTCTGTAGCATATTTGAACATTCTGTTACCTCAGTGGGAATACTCTTCTCCTAAATGTTTCCTTAATATATCTTCCTGTTCTTTTATCCCTATGATCAATAGTCACTTCGTCTCACCACCTGATGTACTCATTTTCTTCTCTGGCACTCACTACCCCTTACTCTGTTTAATTTTATTTCATTGCACTTGCAACTTGATATTTACATGTTTATTTGTATATGTTACTTCACCCCCAGTAAACTCCCAGAATTCAAAGATTAAGCTGCATTTTTATGGTATACCCCCTATTTGTACCAGGGCTTGCCATGGGGTAGAAGCATGCACTTAATAAGTATCTGTCAGATAAAAGAAAGAATGAATACGTTCTTGGAGGCAACAGGAAAGTATCCCTCTTGAGTTTGTATAAGAGACTTTTTTTTTGTTGGCTACTTTCAGTTGAGAATTGAATATATATAAACTTAACTAGAAATATTTTGTATATTTCCCTAATTCATTATACTTTCTCTCGTTAGTTTCATCAAACATCTAAAACCTTGCCGTGATATTTTGTAGCAAGATTCATCCATTTATTGAATTATATAACATTATTTTATATGAATTTATACTTCTAATAATAAAGTGCTTGCCTAATTGGAAACACTCATTTTCACCATATCACTTGACAATGCATTTATGGAAAATATTTCACATGAGTTGAAGAAAATAATAGTTGTAAATTTTGTTTAAACCTATTAGTAGAAAGTGTCAACTTTTACAACTGTATTTTAAACCTCCAGAAAATTGAAGTTTATAAATGTTGAGCAAATACAATTTTTTAAAATTTATTTTTTAATTGTAGTTGACATACAATATTATGTTAGTTTCAGGTGTACACAGTAATGATTAGATATTTATATACCTTACAAAGTTATCACTTCACAGTCTAGTACCCATCTGACACCACATGTAGTTATTACAATATTATTGACTATATTCCCAATGCTGTACTTCACAGTAAATACAATTTAAATAATTAAAAAGCTACGAAAGTCCTGTCTCCATTTTGTACTTAATTTTCACATGACATTGGGCCTTCCTGGATGATCTATGATTTCTCCTTAGTTCAAGGTCAGCTCATTAGCAACCTGAATTCCATCTGCAACCTTAAACCCCCCTCCAAGTAACATAATGTATTGTGGTCATTATGAATTTTAGTGTGGACTTCTTTTGGAGCCAATTTTTCTGCCTATCACACCTACAGATGCAGTTAAGTTCAACCTCCCCGCATGGAAGCCACATGAAGAAAGCCTCATGAAGACACATCACCATCAAATGATTAAAATCAGAGACCAAGAACAAAACCAAAAATCGACCAGAGACTGACGGCGCTGAACACTAAATGATGCTGCTTCCAACCCGAGGGAGGAGAACACAAACACGCATAACCTATGAAATCACGACTTAACCTGAGCGCATTAGAGAGCTGACTCCAGAAAACCGCGGAAGAGGGAGGAGTCCTGAAAGAGGGACCGGGCACCTTTCCATTGGGCCAGAGCAAGGGAGACAGTGATGACCGTCTTAAAGGCAAATCAGAAGAAGTTGGCTACGATTTTAAAGATGCACTGAAGTCAAGGTTGAGCTGCCATGTGAGTCTCAGCATCTGGGGGACCAAATACAAGACACAAGCCAGGGTTCTGAACGCTCATGTTTCACCGTGGGCTTCCCCAGGGAGAGACCACACAGGCTGGAGGCCCAAATGCTCAGGTGGGGCTCGGGAGTTGCTAGGTGAAGAGCAGGAAGCCGGCTTTTATACCCGTGTCCTTGCCTCCTAACAAGTAAAATTCTTAAGCTGTGAAAGTGGGAGCTGCAAAACTCTGTCTTTCAAAACCCAGGAGAAAGAAAAGAAATCAATTACCTCTAGGAGATGAGTAAACACAAAACTTGCCCGCTTCTGTCGGATGGATGGAGGGATATGCAATCTCCGGCGTCCAGGATGACGTCAGACTTCATTTGAAGCCTGGAGGAAGGAAGAAAATGAGAAGCCCCTGCTGGGGGAGGAACAGCAAAGGGTCTTGGGAAAGGACCCTTTACTTAAACCCAGCTGGGGCCTTTTATTCCTGATGAGGGGCAGGAAGCTGGCACCCAAGACCAAACAGAAATACAAAAAAGAGTTCCAACTCTGGAGGAAGGGGACGACTACAAATAACGCCAATAAGGAACCTGGACTCCACCTAAGACGGCAGCTGTGCCGTGACACGTGAACAGCCCTTTCCTCACCGCAAGCTCTGCACCATAACAGCACCGACCTACCCGTGGGGGCAAGTGGATGGCGTGAAGAGACACACTACCTGTGGTTCAGGTGAGCAGTAACAGATGAGAGCTGAGGGGGCAGAGACGATATGGGAGAAAACCTTCAGGACCCCGGCCCCGCCCTAAACACAAGAGCAGCTGACCATTCAAGGGCATTGGAACATGTGCTTCACTGAGGTAATGGTAGTGACAACACAAGCTTTCAATGACACAGCCACGAACAGGCCATCACCCTAACACCCTGGCAGCAATGCCCTCACATCCAGGTATAAGCTACCTCACTTGGGGTCCCCTATGAAGTATGGTAAGTATGAAAAGTTAAATAAGAGTATTGGAAATAACAGGATAAATAATATAAACAATATACTTGTTAATCATTTAAAAACAAGTATTTACAATGTGTACTCACAAATAGGCTAGTGGTATAAGACTAAATCTATTTGTGATGAAGAAACAGTTAAGAACAAATACATTTCATGAAATTGCCCTCTGTGAGAAATCCTGACCTAGGATTTTTAAGTTGTTCTCTAAATTAGATTTTATTTCTACAGGATAAAACTCAACTCTGATAAATATAAAATATACATACATATACAACATACACTTACATAACAATTAAAATAACTATACTTGTAAAGTTACTTATGTTGATTATGTTAGATTTTGCTTCATTAAATCATTTTAGAGCTCAGATTTGAAAATCACTAATTATTATACATTTTCCTTAATTTCAATAATTAAAAACTTAATGAAAAAGTGAAATAATGCAAAAATATTTGTTGAGCAAGCAATCCTTCTGAATTCCAAATCCAGCTACTTGAAAAATCAGAGTTCGCAGTTAATATTCACTTTTTGCCCTTAAGATAATCTAGTTAAACTTTAAAAGCACGTTCTTTTTATTAATGGAAATGAGGCAGACAACCTTTTGGCCAGAGAGCTTGACAAAGGGCAAACTGGCCAGCTTTTATGGAAATCAAATCTCAAAATTAAATTCAAACAACATGAAGAAAGAGCTGTTCAGCCCCTATACTAGAAATATGGATGGCAAGTGGGTCATTTAAACCAATTAAAATTGTCTCATTTAATTTATCATGACCTTAATACTAGAGCTGCTCGTTTTAAATGGGACCTGTTATAAGCATTTCAGCAGCTGAGAATCCACAGACTTCTGTATCTTATTAGATAAAAATGGCACAAATTATCCATTCTAATAGTATACTTTGATCTAATTGAACAGATAAGATATAAAAAGTTCCACTTAGATTCTTTAGACACAGTATCTCTGAAGATAAAAAAGCTGAATTAATTTTCTTATTTTTAAATAAAAATATGTTTGCAAGGTTAGTTTCATAAATATATAGAAATAAGTATACAGGAACAATTATTTTTACTTTCTGTGGAAAGTAATAGCAGACAAGGGAAATATTAAATCTATTCTCATAGACTACATAATCATAAATACTTTAATTAAAAATAAATATCTGTCAAAATAAGGTAACCTAGTTTGTTCCTATGACAACAGCAAGTTCCAATGATCCCATCAGCACAAATTCAATGAAAGCTTAGACACTTCTTTAAGTTAGTATAAGAATAAGAATTTTTGTTTTGTTTTCCGTTTATATCTTGATCTTAGTTTCTGCTTCATTCAACAAGATTACAGAAAACAACAAAAAAAAAACAAAAAAACTTTTACATGAGAAAGAGATGGCATTTGTGAATAAGCACACCCACCCATGTGTGTCTGTAAGCTGGGTCACACTCAGTAACTAAAGGTCCTATGAAACATGATTTGAAATGTAAGAAGTAATGCTTGCCTGACCTACTTACTTGGACCATTAGAAATTTCACTATAATTTTATTTTTAAAAACATTTATTTTTTATTACTGGGAAATATTTTTTAAATAATAAAAAGTGATAATTTAATGTATTTTATTGAAAAAAGTTTTATGAGCATATGTACAAGTAACATACTAGATATAGTGAAGATATGAAAATATACTTTTGTAGCTTTTCCTTCCAAATAAAGCAGTCGTGCTCCTCAGGTCACAGTGAGATTTCTTCCAGCTATAGTGAAGTCAGGTCCTTTTTTGTGCGTGTTTGTTAATAAACGCATGATGGCACGTGGTGGTGGAGAGGGGGATTGAGAGGAGGAAAGATAAGCACGAGCACAGAGAGCCTATGTGTCGCAAACGGCATGGTGTGATCTCTTTTCCTGTGTGTAAATGGCACTGGTCCACAGAAAATAAAAGAAAAAACAACAACCAAAGATGATTTTGCATTTTAAGATGAGTATTCCTCAACCTCAGTGGATCTCAGGCCCGTGGGATAAAGGTTTCAGTCACTATGATTATTACCCAAGAATCTTCATTTTATGTTCTCCCAGGGGAACCTAAAGTTTACAACTACTACTCTTCCTTCAAGAAAAGTCTGCGAATCCGGGAACCCCATACCTCCACTCACTGAGCAAAAATGGAAGGTCCGTGTGGAGTTTCAAAATTATATCTTCTTTGACCATAGTTTTTAAAAAAAATTGCTGCAATTGCACTAGACAGAAGAGCAGTAGGCATTTCCTCCAACACCCAAATGGTGAAGAATATTCTACTAGATGAATTAGTTATTTTAAGATCTGAGAATTAATGACCAGGTGTTGAAAATGACAAGATTAATGAATAAATGAGTAAATATCCTATCTAAAACAATAAACACAAATTCTTACAAGGACATGCATATAAGCACCATGGTCTCAAGCATAAGTGTAAAACAAGAAAAATAAGGTAGTGTCTTAGAGCAGAACTTCCTGCTAACAAAATTAGCCAGGAGTGAATATTGTGGTGTAAAGATATAAAATAAGTACAAAAAAATCTAACAAGGAAGTTCTTTTATCACTCTTTTTTTATCACTCATATTTGAGTGTCTCTGAGGTAGGTTATTCTGCAGCTTTTATCCTTATTTATATTTCTCTAATCACTTGTGTTAAAAACATGAAGATTCCCATTCTCAAGATATCTGCAACTGAAAATTGTGTGACATTTGACCTCAATACTGAGATTAAGTGTATCTGAATGAAAAATTATGGCTTCATAATTTCTACTCTCATAACCCATGACGATAAACCTTATAAACTACATTGAGGAGACTCTCAAAAATCACTGATCACATCTATTTTTGGCTATCAAAAATTTCCTGTAGAAGCTTTTGGTCAACCAAGAATATGCAGATATTAATGAAAGAAGAACACACTGTAATATACCTGTATTTTCCTTGTCTACTCTTCATCACCTCATTATTATTTTAAAGCCTCTGAGTTGTGAAAATACATACTTGAACTTTCAAAAATAATTTCATTCAGGAACAAAAAAAGTTTTAAGCCAGCACTATGAATTTTCTGGGTGAGCAAGAGAGTGAATTATATAGGATATTTGTTGCAAAGGTTGCTCATTAAACTGCTCTTCCCTATCCAATTTGAAGTTGAGCTACCAAAATCAAAAGTTGAGAAGCATTTGAGTTTTTAATGAAATGTTATACCATGCTGTATTTAGTTTTTAAGTATAACTATTATTGGCAGCTCCTTTTGAACTATCCATTGAGCCATGGATTCATAATCATCTTGAAGCTATGGTAAGAATCTGAGACTAGAAACAAAAAAAAAGGAAGCAAAATGAAGAAATGAAGTAGAGTTGAGTAATGCAGTGGAGGGAAGGTATAAGGACTATTCTATGCTTTAAGTATGTATCCCCTTGAAAGCTGACAAATATTTTAATAAAAATATCGCTTAGTTATATATTTCTATTCTGTTTTGCGAACTCATCATGTAAAATTAATAGCCAAGATACCATATGTTTTATTAAATGAGAAAAATATAAATGCACATACAAATCTTCTTAGGCTCAATAACATTCTTCTGTTTCGGGTGCCACATTACTTCAGTGATAGTCATGGTTTCTGGGGGTTTAGCACAACATAATGAAACTATGAGCTTTTCAAAACTATTTATCATTAATAGCCACAGGGTTCCTGTCACTCTGTATTTATATACCCCGAATAAATGCTCTAAGCAAATAGTAGCTGAAGTTTATAAATATGGACTGATGTCATACTGTGTAAGTAGCTGACATCTGCTGGTATTTCTGAAGGAGCTTCCCCTGATCCTATCCGAATCATGTGATACCAGCAGCAGCACAGTTCAGCTTAAAGTTCGTGATCTCAAGAATTATGAGATTCTTTAGCCTTCCCTGTCGTAAGGTGTAGCTTCTTACGGTCTTGTGACCTGTATAGGAAAGGACATGTCATTTTGTCCCTAACATAAAGAAGACGAATAACTGCACCTGGTGAGACCTGTTTGGAGGAGAGGGCACAGGGAAACACCAAGCAGCTGGTGGCCCACAGTACTGAGAGAGGTCTCCTGAGAGGAGGCCGTAAAGGTCCCTCTCTGTGGCAAAACGACGAGCCCCTTGTGTAGCCCATCTGGCATGGCCGGCTTCTTTTCTGGGAAGAAATCCCCTCACCAGCATCCTCCAGGGACCGTGACCCTGCATTTGGGGAGGGCTTCACTGCACAGTAAGCTGCAGGGCTGAATCTGGGGTGGGCGGTGAATGGTACGCTGTCTCGGTGGCTGCACAGCCTCTGTCCTGTTGGCATATTATTGAGAGCTCAAGGGCTTCTTGGGGATTTAAAAACTGCAGAATATTTCTGGTTAGAGCTATTGACTCTGTGGCAATAAACTCCCATAAAATCAATCGGCATCAGTTTCTTTGCTTCTGGTCGGTTCTGTAAACACAAATGAAGGACAGGAGTTGTGCAGAAGCCCGAAGATGCTGTACTTTCACTCTTGGGCTTAGCATTATGCCCACGGCCGCCACCAGCTGACAGGGAGCTCTTCTGAGGCCAAGTGAAGCAAAAAGCACACTTAATCTGATCTTTGCTGCTGGGCTAGCCCCGGATGTCGTACAGCACCCTTATGAGGGGGCTTAAAAGTTTTCTAAGGCACCTTGTGTTAATAATGCCACCAGGCACAGCTGTTCATGTGTTTTTCTTTGGGATAGAGGCAGTTTTGAAACAGCAAAACTCGAATGGTAGAATCGAGTTCAGCCTGAGCAGACATGTTCCTTTTGTCTTTTTATAAACTAACGAGTTCTAGAATTTTGTTAGAGTAAAAGCAGCCAACATTCAGACCATTGCACCACAGCACTGCAAACTAAAATACTGTCAAATATTTTTATACAACACAGCAAAGGTCGTCATTTTGTCTGCTTACAACATTTCAGTCCTGGATGCCTACTAAGTTAATGTCAAAGATTATTTTTTAAGTGCAGTAACATTTATGTAGAATACAATCATTTATAGTAACTTATGTCTAGGTATGAAATTCTGTATTAATTAGGATTAGATTTAGCCATGAGTGAAAAAATAAAGGGTCAGATAAAAACTTAAACTGATAAGGTATCTCAACTAAAAATTCTGAAGTCAGCTGTCCAGGACTGGTGTAGCATAAGTCACCAAAGACTTAAGTTCTTGCCAACTTGCCATTCTGCTATTCCTAGGGCACACCAGTCATTTTTTTGCATATTTCAGTCTTTATTTTTATGATTTTCATGCCTATATTTTGGCATTCCTAAAGTGTGAAAGTAAATTTTTTTTTCCTGTTTTAGTTTTCATTTGTATAATTTTCATCACTGTATTTTAAGTATTTTTTATTGACAAAGAAGAAAGGTAAAATTATAGCATTTCCTTTTTAGTAGTTAACACTGCTACATGGAATAAATACAATTTCTTAGAAATCATTAAACCAGTGTTACTGGATCCCAGTGAGCAGAAAACCCGGGTTTTGCCAGGAGTAGCACTCATCTTGCCATGAGCCCTAGACACGTAAGGTCTCAGGGTAACACAGAGTAGACAGACATGATCTGGCTCAAGCAATCTCACGATATATTATTGCTTACAGTCCAGCCACCAAACCATACATAACAAGCAATGCTCAGCACAAATTAGTCTCAGAGAGGCAAGCTTACATATATTTTTTGTAAACCTTAGAATATCTTTTCAGTCTTATTCCCATGGCAACCCTAAAATAAAAACTGTCCAAGGAAAGAAATCTAATGTTTAGCATGTCTATAGGTCTTTTCTAGTCTATAGATATATCATTTTAGCTGGACCACTGGTTGCCATATTCCATTCATTGAAAATCCTAGATTAGCTAGATTGTATTTGGTAACTAGTACAGTGGTTCTCCATGGGGAATGGTAACATTACCTGAGGTAATGATGGAGAACTTGAGTGTCTTTTCATGGGTTAGTATGATTGGGGATCATTTATAGATATAGAGCTGGCAAGGGTCAGAAGTTCTAGTTCTAGGCTTCCTGAGCTGCTTAAGATAGTCTTACAAAGTCATGTGCTGCATATCGGCATTTTGGTCAAAGACTACAAGTACAATAGTGGTCCCATGAGATCATAATGGAGCTGAAAAATTCCTATCACCTAGTGACACTGTCGCCATTGTGATGTCACGCAGCAATGACACTGAGGAACTCGCAAGGGGGTTCTTGAGAGACTGACCAAAGAATTGTTGGAACTGGAACAGGAAGGTACAAATGAAGAAGAGGCAGAAGAAAAAGAACCTCCCCAAAATTCACAGTGAAAGGTTTACCACAAACTTTTGCAGACCTCAACAAGCTTCTTAAAACATTTGAAAACATGGCCCCCAATGCCAAAACGTTTTCACTAATAAAGTGAATTATCTGCTTACAAACAAACCTATGATTTAAAAAAGAAAGAGACGAACCAAGCAAACCATCATGGACATATTTCTGAAAAGAGTGACACCTCCTCAAGAAGAGCCTCAGGCAGGTCCTTCAGGAGGTGTTCCAGGAGAAGGCACTGTTGTCACCGGGGAGGATGGCTCCATGTGTGTTATTGTCCCAAAGACCTTCCAGTGGGACAAGATGTGGAGGGGAAGATACTGATGACCCTGACCCTGTGCAGGCCTCGTGTGTCTCTGTCTCGGTTTTTAACCAAAAAAGTTTAAAAAGTAAAAAATAAATATAGACAAAAGCTTATAGAATAAGGATAAAAGAAAATATTTTTGTATAACTGTTTGAGGTTAAGCAAAGTGTATCACAAGAGTCAAAAAGTTTTAAAAAATTAAAAAGTTTAGAAAGTAAAAATGTTACAGTAAGCCACGGTTAATTTAATATTGAAGAAGAGTTATTTTGTAACTTCAGTGCAGTCTAAGTGTGCGGTGCTGGCAGCCTACAGTTGTGTACTGTTATGTCATTCATGGCTAGTGCCCTACACAGGTGTTCCGTTTTTTATATTCATCTGTATTTTGCTGTACCCTATGTTTAGATATGCTTACATGCACAAATACCATTGTGTTACACTTGCCTGCAGTATTCAGTGCAGTACCGTGCAGTGTGGACTCGTGGCCCAGGAGCAGTAGGCTGTGCCATGTCGCCTGGGAGTGTGTGGATGAGACCATCGAGGCTTGTGCAAGTGCCTCTGTGATGTTCACACAATGACAAAACTGCCTAACAATGCATTTCTCAGAATGCATCTGTTATTTTTTGAACATACACACACACACACTTTGCATCATTATTTTTACTATAGGTACAATATAATAGACAAATATGTTTAGTACATGATAAACTATTGCATCCTTAATTTAACAAGTAATTTGTTTAGGGTGATCCTGATATAAATCCTGTAGCTAGACTTATTAAGACTTAAAACCTGAATTTGGCATTTACTGGCTGGTCAATCTTGCTTCTGTTCTGATTGTGTCACACTAGAGAAGGAGGTTTAAAGTGAGAAAAATAATATATTTAAAATTCCTAGCAGAAGCCTAACAAAAAAAAATATGATATCAATATTTTCACCTAGGAGTGAAAATGTTTATCCTTTATTTTATTTTTTTAAAAACCATTTTTCTGATTAACTCTCTGAATTTGTGAGTGGTAGGGTTTGTTAGGAGTTATGGAAGAAAAAAGGTCTGGAATAAAAGAGTATAATGTTATTCAGCAGTGCCTACAGTACGCAGAAACCACAAATAAACTCGTTTGCTGCTTTCCATTTAGGATAAAATAAATTAAAAATGATTTTATAAGCCTTTTGTAAGCCTGGCCATAAAAAACCTGCTGAGTTTATTTATATATAATGTTATAGTGTCCACAGAAAGGGGAACATGTGCTAGAAAACGATCACTCTGAGTTGTGTCTCAGGTTTGGGGGGATTCCTCTTTTTTCTTTTCCTTTTTTCCCCTGTAACAAATATCCTCTGGTACTTCAGTCTTCTCAGGTTTGTTTGAGGGTCACATCTAGAAAGGTCCATGCACTCAGCTCCAATTATAAAATGCCAGGAGTCCCTCTTCTGAACGGCAGTGAATTTTTCCTAAAGGGAGAGCCATCCACTGTAAAGCAGGACATCAAAAGACAGCACTGTGAGGGCAATTTACTTTCTTGGTGTGGCGTCTGCCACGCCAGGACGGAAGTGCAAAGCTTGCTGCTACTTGTTTTCTCTTCTTTTGTAGGAGATACTGCAGTGCAAGTACAATGATCTTAGATACAGCCTCTCCAAGAAGGAGACTCTCTCCAAAATGCTACTCAGTGTTTGGAGAATTTAAAATTAAATCTTCTGTGGAAATGCACAGAAATAGATCATAAGTCTTCTTCCTCTCTTAATAAGAAAAATGTCCACAGAGAATCGAATGAGATTCTTTTTTTTTCAAAATTATACAAATTCCAAAAATACATTCTTTTATATATTATATAATAGGTAGTAACCACTTTTCTCAGTGGTTCAAATTTTGTTGTAAATTTTAATTTTGCAAATCAACTAATTTGAACAGTATGTGTAATTTTTTTTTCTGTAGTGATTTACATTTTACCACTTCTGTTCATTTGTAATTTTTAGAAGTAAAATACTGGGGGAGAAAGGGACATGTTCATAATCAGACAGACTAACTTGTCAGAGACAGAGCCATTATTAAAAATTAGATCCCCTGACTTTTGTACAAGAATCAGTTCCTGTGTACTGGGCAGTTTTCCTTCTGTCCTTAAATAATACAACTGTTTGTAGCTGCCACAGCGCTTCTCCATATCACAAACACAGGAACTACAACAAAAGCACTGAGCTAATACCGCTTGAATAATGTTTAGATTAAAACATTCTAAGGTAAATTTTTCTTTAGATATGTCATTTTTTTACTGCTTCCTATTTCTAATTTATTATTTTTTTCTATTTCAACAGCTAAGAGACACCTTGAGTATAAGTTATTGTTACTAATAGTAGGGGATTGATAATTATCATAGCTCTATTAAACTTATTATACAAATGCCCAATGAGGCTATATAAAAATGGAATATATATCTAAGTAACACGATTACAATTTCCTCAAAATTATATAAAAGGATTATAAGCCAACTAGAAATCTTTAATAATTTATATCAATTTTAATGATGATTTATCTGTACTCAAACGTTACTCCGAATTCTCACTTATACATTTAATTTCATAATATTCTTATTATTTCCATTTTAAGACAGGAAGCATTATGTACTCTATTTTAAATATTCAAAGACATACAAGAGATCGCTATTATAGTCTGTTTTGCCACAGTCAAAAAAATTGCCAACAAATCAGTGGCTTACAAATGCAATTTTTGCTTTGCTCATGTTAAATAAGGCTTATGGGTTTAACTATAGTCTTTCCCAGTTTTTCTGGGCTTGGCTGGACTCAGCTCTGTGTGTCCTGCATTTGAGAACTCAATGTGAGACAGCACTGACTATCTGTGTTATTTTGTTTTTGTGGTGAAAGGCAGCAATAAGAAGTTCAAACTAAAGAAACACATTAAGGCCTTTTGCTTAGATGTAGCAAATGTCACATATCCTTTCATAAGTCCTCAGTCAAACCATGTCAAACGTCCAAGAGTTCCAATCCAATGGTTTGAGAAAGTATATCATTCCTACAGAGGCATAACATAGAGGAAATTGTGAACAAATAACACAAATTACTATAATTATCCTCCAGTCTCCATTTTGTCTACCTACTTTGTGCCTTTAAGCTATAGCCCTGACAACTGCAGGTTGTACAACTATTAACACTGTAACTCTGGTGTCATGAAGAAAAATTCCTTCTCTAACGGAAACATTTTGATGGACTAATATTTGGTTATTTACTATGATATATGCTAATGATATAGCATATTAATTGTTCAGAATCCTAGTTTCTAAATTGATAATGATAAGCAGAAAGATGAAAAGCTTATCTATTCAAAAGTAAGGAGTAATATGAGGTGCTACATATAAAATCATATTCACCGTGCATTTTACTTAATAGCCTAAAACTTAAGGTTTTTTTTTTTGAAAAAACACTAAATAAACTATATATTTCCTCCTCAAAAACAAAAAGTTATTTAAACTTTAATTGCATTCCCTTAATTTGGCAAAATTGATACTTGCTAAAATGCATATCTGAAATCAGTATGGTTAAAATAAAAGAGGAAGAAAAAAAAACACTGTAACTCAGACAATACTTCTAGTAAAGGTGTCATGAGTTCTCATGATGGCAGGTGATTCCTATAAAGTAGAATAGAAGTTTAACATGGGACAAAATAATCAAAAACAACTATTGCATGACCAAAGATAGACAATTTGAGAAATGCTACTGGTGGGCGTCCTGGCTCGGAGCATTCCCACGCTGTTAGGAGGGGACGTCTTGATCCAGAGTAGGGGACAGAATTAGAGAGATCATTACTGGTGAGATTTTGGAAGCAGGAGAGCTATGGAAAAACTGAAATTACAAGCGGCAGCAGCAACGACACATATCTCAGTGACCATCGAACTAGAAACGTGGGTGAGGGGCACCAGAGGACGCTGATGAAGACTGAGAATCTGGGCAGTGTGCACACTCAGTGCGCTTTTGAAGCATTTCTCAAGCACCCAGAGACTGGGCACCGTCAAGTGGAAACTTTTAAGACTTGAGTTGTCTACATATAATTTCTTTATGAATATCTTTTTTTTTAAAGATTATTTTTTGGAAAGATTTCCAAGTTTCTTGTTTTTTATTGTAGTTATTTTTATAGTATCACATATGTACAATATACAAGGTAATGCATCATGCAGATTAAGTATACCTAAATTAATATAAGAGAATATTCACTAGTCACCATGGTTACATATGAAATTGACAATGTAGTAGGAATCTACCACATTGTAGTAGGCTGACTAATACCCCCTAAAGATGTTCATGCCCTAATTTCCAGAATCCATGAATATCTTACTTTACATGGCAAAAAAGACTTTGCAGAATTGAGAATTCTGAGATCTGAAGATTATCCTGTGTTACCCACGGGTGCCAATGTAATCACAGGGTCCCTATAAGAAGGAGGTAGGAGGGACAGTATAAAAACAAGGAGACATTCAATGGAATCAGAGCTGGAAGGAGTCACTGTGAAGATGAAAAAGCAAACCACAAACTGAGGAATGCAGAGGCACCCCATAAATTGGAAAAGCAAGGAAACATTCTCCCTTGGTGCCTCCAGAAGAAACACAGTCCCACCAACACCCTGATTTCTGCCCCATAAGACTCATTTCAGACTTACGACCGCAGGGACTATGAGATGATCAACTGGAGGTGGTGTTAGTCAATAAGTTTTTGGTCATTAGTATTTCCATGTACTCACACTAAAACTAGTAAAAGTCAAAACTAAATAAAAAATAGTTGAGACAGCAAGAGAAAAACAACCTACCACACAGTCGGGGACAATGACACTGTTACTGGTTGGCTTTGAATCAGAGGATATTAGAGTGAAATGCACAGTGTTGCTTGACAAAGAGCTCCCGGCACCAGGCTGATTCAGGTGGCTGCACCCTCTGCAAACAGATTGCGAGAGCTTCGCCTTGAAAGTCCAAGCGCAGCCTCTTTAAGGCTCTTCCACTGCTCCTGACATATGGGCTTTGGCCCTCAGCTAACAGACTGGATGAATCTTGGTGTTCTCCCTCGATCCAGTGACTGTTTGGCTTATTTCCTGTTACTTAGGTGTTCTCTCACTCACACAGAAAAAGATAAACTTGTTAGGTAATGGGCACATTAATTAGATGGGGGAATCATTTCACAGTGCACATGTGCTTTGTCTTATAATTTTACTTGTCAATTAAACACCAATAAAGCTAAACTAAACAAAAAAAGCAGATATTCTCTACCTTTTCTGAGGCTTATTTTTAAATAGGCAACAATTTCTGTAGCCTGGACAGGTCATAAATTATGATGCTCCCAACCATTCTGCAGGGGTAAGCAGGCAACACGAGCAGAGATAACCCAAATCTTCCTTAGAGTTAATGTACAGATGTTGTGAAAGAAAATTTCTATTCTAGGTTAAGAATTCTATATTTAGAGGAATGTAAAGCTGATGGCAGCCATCTTTTGCTCCAATTAAAGAACATCTATAATTGAATGCAATGTAAAAAATATCAAGGGTAACCGTACAACAGAGAAGCAGAGACCTAGTACTGAAGGCCCAGATGTTCTCATCATATCCTGAAGTGTAGACACACATTCTGACATTGATTAAACTGCCTTCAACTGTTTTCATATCATGTATGATGCGAAAGTTTTTAACTGGATCTCGGGGTGGGGGGTGGCATCGCTGTGAATGGCAAAGCGTGAAGTCTGGAACGGATTATGTTACAATAGGGCAGAGGGAAGTAAGGATTCCTTTATTCTCCTACTTCAAATTGGGAGTCTGCTCATTCTAATATAAAACAGCCCTCGGTTTAAAATGTTACACAGGCTTTGTTCTTAGCCTGGGCTGGGGAAACAAGAGGAATTCATTCTCTAACCATTGTAGAAGGGTTATGTCTCTTGATAACACAGAATTTTTTTTAATGAGGTCCATATTCAAAGCCTGAATGGGTAACTATATTTATTGTAGTTATTAGTTCTGAATTATTTGAAATGAAACTTAAGCAGTAAAGAAATTTTTAGAAATTATTGACAAAAAAACATTGATTTCAGGAATTGATTTTTCAACTTCTAAATACAACCCAGTTCTTATGACTGTGAGGAAAAAGGCTCATCATTAATACCATACAGCTCTGAAAAGTGAATTCCTCCTCTATATTCCTTTAGATATAAAATGTGAGGAAAAGGACAAAATATGCACTCAAGAGAATTACAAATTGCAGATAGATTTCCGGTGAAAGCCACCACTTTACTGCGTAGCTGGGAGACTATGGTATTTCACTCTGGCACAATGTGGTATATGCTATGAAATCGTGCCCATGCTCTGTTCTATTCTTTTTTTTCCTTTCCTTTTTTTTTATGATGAAAAAAGTTTATATCTAGAATTAACCAGCTAGACTCAGTTTGTTGATCCCAATTTCACTGGCAACATCTAAAACATCAGAGTCAAGACCTAGTGAACATGTACCTTCTTCTGTTCATCAGGCGTGATCAGAGTGTTGACCTTGGCCATGCCAATGTCATACAGCTTTTTCACAGCCTGCTGGATCTGGTGCTTGTTGGCACTGACATCAGCCATGAACATGTTGTTGTCTTTTGTCTTCTACGTGGCCAACTCTGTGGTCAGGGGAAATTAATGACGGTATAGAGGTCAAGTTTTGACTCCTGGAGGCACTCTTCTGAGGTTATTTGGGTTGGCTGCAGTGTCTTGGCCCTCAGGAAGGTGGATGACATGCAGATCTATTTTTGTGTGTCTGTGGATGCCTTTTAGCACTGTCTTCTTTGTCTTCAATACATTTAATTTGACTTCAGCTTTGGAGAGGGCTAGGATAGTCTGTCTTCAATTTTGGCACCACCTTTGTAAAGAGTTTGCCTTATAAATGAAAATATTTATTATGATTTTCCTGTAATCTCTCTATATTTTTGTGTTGTGTATATTGGAGTTTGTTAAACATAATGCTTAGTGTAGACTGCAGAAAGTCTAATTGGGATGATGAGACTCTGAAGGAGAAATAAATGTCATCTGGAGACTATGAACTCAGAAAAAAATAGACTTAATCATCTCTATATGTAATAACTGAACTTGAATTTAGATTGTTTTCTAAAGTCAAAAAGATGAACATATTTTCAATTTAATGTGCCATTATTATTTACATAAAATAACACACTGTATTTTAAATAAGGTTTGCTTGAGACACAAAAGCAAGACCCAGCGCCACAATTATAAGTCATAAAGAATCTCCTTGTAGGAGGCTGTTTCAGTGCATATTTACATTTGGTTGTAAATTAAAGATAATGCAATTAAGGGTGACTTAAACATACTGATATTTATGTGACTCATGAAATTAGAAGTCACAGAGTGGGTGGGTAGGCAGATCAGGACTGACACTGCCCTTAAAGTCTGTCATGAATGATCTAGGTGTCCACTCTAATCTCAAAATCAAGAGGCACCCAGCTTCTCCAGGTTTGGCATCTACATTCCAGGAAAAAATAAAATGAGGTTGTCAAAAACCTAAAGAGTTTGTAGCAAATATATGCTATTTAAGATGCTTTCTGCAAAGCTCCTCCTACTTACACTTACACAGTTCTGCCAGAACTATGTCACAACATCATCTCAGTCACAAATAGAATCTGGAAAGATATTGCTAACTATACAAATTACAACCCAGAAACACCATGGCTTATAGTTTGGAGGTAAGAAGAAAGTGTAAAATTATAGTTTACTAGAAGTCTAGGTATAACTGCCATGATTGCCTATTCAGAAATTGAACTCATAGAGTTCCAATTAATGACAAGATACTCTTATAAATGATCATTCTTTACTATAGGAAAATGTCTAAATTACTGGAAATGATTGCAAAATTAGTTTTTGATAGATTTATAATCCACACAATGGTGGGTTACTTGCTTAAGGATCTGCCTTCCCCTTCCCTAGAAATGTGAACTCTGGCACTATTTACATGGTTGCTTTGAGGGCTTCTCTGCTTTCTTGTGGATCTCTCTCTCTGGGCACTGAGGCTTCTGTGTGTGATGCAGGGGAGGACGACTTTCATTAAAGTGGGCTCCCAGACTACTCATCCTTGACAGCACTGCGGAGTGGTCCAGAGACATGTCCCATGACCTAGAAGAATTTCCGAGGAGTTGTTAAACTAAAACCGATAAAGCAAGTTAGTCTCTCTCTGGGGATAAAAGTCATAAATGCACACAGGTGATATACATTCAGGTAACATACATCCAGAGAAGAAGAAACCGAGTTGATGTTTCCTAAGACTCAGAAGAAAATCTGGTTTGCCAGTCTGGGGTTGGCCAAACAGTCTATTTTACCATGTAACATGAAAATCTTATTTTTGGTTTAACTCATTTATTTGACTTTCTCTGATTTTGATCAGTAGATCAAGTGGGAGAACCTTGACATTTATCCTAGTTATTTTGGTTAATAATTTATACTGTTTTCTCAAATAAAGAAAAAAAATCAAGCATCTTTCTCATCTAAGTTATCAACTAATAAAACCTTGGATGTGATTTAGCACTAGGTATATGCATATTGTGTATTGTAAGGCCAAATATTATAGTCGTTTTGAGTTGTATCAGTTGAAATAAGCTAAATTATACTGCAGTAGTCAACAGTAAAAATTCTTAGTGCCTTTTAACCATGAATGTTTTTATCCTACGGGTTTATCTCAGATTGGCACACATTCTGCTTCACACTGCCATCATGCTGGGTGGGACCCAGGGTGACTGAGAAAATGACAACTGCATCGGTCTCATGGAAAGAAGAAAGATGCATGGAATCCACAGGTTAGCTCTGGAGCTTGGGAAGAGAAGTGACATATGTCATTTCAAATTCCTTAACCACGGCAAGTTATAGGAACACACCTACATTCAAAAAGGCAGGGGATCAGTGACCATTTTGAGCAATAATAGAATATTTAACAAAAACAGAGTCTGGAGACTGCTCAGGGCAAACTCCAACTGTCATTTAACAACGTTAATTTGGACAAGTTAAACAATGTCTCTGTGTTATCACATTCTTACTGAAAAAGTACACTTAATTCTACTAACAACTTCATAGAACTGATGTGGGCATTCAATAACAATGACTGGAAAAATGCACAGCACGTTACCGGGCTCAAAATCACTAGCTCTTTAAGAAGAAGAAAAACATCATATGATGTGGGATCCAAATTTTGATTCAAAACATTAAAACTTGACTTATGCAAATATGATATGTGTGCTCTAGTTCTGATTTATCTTCTTGTAATGAAATTGCTATTCAACGATCTCATGGCTACATGCCTCTAGCAGTAGTAAACGGTTTGCCCGGGGCTCTCACTGTCCCTTCTTTGTTCTCTACGTAATCTTCAATCTCTTATTTTCATAAAAGACACTCTAATTAAAATGAAGACTCATTAGCTGCTCTTAAGATGTAACATAGATGTAACATAAAACTGAACCGCACATCCTCCTCTACAGAAGGTAAATAATAAAAACCCAAAGCAGTCACCCCAGGCAGTGTAGACAGTTACAGCGACTCATTTTAGTAACTGCACACTCAACGGTACACAAGTGCCTAGACCTGGTGTCACTACTGAGGGGTTCACCTTTATTTTTCCCTCGGAAAACACTTTTTTTTTTCATAATGTCCACTTGTTGAAGTTCATGTATCTTTTTCTCCATATAAGCAGAGAATGCGTAAATTAGTCATGTGTGCGTCATTCTGAGAGTGGGTCCTTTCCCCGTGTAATGGACTGATGAGACCCCCGTAGCACGGGTCAGCCTCCACCCCACGGAAAGATCTGAGCCTGGCCGGGGAGGCGCTTCACAGCACACTGCCGCTCCCGCCCACGCGACGCTGCCTTTTTGCTGCTGGCCTCTTCTGCTCCCAGCGACCACAGGGGCGCTCATCTGCTCTGGGCTCCCCACTCATGGCCCCTGCCTCTGGGATCAAAGGGACAAACTTTTCTCCTGTTTCGTAAACAGAGGTGGACTTCGCCTCGCTCTTTGTCTCTGGTTACTTGTTCAGAGTGACTTGGCCAGAGAGAGCTGCATTTTCAATTGCTTTCTCCTGCCTAGCAAACTCCGTCACAGTTCACAGCAGCTTTGCAGAGGCCATCTGTCTGCATTTTATGCCCAACGACCTTCCAAATGTCGGTATTATTGTCTCAAAATCGTAAATAAAAAATAAAACATATGTGGGTGTCACATTTTATTTGACAATAAAGCAGGAATTTATACTGGAAAACCTGTGATAACTGTTTCATGAATTTATGAATTTATGAATTATATGTATTTATGAATTTCTATTTTATCCTTGTTGACATGAGATAGCATTGATACCTTAAAAACTGTTTTTAAAAATGTCAAGGAAACTACTGCTTATGGTCATAGTTAAAGGAATCAGAGATCTCATTTAAAATCAAATAAGTTCTTGTTTATAACATTCTTGAGAGGTACAAAATATATGCCTTTATTTTATAAATCATGGTTAATTGAGGTTGATCTGGTATATCTCTGTGAAATACAGATGAAATAAACCTAGCTAGAAAATCAAATAAATTAATTGTAATTCAACAAGAAGACATTCTGGGAATTAATTTATAGTAGGGCAACTTCATAAGAATTAGAAATGAGTTGTACAGTTTACATATTTAATTTTTCTACTACTGTCATACATTGAAATTTGTACACAAAGGCATATGTACATATGATGGACTAAAATTATATTGAGAATCATATTCTTCTAATTGGATGAGAGAGCCTGTAACTTTCTGGTTTCTTACTTTTATTTATCTATGTCTTAAATAACAGGATTTAACTTTCATAGAGCCTGAAGCTAGGGCATTCAGCAAGATGGCATTAGAATTTAAGAGAAGACTAGCTAGGAGAATTGACTGAAAGCTAGATTAGAAAAACAGAATAAGAGGCAAAGGTAAATACCACCTATCTAATAAAAAATTAAAGGTAACATTTAACCTGTCAATCAAGTCTACATGAGTACTTTTTTTTTTTTTTTTTTTTTACAAGTGTGGCAATGACAATCAAACACTACTTGGAATAAACAATATTATCTAATTTTCCAAGAAAAGTGTAAGAGAGAAAATGAACACTGCATATTGCCTTTTATATATTTCACTAACTCCAGTCAGTATTTTGTCAGGATCCACTGCAGTTTTTGGCTCAAGATAAAGCATTTTAAAGTTCATGCTGGCATTTTAGATAAGGTTCTTACTGGTAGATAAGATAAAATATAACTGAAGGTAAATAATATATTTGCTTAATTTTCAGTAGCTCTAGAGTGCTGGGCCCCTACAGAGAATTTGGTTATTTATGATGAAATTGGAAAGAGTAATAAATTTGCAAAGTTTATTCTTATTTGAATGTAAAGCTAATCATACATAAAACAATTTTGGATAAAATATGTGAAGTTTAATGAATATAATATTGAACTACTTAATTACCATCATTAAATTTTTATTACTTTATATTTATCAAGAACACTGTTTATTATTAATAAATATGTTTTTCTGAAACTAGGCAATGTCGATGTTTAGTTAATAATACCTATAGAAATTGGAACATATTTTCATATCAACTAATCCACAGTACATCTTCCATGAACCTACTGTAAAGCATTCAGAGACATCACTATCTTTTGAAAGAGACCATTGAATTGCACATTTTAGTATTTTAAATAATGTAACTTCATTTTCTATACTTTAAGAAATAACATGTTTATCTTTACAAATTTATCTTTTCATCACTTTTGCTTCAACTAAGTAGATTATCTTACTAATATCTTTAAGCTGTTTAGCTTAGTTTACTTTGATTAATTTTAAAAAGCAGTTCATGTAATCTTGCATTTGTGATAGATAATAATAGCTATCTTTAATATATAACATACTTTCAAAAGCATGTAGAATAACTGGCATTTAATATTTGCCAAACTGTTAATTACATCCTTCAATCACGATATTTCAACATTTTTAGCTCTATTTAACAAAATTATACAGAATATGCCCAAACTCTTTTCTATGTACTAAGCATTCTCCCTCATCAGGTGAAACATTGTTCATTCTTTCAGTTGCTCCTCATATGTCTTAGGTCAGTAGTAGATTGGTACATGAAAATTATTTACTCATGAAAAAGCAACGAAGAGTTTTCAAAAGGAGAGTGAACTTATATTTTGAATAGAAGTTGGTTAAGATTGTAGAAGAGAAGGCAAGATATGGCTTTCAGAGATGAATTTACGAAGAGTTTGAGAAGTTCTGGCCACAAATTAAGGTGGATAGTAATTTGAAGAAAAAAAAATAAACTTAGAATATTGGTTCCTATGTTTCCAAATAAGGGCTCTAAATATAATGGGTCTTATGACACAATTAATGATTAGTTATCTCTTAAATTCAGTTATCTCCTCTAATTCAGTGAATCACTAAAAACATGTTAGGATGACTGACAGGTAATTATCACTAAACTAAAATCTCCATCATATACCTCTTGCATTGTTTACAATTATATTTGAATCTGTCTATACCATCCACTATGGAATGAGCATCTGGACAAAAAAGACTGTGAGTCTGATTTATTATATCCCTAACAACCCATAATGGTCCATTCAGAAATGTTGAATGAGTTAATGTAAAAGGAAAAAAATATAGATCTTTTTCAACCTAGATGCCTTAATATTATTAAAGATATTTTTCCTCTCAGTGATATCCTCTCTACTTTTTCAATAAAAACTACTAACATATTCTAATTTACTACTTAATTAAATCATCCACATGTATTTTAATTGTTTTATTTTATGTCTGCATAAAAAAGTAAAGTCAGCCCTTTCTGTCCCTGAATTAAAAAATAAATATTTCTGCCTTTTTTTTTATCGGCTTAACAATCTCAAGCGGTTTCATTATTTTTCTTATTGTCTTCTGAACAATTGTATAATATTCTTTCACTGATAATTTCTAGCCCAATGCCAAACTTATATTTAACTTTACATACAATATTTTTTGTGACCTATTTAAAAATATTTTCCAACACCAAGCTCATTATATTTTCTAGTGTCTTCATATAGCTTTATTTTTAATCTTTCATATCAGATTAGTTATTTGTGTAAGGGAAAAAGAAAGTATTAGATTTTACTTCTTTTTGTTAGATATCTGATTCGCCCAGCAGCATTTATTGTAAATACCATTCTTTCCTCACGGAATTTCAGTGGCTCTTAGCCATAAACCAACCAGGTGGCTGTACTTATACTGATTAGTTTCCTCATTCTTTTTCCTTTATTTTTCTATACTTGGGCCAACACCACTCTGTTTAATTATTATAGCTTTAAAATAATGCATATGGAATTTATTTGTGTGATCTCAAAATATGTATATAACCCAAGCACATAATTCACTTCTGAGGTTTGTTTTTTTGTTTTGTTTTTGTTTTTCCTGAAGCACTCTTTTTACTAATTTTTTTTTCCTGAGGCACTCTTCTTACTAATTCTTGTGTTCTCTGCACATCATTCTTAGCTGCCTCCCAGTAGTCCCTGCCTTGGTGAAATACTTAACAAATTAACAGGCAAACATACGTAACCATTACCATATTTAAGAAATGAAATATGCCATCAGGTTTACAGGGATATTTCTTACACTTTGGCTAATAAAATATCTCCTTGCTCATTATCGTCATTTGTAGCAGATATCTTGCATTGATTTGCGTGATTATGTCACATGTATCTGTCTTCCCATCATACTGTATACTGCTGCATTTACTCATTTTCAGTCCCAAGCATACTGCCCAACCAAGATTAGGGTTTAAATATATATTATATGAAAAAATGAATGATGGCTTTTACTAAACATGCAGTGTAATGTTCAGGATAATATGCTCTTTAATTAGCTAGTTCCATTTGCTTGTTCTGGGGTATCCACTGGTCCAGGAATTCTAAATAGAGGAAATGAAGTGTTGGTTGTTATTCTCTTTAGCCACTGCTGTTCCATGTTCCTGTGATTAATGGGAAAATCATTTTCCTTTATGTCAAGATGAGACCAGTAGCCTAGTTTTAGAAAATAAATGCACTTTGAATTGCTTTTCTCTTTCATTCTGAAGTGATTTGAATGAAATATGGTAGAGGTTTCTTTCACTGAAAACATACTCTATTGCACCTCAATTATTCCAGTAATCCACATCTCTAAAATAATCTTGTATAAAAGCTGAATTCAATGCCACTTGTATTTACTAATCTAGGGACTTTTGCTTTCGAGCATATGCTTTGTATTTTTGACATTGATTAGGGAAAGGTGAAGTTTATCACCATGACTTTTTTTCTTCTTAATAAACTAACCAAAAGCATTAAGTCTGTTTACATATGTACTTCTTTTGGCAAAGGTGAGTGGAAGAAAAGGGCTATAGATAAAATTAGCTTTTACGAGGCACAATTAGAAATTAGATGTCATTGTACAAATTCTTTGCCCCGTGCCCTACCCTCCAAAAAAGACAATAATGGATAAAGCTGATAGAATCAAAAGTATTAGCCTGGAATGTTACCCAGTTTTACTGGCATGCTGATTCTGGTATTTAACATCCCAGGGCAATATACAAAGCCTAAAATGAAGATGATGTATATTGGTTTACTCTTTTTTTTTAAATGATATATAAAATATATTTTACTGTAACATATAAATTACTGAAATAAAAATATCTTTTTATGATGTAAAGAATTCTAATTATATATATAAATGAGTAACTTATCAACTATATAGTTAGTCTGAGAAATAGCCACAAAAATCAAATTGCTAATTTCTCACTAATTAAATAATAGTATCTTGTATCTGAGATCTGGTTCATTTTGGTACTTTATGTTATTGTCTTCTTTCTCCTCTTTATTTCTTTCCACAGAAGCCAGTACTCTCAATAAATCCTACCCAGACCAATAATGAAATAAAAGAATCAGGAGTATCTTTGAAATGGCCAAGGTCAGATGATAATAAATGCACTGCCCTTTTGGTTCCTCTTTCTTCTTTATTAGTAGGTATTTGCAAGGGTTAGAGTGTAACTCTGTGGGGAAAAAAAAACAGTTTTGAACTAGTATTCTAGTTAAAATTGTTATCTTTTTACATAAGGAAAATGAGGCAAAGAATGACTAAATACTTTTCTTTCACCTATAGATATTAGATTTTAGAAGAACTATTAAAAGATTGATTGCAATCATTTTCTTAAAAGTTTCTGCAGTGAAATTCTGAAGAGAAAATGATGTACTTGTAGTAATAATGGTCTGCTGAACAACAGAGTATAGATTTGTGCTTTTTAATACATTGAATATGCTTTTAGCCTTCACCCCGAAGTCAAATCAATTTAAATGTTGTAATGGGTGGAGTACAATTGCCAACATTTTCCTCTTATCCCCTGCTCCTTAATATAACTGTATGTAATGGTGTTAAATTATATTCACTCAATCTATATTCTTGTGACCTCCAGAGTTTTATTGGAAATAAGGAAGCAATAAAACAACTGAGCTGAATAACTGACATGCATCAACATGAGAAAAATTACCCTGAAGTACTGGATAAACACCATGGAATGTGTCCTATCTAATTCAAGGTAACTAATTACACTTTTACTTGCACTTGTTTTCAGCCAGTTATTTTGATAATTCTAAAAATATTTAATGGAAACATTTCTCAAAATAGCAGTAACAAATCTTATTAAATCATTAATTAAACAGGTGTTATTTTGCTTTAGTTTTTTATATCAACAAATATGTACTATAATTTATTTTTTTGTTGCAGGGTCAAATATAAATATGTTATTAAGGAGAGAGTATAAGCCATTAGTGATTTATTCTTCTATAAAAAGCTTATTTAGGGCTATTTTGTTCAACAAGATATAGCGCTAAATCAGACCTGTAGTGATATACTCAGGGGAGGGCCCAGTCTCCCCTAGGAAAACCGGACCTGTACAAATATGACTGTAATTCCAGGGAGAACGTGAGAAATAGAAGGAAGTATGAAATAAACCAATGCAGACTCGTGGATGGGAATCACGGCATCTGACTTGGGATTAAAGAACACATTGGGATGAAGGAAACGTTTTGTTCAGAAACTGAGTAGTAAATGCAGACCTGGCTAATGACAGGCTAATGCATTGTGGTTGTGCCAGGTTATCTACGGTCACTATCAGGGCTAACATTAACTTCATGAGTCTTAATGTTTAGTTTTCTCTTCTTGTTTATGGAAAAGTGAACAACTAAAGGACGAAAAAGAAGTGAAGAGATAATCTAGTCTCATCACTTTGATGTACAGAGGAACAAACTTCCAGTGACTTTCCCAAGGCCGTGTAACTCACTAACGTCAGTGCCAAGTCTAGGAGGAAGGGCTGAATGGACATCATGTTTCATGTATTCAAGATTTGTAGAAATCATACATGTACTTAACTCTAGCTTTCTGCATGTTCTCTGCTTCAAATGTTCTCTGCCTTACAGCCTGTCCATATTGGTTTTGATAATGTTCACCCCGTGAATCCCCCTCCCTCATCGAAGTTGTCTAGTTTCAGGGTCTCTAGTTACATGTTTCCTTTGCAGCTGTACTTGCTTCCCTCTCTTTGCTGGACCTCGCCGCCCTGCATCTGCTTGGCTGCGGTCTTCCTCTCTTTAGACTCTGACCTTTATTTATTGTCACCTCTATTCCCAGAAAGGCATTTAATACATAATAGGCAAGCAACATTTTCAATGCATACAAAATTGCAAAATGACATACTGCTTTTTCATTGTCTCTAGTGCACATGTTTTTAATCTCATAAACTAGATTATTTGCAATATGAAAAGGGCTACATTTCATATGACAAAACCCACTAGGGCTGCATATATTCAAAGAGACCTATTGATTAACTAGGTCAATTAATATTTTATTTTTAAAGCTAGGATATAAAAATGGGCCTTATAAAATATATGATTTAATATACATTGCATTCACATTATATTCATTTAATAATGTGTTAAATTATAGTGGCTATATTATTAAAATAAGTAGTTGGATAATAAAATAGAATTATTATTGACTACAGTATTATTTTTGTCTCCTATCTCATAATAGAGCCTAATCTATCTCATGTTAAAATGAATAATCACATTCAGCTATCTACATTTTAATCAATCTATAATCACCTTCATAAATAAACTAATGATGTTTCACTAACTTTTAACATTAGCACAATAATCAGTCCATGAGACATTTTATTCATTGTGAGTTGATTTATTATTAAGTGGAATTTCAAAACATGGTTATTGACTCCATTAGTCTATAAGATTACACTATCATAGAACCCTAGAAAATTCAAGTAATAGATTTAAATTAGTATTTTTATTACACATTGATAATATGCTTGGATTTTATATAGTATAAAGATTCCTCAGGGAAATGCAAATTAAAGCCACAGTGGGATAGTATCTCACATCTTTGAGAATGGCTATTATTAAAAAAGACAAGAAATAAGAAAATGTGGCAAAGGTATAGAAAAAGGTGAATTCATACACAGCATAGGTGGGAGTGTAAACTTGTGCAGTTACTATGAAAAACAGAATGGAAGTTCCTCAAAAACTTAAAAATAGAATCACTGTGTGATCCATCAATTTCACTTCTGGGTATTAATGCAAAGAAAATAAAGAGATATCTGCATCATATAATATGCCACAGTACGTTAATCACATTTTCTTGGTGGAAATGGAATCACACATCTAAAAAAGGAGAAGCTGGAAGAACACACAAAGTGCCTAAAGAACTCCATTAGGTACCAGGTTTTCCAAACACACACCCGATGCACTTAGGGCAACAGAGGGGTCACTAAATACACTTAAAACACCCAGAGCAGCGCTGGGGCGGACATGATTGGGTGCTGGGTCAGACCCGAGGACCCTTATGTCCTCAGTACCCTTCAGGCAATTATTCTCAGAGAAATGGGAAGGAGGAGGTCAAAAGTTTTAGGTGAAAGTTAAGTGGTCAATTGATCAAAATACGCAGAGAAGAAGGAGAAATTCTCTTCCATGTTGGAACAAGATTTTGAAGAGCTTAATGTCTCACATACATTTTTTTCTCTCTAAAAAAGTGTCTAATATATGTCAATTTGTGGGGACCTATCAGAAGTTTGACTGGCATAGATGGAAAGGCACATAGTGATACTTTCTAAAGGAATAACTATTTGTACTCCACTTGATCGTAAACATTATAGACCAAAAGATGAGATTACGGTAATAACTACCTCCACCTCAAGGAATTATAGATTGGTAAAATGATATATGAAGCAGGACTAAGGCAAGAGAGAAATTTTATGTTTTCTAAATATGTCCATAGTTGTGATAAAAATCTGTCTTATGGCTAGGTTTTTGATCTGTCAAAAATAATTTTATTTTTTATGACGTATTTCTAACTTTGTGTCTCAAAAGGAGTTGATGTACTATCACTGCTAAAAGTTCTAAAAAAAAAAAAAAAGATTTTGAAGAAGTGCCTTTGAACTAGCTCATCATTCTCACTGGAAGGTTCTATATACCCCAGATATATGATTTACCTTCTACATCTTTACAGGCTTTATCCAAATGTCACCCTCATCACGAGACCCGCTCTGTCACACCATCTAAAATCGTAACCCTCCCAGCATCTTTGTTCCTGCCTTGTGTTTCCTTGAAGTTCTCACCTGATTTAAGATATGTCTTTTCCTTCCACATCTCACTGGTAGACTGACTTCTGGCACAACATCAGAAGCTCCATTCAGTCTGACTTCCTTTTTTTTCTTCTGTTCTCAATCAAATACCCAGCATCTAGAATAGAGCCTGACCTAGAAAGTGCTCATTACACATTCTCTGAATGAATAAGTGAACGATGAAGCAATAAATAACCGCAATGGTATTTTCAAAGAAGTGAATAGCAAGCATACGTTTCATGAACTAAAATTGTCTTCTAATGAAAAATAAACTAAAATCATGTTTCTTGACTTTGAACAATTCTTTTAATCTTGGAAGGTAAGAGTTAAATTTTATGTGCTTAAAGAAAATGAAACTATTTTGACATTTTGAAAGATATTCCTCCTTACATGCAGAAGAAAAACAAATTTAAAATAAATGAAGAGGAAATCAACATTATTATCAGGGGAATAGAAATGAAATAAAAATAATATATTTCATCCATGAGACTAGAAAAACATAGTAAGCATAAAAATATTTTATCAAGAATGTGAGAAATCAGAACTAGTGTACTGATATTGCTTTAGCTACATACTGAAATCCTATGTAACATACTCTACAACTGAGCAATCCTACTTCCCATTACATTCCCACGTCGACAATTAGCTGGTCTATAATAGTAAATTAGAAAGTATATAATGTAATAAAATATGATTGGGAAGACACACCTAGAATTTTTTATTTTTATTTTTTTAAGAAGATGATTTTTGAGAAGATAAGGTAAAAATAATTACAAATAATGGTCAAGGATAACTTCAAATGTATCTATAATATACGTTATCCATTTAAACAGTTATCTGAAGGAACAATAAATATTGTTAAAACAGTTAATTCTGGATGATGGGAATATGGTTATTTCTGCTTCTTATTGTGTCTTTTTTTTTTGTATTTTTAAAATTTCTTCCAAATACAATTTAAGAGAAAATAAATATCTACTCTAAAAGAAATGTGAAACACAGATATAGGTTTCATAGTAGCACAAGTGTATATAATATCACTAAGTGGAAATAAATTCACATGCATTCTCGGCTATCCCACCCTTGGAAAATTAGTCTAGAAAATTGAGACTTATAACTGAGGAAAGGTTTAATGAATGTTTAGTGAATAAACAGTCTTTTAAAGATAAAGAGCTTTGACCTAGTTTTGTTGAGTAACCTACGATGAATGCTGAAGAATGGAAAAAAAACTGTGAAATCAGAGTTATCCAAGTATTTTTCTTAGATGTAGTGGAAGGTAGAGAAAAACAAACAAACTCTGGCTATACTGAACATAATTGTATGATCTTGTACTTGAAAAAAAAATGTGGAGAAATTTCAGAAGTCTGCTTTGGGGGTGACATACTTGCTAGATTTTACATAGTATAAAGATTCTTCAGGGAAATGCAAATTAAAACAGTGGGGTATCACCTCACACCTTTTAGAATGGTTGTTATTAAAAAGACAAGAAATAACAAATGTTGGCAAGGATGTTGAAAAAGGTGAATTTGTAGCACTGGTGGAGTCAGGGTAACTACATAATTTATCTACAAAACTGAGAAACTTTCAGAATGAAAAATGGCACCATTAGTAATTATGCCTGGGCAACAGTTATAAGCCTATAAAAGGGGATTTTTATCCAAACTTTACGTAAGTGATAATCTTGATGAAATATGTTACATGGGTTGGAAATGAGAAAGCACAAACTTAGAGGTCATAATGAAATTATCAGCCATTTAAGCAAGATAAGCAATTGTTATGAAAAGTTTCTAAAAGAGATCTGAGAAGACAGATGAAAAAGGAAATACATAGCAAATTTATTCAGTTACTTAGTGGAAAGTATCAATAAAATATCAGGACAAAAATATTAAGTTATATCTTAATATGAACATAAATTATTTGGCAAAGGTAGTGATTTAGCCATCTCTCACAAAGTTTACCTGTATCAGTATTACAAACTGCTTTTGGCATATTTTTGTTCTGTAGTTTAATTCAGGGAGATGCCCATAGCAGTGTTTTTCTAAAAGTAGACAGATACTACCTTCTTTGATATCTCAAATTTTCTGAGGGGAAGAAAACCAGTGCCTATGACTTTGAATTAAAAAGTCTGCAACTATTCTATCGTCAAGGTATTTATTGATGAATTGGGTCTATTAAATTGTAAAACCATCCAATTTTCTTGTTCCTGTGGTTGTTTGCTTCAGAGCCAGTATGAGAAAATCAGACCTATAGGCAGCAATTTTTCTTCCCTTTGTAATTCTACACGGCAAGGAATATTTCATTCTATTCTTCAAAGTTACACTCTTTCTTCAACCACTCCTGAGAGTTCTTAAATCACGGGAAGCTACTCAACCAACTGTATACTCATGGGAAATTACATTCACATGAAGGATAATTCTAATTCATTCTTAGAGATATAAATATCCCAGTAAATTCCTGTACTTTATGAAGTCATTCTTAAAATACACAAAACTAAGGTCAAAACAAAACTTTCAATCGTAGGCATCTCATATATAAAAATAAGAAATTATATAAGATATGCACAAGATATGTACTTTCAGTTGTTAAGAAAATATAAAAATAGAGAAAACAATGCACATTTGTTCATCATACTGAGATAAATACGTGTCCTAAAGAGAAGAAGAATTCTCATAAATATGAAGAGCCAGATTTTGTTGGTAAGAAACTACAATGGCAAAACAATGCTTAATTTTGAGTATAGGTAATATATCGTAATCTTTAAAGTGACAGACATTGCCATATAAATTACACCTTTAAAACTTAAATTTAGATCAGTTATAGATATGTACATCTATGCTGATTTGTAGCAGTTTAATCAATATTAATATTACAACATACATAAAAAATTATAACATATACACATATTAAATAATCTCATTAAATTATAGAAGCTTTATAGCCATTCTGTAATACACTGCTATTTGGAAAGCATATAAAATACAATTATGTACCAAAATCTGCAAAATTTGTAAATATTTAAGATTTTTCTGACAAATCTCATTTAATGAACATACTACTTTTTACTTCACAGACAGAATTTTTTGTTTCCTAGTAGAGTTCAATAATATATTGTAATGATTTTTCACAACTTGGAAGGAATCCATAAGGTCCAAATGGATGATTTAGGTTAGAGCTATATACAGTTTTTAATGCATGTAATAAAATCTGATAAAAATAAAAGATTTAATTGTTTCATTCTGCTTCACTACTTTATATGTACCATTTTTGAAAACTGCACCACAGACTCTTCGGGGCACATCCAGTTTGGTTTCACACAGTTGATTTTACTAATAAGATAAACAAATCATTTTCTACATAGAAAAATGGTAGAAGTTGTACTTTTCCTCCTGCTGTCTGCATTCCTACTGTGAAGACTGTTGAAAATGATACTAACATTTATTCACATACTTTAGGAGAAGAAACAATATGCTCCTTTGTGAAACTCAGCTCTACAGTCTCTCATTATCTTACAGACTACTTTTCAAAGCAAAAATCGAGAGGATCTTCATTAGTGACAGTGAACAATTGTCTTGGAAAAATAAATGGCCCAGAGTAAAGTTTGGTGCCACTGACATATGGATGCCTTGTGGCAGAAGGATAAGTTCCACACCAGGGGCTGCAGAATTTAGCTAGTTATCCAATAAGGGGTTTGGGCTAACCAGACATCCTAAGGTCCATTTACTATCTAATTTATAATAATATTTTATATGCTAAGTTCTGAGGAATAAAGAAATTCAAACAACAAATATCCTTCTCCAACGATGAACAAGATGGTATCATATATTTAAACTCTTCTGGCTTGTAATAGCATTTTGATGTAATAAAATGTGAGGTGAAAGCAAAATTGTCAATATCTCTAACAACACAAAGGCCATGCATGATAGCAATCTGACCCCTTTTTCCCATACTTTCCAGTAATGCTGATTCAAAGGCTCTGTTGATTTTTAAAAGAGGACTGCTTTTCTTCAGATGAGAGCTATAAGGATTAAAGGATTCATCTATTTGTTAAAACTCTTAGCAAAGTAAAGTTATCTTGGGTATGCTGAAAATATATGTTTCAGTGTTTATCTGATACCTGAGAGCATAAAACAGTTAATAGAAAAAAAACAGTGTTACTGATTTGCACATGTGCTTACAGATCATTACTTAGAATAATAAAATATGAATTGATATAATTTTATGAATTCAAACTTAGAAATGCTATTTTTGGTTAAAGGAAAGGTTTTTTTTATTATTATTGTTTTGCGGGAGTAAACATGTCATAGGATTTCACTAAGATCTCAGCAGTACCTAATTAGAATTTGAGCATATAAGAAGTTTGATGATTCTTTAATTTTGTTTATATAGTCTTATGAAAAGCCTAAAGTCTTAATCCAGGACTTTCAGTATCCTGTTGATTGAGAAATGTGGAAGAGATGTCTCTGATGCAATCTTATATGTTAACAGTGTAAAAAAAAAAAAAAACACAGTTTATTATTGTGACAATCTTTCACTATATCTTTCCAATTATCAGTTCCTTGGTGAGGAATTCTGCCTTTACTACAAAAATTAGCTCTGCACATTCAGGAAATCATTATCTCTCTAGATTTTGTTTTTGTAACTTTTTAAATCTGTGACAGATATGGCCGCCTCCTTTATGGCATAGAGTGGGGCTCTACTTACAGTCCAGGACAGAAGCGATGGTGCTGTCTGTGCCGTGAGCAGGCTCTTGAGGTGGCCCAGAGAGCTGTCCCTGCTAATGTGCCATGCGTGCCTTTGCGTTTCTACTGGCAGTCCGAAACAGGTCAGGGTATGATTTCATCACTGCATTTTATTCAGTTTCGCTATTTTAGAATCAATATTAGGGATTTTGTAAGATGCCCTCATATCAGGACACCTTATTTTAAATAAGGACACTTTATTTTAAATAATACTGCTAATCCCTGCTGTGATAATAGCTCTACTTTTATTAAACAATTAGCACCATAACATTAAAAAATGTTTCTGTACTCATCAAGAATGCCGACATAACATCGTTTCACACCATGTCTTCTCTGTCACTCATAAAACTTCCTGAAGCATGTGTCGATCAAGTTTCACGCTCCATTCACCTTTTTTACTGAGAAAATACCAGCTGGCCCTTGACTGTCTCGGTCAGCTCTTGCTATGTATTAATATAACTGTAATATCATCAACTTTTCAAATTAAGGTACAGTTCCAAAATGGCAAGGACTGCAGTCCTTTCTGCTGAGCCACATCTCATCATTCACGATGTGCCTGATGGATGGTTCTTCCTCGGCCGAGCCTAAGACCACACACTTCCCTTCCGAAGGAAGTGTGCCTTCTGACAGTTTCTGATTCAATCGCATTTACTTCCACCTATTTTAATCCTTGTACCTTACCGGTAACTTAAACGATTTAATATATGTGTGTGTGCATGTGTGTCATGCATTGTCTTTTCTTGTAAACATATATAGGAACTTAAGGAAATTTTAATTTGAAATTTTCCTTGCCTGGTCATCGAGTTTACTTGCCACAGTCATTTTTATTACCCATATCTTCCCATCAACACCATTCAGAAACTAACATTTCCAACTTAAAATATTCTTCTGGTAATTTTTCATTGGAAAAGTTAAAATTAAATAATACTGTGACTCAATTAATGGACAACATTCTCTAAGATATAGATAATTATATTAAGAAAAGGTGGTTCTTATGTGGTGTATAATTTTGATGGGAGTAATTTTAAATATAAACTTCTGTTGGACAAAATGTTCTTTTTAAAAACTTGGACAGTATGGCCACTCTGGTTGAACTATTATCACAAATATCCCTCATTTTTAAATAAATAAAACAAAGATGGCATGAAATTAGTTTTCACAGTGTGAAATTATTTACAGCAGCAGTAGACCAGGTTCTCAGATAAAGGCATCAGAACGTGTGTCTCTGAAAGGATGGAAATTTATGCAGCTCGACTCCATTGCATCTGGAGGTCGACAGCTGGTTATTATGTTCACCTAATTTACTGGAGCGGTAAATACTGCAAGTGAAGAGATCAATTCACTGAAGGTCTATGGTTCAATAGGTTTAGAACTTCATGTTGAAAATAAAATGTGGAATAAATTAGAAAAAACCTTTCCCACACTGCCTCAATAAAAAAAAAAAGAAAGAAAAAAAAAGAATGCCCACAGTGGAAAATGGCACTGAATAAAGTCTTTGATATAATTATGTGGATGGCAATAAACCTAATCCTGATCTGCTTTATGAAGCTATTGTAATAATATTAATGATGTTTAACCATGTAACAATCCTTGGACAAATGGGAAATCTATTTTCAATATCAATTACTCATCGCTGAAAGAAAATAAATTAATAGAATGTCCTACTTATGAGACATCATAGAAAAATTAAGTTATGAAATTTTCAGAGCATGAAAAAAAGAAAAAAATAATAGTTTGTAAAGGAAATACAGAATTTTACATTAAGCTTTAGGTTCAGACATTTGTGTTAGAGCCAATCGTTTAGAATATGGGTCTCATAATTTAAAGTATAACCTCTTTTACCATATTAGCTACTAAATAAAATAATTATAAAATGTACTGTGGTCTCTAATTTTAAAAGAATGATCCAAATAAAAATAACAGTACATATAAAAACATAAAAACAGTACACACACACACATACACACACACACACACACACACATATCCTATAATTAGATAATACTCAGATAAACCATTCTTATTCACACCTAATAGCACATAATCTTTGATTCTTATTTACAATAGGATTTATTAACTAAATTTTACATTTAATGAACTTCACTGCTCTTTAGAGAGAGACTTTAATGGGTCTGTCCAAAAGATACACGTGTATGAACACTACCAATATAAAGAAATGGAACAGCCCATCACCTCCAGGAGTTCCCGGTGCCCCTACTCTATTCCATCTCCCTCATCACTTGGCAATGATCTTTGTGTTTGCTGGACCCACAGATTTCTCTTCTCTAGAATGCCATTTAAATGCCATCATACAGTACACAGCCTTTTATGTCTAGCGTCTCCCACTTGGCATAAAACTTTTGATTAATATATGCTGTTTCATGTATCAGACATCTGATTCTTTCTTATTGTCCAGAAGAATTATGTGATCATTTCTTAAGATGTAATCAAATTGAAGAATTCTGATATGGTTTTATTTAGCCTGTTCTATTGTTCTGCACTTTTAAAATCTTATAGACGCTGTTATATGTGGGCTTGGAGGGTCAGAGTAGATATGAGAGTGAAGCAGGGGGTAGGCCCTTTTAAGGTATAAATAACAGCTTTGTAAGATGCCTTCATTAGAAAACATGAAAACATAAAAATGACGTTCTCATGTCCTTATTTTGTTTAACTTAGAACTGTTTAGTCATTTTATATAATTTTCAAAATATAATACACATTTTCTCAAACTATGGACAACAGAGTATGTTTCATTTAAAATACTGAGTGCTTAATGGCTTCTCTTTTCCAAAATATTTCAGAAACTATCTCATTTTAACCTGACATGGCTACTATCTTCTAAATAAAAATACCCTTTATTATTTAAGTTTTCATATTTCCATGTGTTTGTTTTAAAATTCTATTTACTACATTTAATATCAAATTTTCTTAAATACAATCTTGTTATTGAGAATCACTTTTTCAAAAGTAAAAGAAACACTAACAGAAAAAAAACAACAACATAAATCTACAGTTGTTTGGTCTTTAATTGACATCCTTGAGCTTTTTAAATAAGTGCACTGGAGACAAAACAGCAACTAACCAATGCGATTGCTAAGAATTTTTTTATATGTCTCGCGATAAGAATTTTTTTTTTCTATATCTGTTTTGATGCTAACCATTCTTTGTTTATAGGTATGATCACCAACAAACACGAAGGCTTATCTAACTATATCTGTTACATTCAAAATTATAGTGTTCTTTTGATGTATAAATAAACACTGGTCTTTCTTAGTACTCATTGCCTGAAAATATACCAGCTATATGAATCATATCTCCTTCCTCCTTCCTCCACACCCCTCCTGACCTCTCCACTTCCTCTCCCTCTCTGTGCCTCAATCCCTCTGCCTCTTTTGTGGGGGGGTCACACAAGTTGTGTTTTGCTCTTATCTTTGGCCTCTCTCCCCATATATTTTACTGGCTCCATATTTATCCAAATGTCAATAAAATCCTTAGCTCTCAGCCCCTTTTATTATCCTCTCTTTTATTTTTCGGCCTCATCTACAATATGGGTTCATCTATTACTTCTGCATTTATAACTTCCAAATATAAATATCTGCTCCTGATCTTTTATTCAGAATTTAGATTTTGAATTTTCATGCACAATGTCTTCACTTGACTATTTTAGCCTCAGATTAAGCAAACATAACATCAACTTCCTTTCTACCATAATTACATTCTTCTCTGGGTATTCTAATTTCTTCTCATGATACTCTTGTCTCTTAATTACTGGGTTCTAAAATGATGCAACATTTAGTTTTCTTGCTTTTTAGTCACTAGGTTCAGTTGATTTTTCTTTCCAAATCATTATGCATCTATATCTATCCCTTAGAACAGTCACCATATTTACTCTGTTTCAGGCTGATGTCACTCCTGTTTTGAACTATTCCAAGGGTCTTTGTTGTTTCCTTTTTCACTCTTTAATCCATCTAATCCATTCTGCATGATGTAGATACATGAAATCTTATAAAATATTACTTTCTGTCATATACTCATGCCTACAAAATTTTAATGCCTACATTAAATGTTATGGTTCAAACTAGGGCAACTGGAATTTGGCTGGTTGCAAAAAAGAAAGACTCCATGGGATTAAATCAGGTTTAGTGACTGAATAATAAGTAATGATTATAGATTGAGCTATATTTGAACATGTAGGCAGGTGGAGAAAGCAAGTAATAAATATGTCAAATGCAATTTTTAGTTTTGGCCTATGGAACCAGGTTTTGAAATTTAATAGTTATACATAAAGCACTTATACAGAAGTCTCATTCCAGATGATGGGAGCAAAACAAGCCAATACAAAAATGCCAGGTAAGTGGAGCACTGCCATCAATCAAGGATGATGCCATAGCAAGACAGAAGGTGAGAAGTTAGATAAATTATGATGAGAAGCAATAGTTTAAATGTACATTCAAAAAATGAGTTTTACTGATTAAGACTTCCTCTTAAATACTACAATTTATGGGACACAGAATTCTATTGCAAGTCTCATTTTAAGAAGCTATGTTTGGTCTAAAAGGGTAAGAATCCTTCAGATTCAATACTGAAGGTTTTGATTACTATCTGCTCAACTCACCAAGCTTTGCAAGAGCGATTTTCTGTGGCAATGCCACTGTCTAATTGAGAGCTCAGTTTCTTTCATGGGTCAGATTTCAAAGTCGTTGGTGTTGAAATCATTTATAATGCTGAAAATCCACATAGTATATTTGCCCTGGGTATAAAGTTTACTCCCAAATTATTCCCATAAGGACGTTCTCAAGTTTCTCTCAGTTCTTAGAACACTGCCTTATAAATACCAAAAACAAACAAAAAACAAAAAACAAAACTTACTAAAGTTATCTGAATGTTTAAAGTACTAAATTATTTTATAATTAAGGTGTATTATGAACTGCCTTCACAGTAAATCTAAAACAATGTCTATTTCAATAAAAAATATTCACACTGAACAAATCATTTTTGTAGCCAAGCATTTTCTAACAAAATCCCTTATGTATAATGTTTTTCTCTTGTTTTCTATTGATTTACAGGTTTTTGTGCTTTGAAGCTCATCTATTTAATAATGCTTTAACCAGTGGTTCTATTTCAATAATTTATTTTTCTTCTAAAAGTCAATAGAATATTTTATCTTTTATAGTCAAACATCGTTTAATAGTGTTCATTACTATACTCACTTTGGGCATGTTTCTTATCTGTAAAACTTAGTTGTAAGTTCTTCAAAACAGAAATATCAGCTTACATGTCTCCATCTCTTAGGTAGTGTTTATTATAATCTGTAGGGAGTTGCTAAGGAAAAGGTTAATATTTTCATGGCTGATAGACGGATCTATTCTGGTGTATTAAAGAGCCATACGTGTTTTCTGAAAAGGTTGTTAATATCTAGGTATAAGGAAAATATCAGCCCTAAGAAATATAGTATAATGGCCACAAGGTAAATCAAAACACTTAAGTTGTAGCTATACTTTTACCCATAAACTATAATTCAATTCTTCCTTTGTTGTAAATTTCTTAGCCAAAAACTCAGATTATTTACTTATAAGATTTTATTACTCTGTAATTAGATTATTCGTATAGCTCCTTCAACTCTTAAATTTCTTCGTTTTAAAAATTATCTACTAAATTTGTAAAATGCCATGACTTTCTCACCATTTTATTATATGAACTTATTTTATTCATATTTAAAAGAATGATTCTTAATCATCTCTATATATGTACATTTATACATTTGTTATGTTAGCTGTGCACATTCATTTTTTTCTCTGATTACATATTCTTATATTAGTACTTACTAGTCTGATATTATCACTCATTTTATTATCCCAATAACCATAGAAGATCATGTTGCTCATTTAGATGTTTATTAATTCTTTTGAGTGAGATAACTATGGTGGGAAGAATTAACACATACATTATGAGTTCCCCTAGTATTTCTTTAAATCAGCTTCCATGAGGAAATTGAGACAAAAAAAATGTTATTAGTATTAATACAAGTTAATTTCAAAAGCTGTGGGTTGCAGATCTTGTGTTAAAGATCTTATACATTGCCCTGAATAAAAATATAGAATTATGCTGAGAAATAAATTATACCTTAAATGCGACCTAAAAGGAAACAAGCAACCCGCGTAGTGAAGGATAGCTGTAATTTACTCCACATGGTATTATGCAGATAAGGCACAGAACCAGCAACCAAAGGTTTCCTATTTTCCAACGCTCAGGTAAAATAATCATTGCCTGTTCATTACATTGCAGAGTTCTCATCAGGATTTATACAAGCACACACATGTTTAATAAAGGCAAAGACAGGTAAAAACCCAGTAACTTTCTTTATTTAAGAAATCATATTTCCTGAAGTGGAACATCTTTTAAACTTGTTTTTCCTTTTCACATTTCTATATCTTGATAACACTTTGTGTTACTGCTCTTTTTTTCAGTTAACTACTTCCAATTTAGTGTTATCCATGAATTTAATTAGTATGTAATTTAGCTTTACATATTATTAATTGGGATGGTAAATAAGGATGCAGCTGTGGCTGAACAACTATTTTTAAAAGTGCTTAAATGCATCATCCTAATTAATCAAGGACTTTAAAAAGAGACTGTAGAGAGCAAAAATATGAATGTCTATAGAAAATTGGTTTTTATATATGGTTTAAATGCACGTAGAGTATAAATTTGGCTCATAAGAGCAGTAATTCAAGAAAGTGAAAATATTGTTCTTAAAATCATATGTTTGGCTTTCAAATTATTACTTTTCTTAAGAAAAAAAAATCTGACCTAAAATCAGACTTCAAAAACAAGAATAAAAGATAATGATTATAGGGTTAGGAAATTAAAAAAAAAAAATCAAGCAAGAGTGGATAAAGTCTCATAACATAATCTGTCCCATTTGAGAAAGAATGCTTGACATTCTTGGAAAAAAAGGAAGAAAATGGTGACAGGCAGAGATACCCAAATTATATATCCTGAGGGTCTTAAAATTAGAAATATGAATCAGAGAGGTGTTCATACTATCAGGCTAATTTGAGCATTTTTAATGAGAGGCAATTCTATATGATAACTCTTCATGGATAGTCTGTGAAACTGCGGCACTGAGAACTGGGTGTTTTATAAATAGCTCCTTCTTTACATTATCAGTGATATAGGTACTCTACTCCCATCTACAACCCAACATTTTTCCTCTTTGGTATTAAGAACACTTCTTGAGAAAAAAATTAAGAAAACATAAACAACAACAACAACAAAGCATGAAAGACTCCATAGTTATTACCAGGACTTATTTTCCAAATGTAAAAAAAAAAAAAAAGAGTATTGAGAACTCAGGCATAACTACGAATTTCAACATCTTAGAGATAGCAGCTGTCACTGATGACTTCTGCAGTGATGCTGTGTGTGACTATTTCAGCATCAGAACCCAAACTCCTCAGTTAATTTACCAATCCTCTAAGTAGGTAAAACCATCCGTGATTGCCTTCCATCTGTTCCTAGAGGTCCCCATGTTTGTTATTTCTTACATGGGTGCACACCACCCAACTGTGACACAAACTCACATATCAGCTTGTCAGGTAGTTGTGAAGACAAAGGCATAGGAAAACAATCCCAGCTTTGAAAACTCTGATTCATAAAAATATCAGAATCAAAACTTTTATGACTAAATGCTATATGTTACCATTTATCTTCTCTAATCCCTTAAAAATAGCACGTTATATGTTATAATCATTGTAGTCTACAATTTAAGGAAGTGGTCTGATTATGTTAGCTCAAATAATAACTCTAGATAGTAACTCTTTACGATTTACTAAATTTCATTGGGCACCACAAAATAAAATCCAGCTATAAATGGGGAGAATAGATTTTTCTTTTATATCTAAACTGAAAAAGTCTCAATTTTGCAAGATTATGTGCCTTTTTTTAATTAAGGACAAAGAATTTTGGTATGAAAATGAGGAGACATATAATTACAATAAAACACATAATCACAGAGATAAAATTGTGCCACAGCTGAATAGTTTTAAGAAGTATATCAAAGACAACTGACCAATAATGCAGTCTATTCTACTTTTGAATATTCTTAAACAGTTTCATTGTTAAAGGTCGCGATAAATATATCTCTGCTCTTTAAAACTTCATTGATATTTTAGTAAAGGTAATTATTATCAATTATCACTTCTAATTATTATCAATGTGATGCCCTTAATCATTTGATCACTGTGAAAAACTTTTGACTTAATTACATACTGTTTTGCATGACTCTTTTCTGACTGAGATATTTATCTTTCTAATTACATTGCATAATTTGGTCATGTAAGCATCGTTGTGTGTGATTATATCTATGTATTTTTAATCAGACAATTGTGGATTTCAACACTGGCTCATAGATTTACTTTCTGTATGACCTTCCATTATCTATTCTCTCTTGGTTTGAGTCTTCTCACATAAAATTAAAAAGTTAATATAACATACCTCTATGTATGATGAAGATTGAATCAGATAAAGCATGCAAAGCACCTATTACAGTATCTTAAACACAGTGGCTAATTAAAAATAGTGATTAATGTGTGGTTTTTGTTAAGAAAAATAGTCTAAGATCCCCCTCAGGAGTGGTTCCAGTGCATTATACAGCACTTTTCCTAGAGGGTGCAGTGAGAGCAGTTCCAATGCATTTTGGTTTTATTTACAACCGATTGTTAGAAAAAACCGGAGGTCCACCTGTGAATTTACAATGTCCATATATCATCCTCAGAAGTTATCAGTTCACCTTCATTCTCTCAATAAATTTGATTTTGCCCTGCTAAATGTTAATATTAAATCTTATGATATTTTTATTCATTACTCTTTTAATTTTTAAAATTATTTTCCTGAAGTTTATCTCATTTCATCCTTCCAGCATGACTGGGAGTTAGAAAGGACATTATTTTTCAAGGAGGGAAATAAGATCCACAGAGGTGAAGTGGCATGCTTCAAATGAAATGAACCACAAATCTAGTTCTAGGCCTATAACAATGTGATTCTAATTCCTCCATATGTGGACGATATAAAGATGCATTAATAGGCTTTGCACAGAGAGTTCCTTCTAAGTGGAAATTCTGAAATCTCCTACAATTGAGAAAATGCTTTGGTTTAAACATTTATTCTTACCGCTTGAAAACCTAGGCGATGTCAAAAATCTATGTTTAATTACCTGTAGTCTTTTTATTATTTTAGATTTTATTTTACTTTGGATTTTCTCTGATCACCTTATACCCAGATTATCCAAAATCTATTTCAATATCTCATTTCAAATTATCTTTTGCTTGTAGTTTATATAAACTAATGACTTCATTAAATTTTCAATTTGTTAAAGAAACAAATAGTGACTATGTCCAAGGGCATATTATATTTCTTAAATGTATCTAATAAATATCGGAAAGGTCCTTTAAAATTTGAGCGAGCGTATCGCCTAGAGAGGTACCCTTGGTAGCATCATCTTCCACATCTCCTTGGTTGAACCTTTCTCTGGAATATTTGATAAGTCTGTCCCAACTACTGCAGCTTTCATACTACTGCCTCACTTCAGGTTTTTATTATGTTTCCAATTATTATTTTATCAGATTTGTTCTGACTAGAGTCTCTGCTCATGGTCACTCCCACATATAATTCCATTTGCAAGTTCCCAGGAGTCATTTTCTTAAAATTAAAACTCATATGTGTCTGCTAACAGAGGATAATGTCCAGAGATGCTTTATGATCTGGATCTAATCACGTTTATGCCACAAATGATTATTACAGTTTTGATGAAAAATGACGGAAAACCATAAAAATTTCCTTAATATAATGATAATATTGATAAGTTATAACAGTAGCAGCAGCCAACATTTATATGGTGCTGACTCTGTACAGGCACTGTTCTAAGCATTTTTAATGATTAATGTATTTAAACCTCAAAATATCTCTGGAGTATACACTATTATTATTATTATTATTAATAGTAGTATCAGTGGCAGTGTTTGCATTTCATAGAGAAAATATTGATATAGGATACTACTTCTTGGGTAAATGGTTTGTTGGTTGCCAGTCCCTTGGTTTTAAAACCCCTCAAAAGCACATATTGATCAAAATTAGAATTCTATGATGCATTGGTACGAAACACAACTCATGTCATGAAATTTCAGAGAGAAGTGGTTTGCACAACTGTGACTATTCTTGTGAGAAGTTTCTAGGATTTCTCACTACTTCTGACTCGGGATGGGAAGGGACAAGACGTGATCAGCTGACATGATGGTCTGTCACTAGTGCACCTTGAAGGACCTGGAGATGTCAGCCTCATTCTCCTCTCCAACCTGAGTTGTCCAAATCAGTCCCAGCAGAATCTAAAGCAAAGACCATGGGCTGGGTTGTTGCAGGTCAGCTCCAACAGCAAATGTCAAACTGGGATCTGACATCTGTAGCTAGGAGAGATTTCTGGCTGCCTTATACTTCTATACCCACAGACATGAAGTCCAGCCACATGCCCACTAGTTCCCACTGTGTGTAGCAGTCGCATAGGCTTCCCTAAACTCTGATAATCTCCCCAGCACGTGCAGAACCAAAATGGCGTGCCTTAAATTTCCTGCCCTTATTTGGAGCTGTCTCTCCGTGTCTTCTTAGGAGAGATCAAATTATCTTGTTAAGGGTGCAGTACGCCCATATGAAGGTGGGCGATTCCTTCTCTGTCTTCCCATAAAAACCTGTTTTAATTAAGCACATCTTTTAACACAATGGGCTGTAATTATTACTTCAAGTATCTTTCTCAACAACTAGAATGGGTTCTCTTTAAGGCAAGAGTCATTTTCTAATTGATTTTAGTACCCTGAGGTCTTAGTGCAGCTCCTGGCATATTCTAATTTTTCACTAAATACTTGACTAGTCATTTTATTACAGATTGTTTATTTAAACATCACAGAGAATCTGTCAGAAATTCAATGACCATGAACAGAAATATGATTTCATATATTATAGTTTCGAGTGTATGTGCTTTTTTTGTTTGTTTGTTTTTGGTAAAACATGTTTGTTTCTATTTGCTTTTCATTATGGTAATGAGGATTAGCTAAAAATAAAACTAAATTATTTTATGAATTTTTCATTGAATAATAAATTATTTTTATGAATATAATGGCTTTAAATGTAGTACATATTGACTATGGAAAAATTTGTTCCCTTGTTACATTTGAATCAGGTTGCAATTGAAAATTTTTTTTTGAAATAAAGCAATTGGATAACCATAAAACATAGGAAGAGAATATTCATCAATGATGTGACCTCAATCGATTTGATTCCAGATGCAATATCTACTATGCTGATATCATAAAGTTTTACTGTATAAATATCTTTTGGAAATTAAAAAGTTATTTTAACAACTCCTATTAGAACTCTATGGATATATCAGATAACAAAGTCTATCAGGAATATTTATTTTACATCTATTTATTTTAATCAATATTTAATATTGTATCTATATATTCCAATTAATCTCTTTTCCGGAATTATCACTCACACCAGTCTGAAGGCAATATATCTGACTAGTCATATATTTTAGGAATTAGAATTTAAAAGCTTAATTAGAGTTTAAAAACTCCATTATGTAGAGAAGCATCTTTACTGAAGCTGCAGATCCAAATAAAAGCAAGAACTGGTAAATTAGAAGGAAAAAAAAAAGATAGGAGAAGAAGGCAGTGTGAGCAAGAGGGAAGTGAGGACTTCTCCCGAAAAGGAACAGAAGAACCAGTGGAGCCCTACAAAGCCATCGGGAGTCACCTGGGACCACATGACCTGCAGCTGGTATGGAGTCCAGTACTATTTATACCCATCTCCAAATGTACACAGTGTTAGAGGACAACTCAGTGGAAGATAACTGATGATAGCAAGGTGGCCTATCTGCCATCCTCATTCATTATAACAGCAACTCACATGTAGGTTTTCTGCTCTGGGTCAGCTTAGCCTGAACTTGAAAGCAAGTCTCAGATTCACACACAACGCTTGCTGCCAATGGAACTTCAGAAGGTTTGTCTGGCTGCATCATTTTTGTCACCTTACTCAGAGACCCAAGGGTTAGACTTCAGCATTCACTTTTGAGACAGACAAGAAATACACAGTACCTTCTTGCTTTTTTGACAGAGAGGAAATGACATTACATCAAAAGTCTCTTCAAGACATTTTGCCTCTATTCCATGTAATTCCTACATGAATCAAAGTATAGAGCCAAAGAGTCCTTAAGTTATAAATTTTATTTTTAATTGTTGGGAGACTTTGAGAAGAGCACATTATTTACTTATTTAAAAGATATGTAGATTCTTAAAATATTTTGTTTTGAAATTATAACTTGCTTAAGCACATGTATGTTATGAAAAATCATTAATGTATAGTTCGGATACCTTTTTCAACTAGTTTTCTAAATCTAAACAATACAAAAACAAAATGTATATAAAATTTTTAGGTCACAATTTGAACAATTTGATGTATTTAGTTGCATGCATGCATAACAGATTTTAACCTATCCTCGTTCATTCTCTTTTTTTCAATACTATATTGTACAAAAATCATATACGATACCTATGTATAATGATATATATGTTAAGTTTTGAGAACCAAAAGTTCAATAAACAAAAGTCTCACCCTCAAGTTTCTTAAGGGTGGGGTGAAGCCATATTAACATGAAAATATGCTTCATGTTTCTTAAAATAATGTGTACATATTTAATTCTTACTGCTTTAATGTTATTTAGCCTACTGCCAATTTTCCTTGCATCATATTTAATCATTGACTCAAACATTTTATGAGTCCTACTATGGACTCTGTAGCAAACAGGAAAGTCTGTCCTCAATTCACATCATGGTGCAGTTCCTGCAAATTCAGTGTCTATTAAAACTGCCAGAACGTCCTGTGTTTACATGTAAAATGGAGATCCGTTAAGCAGCCCTGGCAGATGTCTTGAATAGTTGGCAGGTATTTAAATGTCATGTGGGACTTAGAACAAATCTTCGATTTGTGGGGAGTTTCCATAACTTGCAACTTTTCTAGCATCCCTGTCCTGAAACTACTAAATTCAAGTGATATCTCCAAAAATGTCTCCACACCTTTCTGAAGGGCATCCTGCCAGCCAGTGTTGTCCTGCTGAGATCCACTGCACTACAGAATGGCCACCCCTTGCTTCTATTCAGGCAGTGATGGATGTTTACATTCACAAACACATTCCACAAGGAAAGAAAATTAGATTTGCATCTCCTTGTTCCTAGCAAGAGGTTGGAGTGTATTTATCCACTTGATGGTTTCACCACCAAAAAAGAAGCTGCTCCTGAGTGCTACCGGACACCCCAGATAATCAGTAGTTACTGTGCAACCAGAGGACTATGCATTTATGGCTTTTTCACATCTAATCTTTCACTCTGTATGAGTTCAATTCAATGTAATTTGAAATTTGGGGTTATTTCAGAGTTTTAGGTGAAAAGAAATCTAGGTCACTGCAGGTGTAACTTAGTTTTCTAAACTATGCTTAGGCTTTATTTTTATCCTCCCTTGTCCCCCTCCCTCCACACACACACCAACATCCTTCATCCCAGAAATAACGTAAAGCTCCTCTGAATTTCTGAGAATGACTAGACAATCTTGTATACACACACACACACACACACACACACACACACTCACAAACACACATATTTTTATAGTAGGAATTAATAATTACATGAGAATTTCTCTAATTACTTGGTAGAACATTTGGATTTCTGTATGTCTTCAGCTTTTCAAAGAACAATCAAAACCTTGTAGTATAATTTTGTGCTAAAAATTCAGAATACTTCTACAATTTCACACAAACTGAATTTTTACACAACTGCAGATTTATATCCACAACCTAAGGTTCCTTAGCAGTAATTTGGTATGTTAGAAATAACATTTATTTTCATAAATTAGACTATAAAAATGCAAAATAGGTCATATGTTATTAATATTTTCCTTAACCTACAGATTAAGATGTTTAGAGACCAAATGTAATTTTTAAGAAGTGACTCATTCCAAAAATGTGACTCATTAGTAATGGAGATAAAATGTCACGATTGCATTAAAGGAAAGATAATTTTTTTTTTGTACAACTGAAAACTAAAATTGATTTAATATATTCTATTTCCCTTTTGCAATCCTGGGAGAGGAAACTCCACTGGGAGAAGAATGTAATACATAGTTTCACAGCCATATACTCACAAAATTACTTTCATGCAAGAAAGCAAAGTTATCATCTATATAAATGAGATAATTTTCCTACTGTTGTATTGTACTGGGAAACTATTTCACCTGTTCTTAAAGTTGTTCAGAAAGGTTTTATCAGGGTTAAATAGAGATATGGATCCAAATTTTATTTATGCTCAGGATAACAATATTTTTTTAGTAAAATTATTTTATATCCTAGCAAGTATTTAATTACTTTACAGCAATGAATACAGCATGTCAGATTTTCATTTAATATGTTTAATACAAATTGCAATAGTAAAATTAATGAAGTTAAATTAAATACAATAGTATACTTTAATAATTTCCCCATTTCTAATTTCTTAACTAATTTGCATGCTAAACATTTAATGTAAACATAATGAAACAAAACACTACAATTATTTCTGTTGTGGATTTTTAAAGTGAAATCTATTTAAAATCAACTATACATAATTAAAAATAACCCTAATATTTCTGAAAATGTAAAAATGTTTGGATTTTCCATGTTTCTAAAAGTAAGGTACTGTCCCTAAAATGAAATGTATGATGTGATAATGGATACATTTTCAGTTGCAAAAAGATGTTTCTGTTTTCTAGTTTTTGTTTTCTTTCATTTTATTTAGAATTATCGAGATAATAACACCACTCTTGAGAGAGCAAATTCCCACTTGCATAACACAGTGGCTGAACCTGCAAGAAAGTTTATATCTCAACCCCACCAGTTACAGCTGTGTAATCTGAGTAAGTTATTTAATTCTACGTGCTTCAGCTTTACCCTTGGATATCATGGATACAGATATTTTTTATGGATAGCTAAATTATAGCTACTGTCATACTAATAGCTTATTTATGTACTTCCTCACGGGGAACATTTTAAACAGTAAAATCACCAACAAAAAGGACAAAAAATGTAAAAAAGTGGCAATAGACTGAAAAAAAAAACACACTTGTTTACAGCACAAGAACTGAAACAGGAAGCAAGCAGGAAGGTGTCTTGTTCTTCCTCAGCTGGGAACGTGTGTGTAGGCTCACCCCAGTTCTTGCCCTTCAGTGCCTGTCCGTGAATGACCTTGAAAGTGCTGCCAGTATTGATTTGCTTTTACAAATACATTTTAATGAGTAGATGAATTTGCAAATAGGTAATCTGTAAATAATTAGGATCAACAGTTTCTCTGTAGGGACAAGTAGGACTGAGATCAATACATAATAGGTCTTAGCAACCCTAAATTAAATAATAGAAAAGCAAAAAAAAAATAATAACAACTTGAAAGAACATTGCTCCTGAAATGATTCCACCTGGTATTTACTCTTCTTAAGTTTCTAGGTGATAATGTTGCAGGAAGTGACACCCGAAGGAGGAATTCGGACACTCAGACAACTTTGTTAGAGAAAAGAGAATTTAATGCCAGTGGAGAGCTTGGGGCTTAACAGCACAAAGCATGATCTCCCCTTGGTTAGATGTCTTACAGCTTACATGCCCTTGCAGTGTCCATGCAAGGGGTGCGTGATTCCTTTGTCTGAGGTGTCACGTGTGCCTCGTGACTCACGATGGGAGGAGGAGCTTTGTGTGGGGGGCTCTAAGAGAGGAAGAATTTCCAGACCACTGGTTTTACAGATCGTTTGTTTTGCGAGCTTGGCGATATCAGCATTGTGATAGGATTCTCAAACAGAGAGATGGAGCATTGAGGCTACAAGTAGGAAGCAACTTATTAATGCCGGCACCTGCTCAGTGGATTCTTATCCAAAGGCTGAGCTCTAATTGTAACATAACAAGCAGTTTTACACAGTCTTGTTATTCTTACACAGCTACAGAGGTAAGGAGGAGCATTAGCAGGTTGGCAAGCCATGAAGCAACAGATGTGAGCTGGAGGGTCCTTGAGGTGGGGGAGGAAGCTATGGGAAGACATGTGAGCTGGAGAGTTCTGGAAGGGGAGAGGGCAGTCAGGAATAGGCTTTACCTGGCTGAGCCGGTCATTTCTGCATACCTCTCCCGTGTACCCTTTCAGACGCCTCCTCTCCTCTCTCAGTAAGGCCTGACTCTGAGTTTTAGTTCCCTACAGGATCCACTGTTCTGGAGGCAAAATTCATCGAAAGAATCTTATCCTTTTGTCTTTTATATAAAAATATAACAAAGAACACCGCTTGCCATCTAGCAACTGATTCAGAAATAGTCTTAGAGTGGGGTTCACTAGAGAGACCCCTTTCCTATTATAAAATGGCCAAACTTCCCATGAGACTTTGGAAAAAGTTAATATTGATATTACTTCCTTATCAGGATTCTGGATTCATCTCAAGTTAAACATAACCAGACCTGGTAGCACATATAATCCTTACACCTACAAGAATGGGATGTTACTTTAATAAGAACAATTAGTTTCCTTAGTTTCTGATTCAATAAAGAGTCTGCCTGCTTTTTCCTTTTACTCTAATGAAAAAAATCAGGCATTCTAAAGTAAGACAGCACTGAATAACTGTAGCTGGAGAAAAATAATTAAAGCTTCAACAAAATAGTTGAAATGAGCTTTGGTAATGAAATTTTAGATACAAAATCAAAAGGATGATGTAATTCATGAAAGAAAAAACTGACAAATTGGACTTTAAAAAATCAAAACTGTCGTTCTATAAAAGACTGTTAAGACATGAAAAGATAAATATATAGTGGGCAAAAATATTTGCAACAGACATATTTGATAAAAGACTAGTATCCAAACTATTCAAAAAGCTATTAAAATTCACAGATAATAAAACATATAAGTTAATTCAAAAATAAACAAGATAGGTGATTTTTAAAAATTGTGTAAACATTTGTTTAAAGATCCCTTTCAAAGAGCTTTTCTGAAATGTGTTGGCTATGGCTGTGCTGTCACCCTCCTCATTTTTTTTTAATCCTGAAAATATGGTGAATTATTTTGTTATTTTCAAATGTTGAAGCTGCCTTGTTTGCATCCTTGGAATTATCTTAAATAATTCTTGTATTTACATAACAAACCATGTCAGACAGTATTATAATTTTTGCTTCAACCACCAAGAGTAATTTAGCAAACTCTTGAGACTTCGTGAAAAGACTATCATGAGAAAGAGAGTCTATCAGTCCGATCTCTTGTGTCATTGCTGGCAGTCATTTCACTTTAAATGCTCAACGATCACCAGTTGTTGCTATTTATAGTTTAAACAAAGGTTGTATTCAGTGAAATACATACTTATGAGTTTTGGCAGTGTTTCTTCAAAGTGCTTTTGAATTTCATTTTGATAGATACTCTGAGGTTATTATTGACCTACGACCAATACTATTATTATTAAGGATTATTTTTTGTCTTATAACTTCTGAATTATTTGAATGGTTACATTAGTAACCTCTCCCGTCATTTCTCCAGAGAATATATTCACTTTAACTACTAAATAGATAACTGGTGATCACTGTCTTAAGAGACTAGAGCCTGACAATTTATTTAACAATATGCAGAGTTCTTAGTCTTCACTGTAGCAGAACAAATTATAATCCATCGTGAATTATAATCTCAGGCCTAACATCCTCAGTACAATCTACTTCCCCTGTACAATCTACTGATCAATCGTGGTCAATCTGCTGGCTAAGCAACACATGAAAAGGAGATGGAGAGTGGGCACTCTCTCTGCCATTTCCTCTACACCCATTTAAAAATATCCTCTAGAAGGAAAACTTTTGTAAATCAAGATGAAATTTGGGAGGTAAGAGTTGTATATAATTTGTAAAATTTCAGATACATAATTATATATTTCATTATGTGATACGTAAGCGACATTACAAATAGCCTTTTAGTTTTATCTTTGAAATATTTATTTTCATGTTTAAAAAGAGCTGGTATTTGAGAGAAGTGATAACTGAAGTTGAATTTATGATTGGAGAAACTATCCTAGATGTATTATTTCCTCTAATTTTGCTAGAAATAAGCCTGCCAATTTTTCATTCCCGTCAGGCAATGAAGAGCTCATTACTGAGACCACCTACAGATGGTATGATTGAAATTTTGAATCTGTGCATAATCACCTCATTATTTTGATCTTTTGATGCAAATCTCTTGATAATCATGGACATTACACTAAGCATAAGCGTAGGAGTTCAATTTTAGCCCTAATTTTACTCACACTTCATATATGTCCTACATATATCCGAAATATTGCTAGTATGTCTATCTTCCATCAATCATTAAAAAATTAAAGCCAAATGTTTATATTACTGGTTTATTATTTTATTTCATGCATTAATGAAGTTAGAGTATTAGGTTATATCATTTTGGAAAATTTTGGTTTTTACATAATGTGTTATCTTTTTAAGTCTCAACACTTTGCAGTTCACATTAGCCTGTTATTTCATCAATGTGTAATTAGTTTGCAAATTAGTGTTTCCTTTCTTCTCTGCCTGGGATGAGAATATTGTTCAACATAAGAACTTAGTTTTATATTAAACAGCATTAGTTTTATATTAAAATAATTCAGCTGTTCCTGTTAACATGACAAAATATTACTTTAAATAAGAAAAATCTTTAAATATTAAAGGGTACCATTTCTTACTCCTCCCATTTGTTTTAATTTCATTTAATGATTACAGGTAGTGTTATAAAATGTTTTTTAAATTTTAAAAGTTATTAATAAAACACAAGAATCCTATATTATTTTGTTATGTAACATTTTTTAAATCGACAATTAGGTATACTAAAATATTATTACGTGCACAGAGGTTAAATTACAGAATGACTTATATTTCAATTAAGATACAGCATCGTTTACTATAATTAAAGTTCATATTATGGATCCAACATTAACAATAGAATCTTTATAATAATTACTAAGATAAATTAACTGAATTTAATAAGTGCCAAAATAGAAAAGTCAAATATGTAATTTTTAAAAAACGTATACTGGTATTTAAAATATAATTTGTTAATTTTTAAGACTTTATTACTTTATTACTTTTTTTAACCAAGGATGAACCTACACTGAAACATCACAACCACCTCAAGTCCATAGTTTCCCTTAGGGTTCACTCTTGTGGTTGTAAGTTCCATGTGTTTGGAAAAATGTATAATAACATATATCCATCATAATAGCATACAGAGTATTTTCCCTGCTCTAAAAATCCCTTCTGCTCTGTTTATTCATCTCCTTCCCTCCCCCGCTCACCCCAAGTTGGGGCAGCCACTGATCTTTTACTATCTTCATAGTTTCCCTTTTTCAGAATGAATCATACAGTATATAGTCATCTCAGTTTGGCTTTTTTCACTGAGTAATGTGCAATGAACTTTTCTCCATGTCTTTTCAGGGCTTGATAGCTTGTTTTTTTTTTTGTTTTTTTTTTTAACTCTGGGTTATAGTCCTTTGTCTGATTTGCCATTTTATCTATTCACCTAATAAAAGACATCACCACTGCTTCGAAGCTTGAAACTTTCCTGCTTTGTCCCTGAGCATAGTGCAAAGGTTCAAATTTCTCACTATTATGTTAGCTGTAGATATTTTGTATAATATATTCTTCATCAAATTTAGGAAGTTCTCTTATATTCCTAGTTTCCTAAGTTTTTATCATGAATAGATGTTTGACTTAGTCAAAAGCTATTTCTGCATCTGTTGATATAAATATTTTTTTTCTTTCTTAGCCTGTTGATATAGTTATGTTAATTGCTTTTGAAAGGCAAATCCTTTCGTACCTGAGATAAACCTCATTTAGTCTTAGTATATAATTATTTTTAATACATTATTAGATTCTATTTGCTAGTAGTTTCTGGAGTATTTTTGCATCTATTTTAATGAGAGATGAGATATATATTTTCTTTCCTTCTAATTTGTCTGGTTTCAATGTTAGTATAATGCTAGCTTCATAGACTGGATTAGAATGTATTCCTTCTGCTTTTATTCTCTGAAAGAGATTATAGATAATTGCTATAATTTCCTTCTTAAATGTTTGGTAGAATTCACTAGTGAACCCAATTGGTCATGGTGTTTCCTGAAAGGTTATACTTGGGATTCAATTGTTTTTAATAGATGTTAAAGATCTGCATTAAGATTATCTATTTCTTTTTGTGAGTTTTGGCAGATTGTCTTTCAATGAAACAATCCATTTCATCTAGGTTATCAAATTTGTAGGCAGAGTTACTCATATTATTCCTACGTTATTTTCATTTCCACTGTATCTGTGAAGTCCCTTCTTTCATTTCTTATATTTGTAATTTGTGTCCTCTCTCTTTTTTTTCTCAGCCTGGCTAGAGCTTATCGATTTCAGTGTTCTTTTCAAAGAATCAGCTTTTGGTTTCAATGATTTTCCTTACTGATTTTCTGTTTTCAACACCAATTCTTATTATTTATTTTCTTCTCCTTAAATTTAACTTGCTCTTGTTTTTACTAGTTTTTCTAAGGTAGAAACATATTGGTTTTAGGTCTTTCTTCCTTTCCAAAATATACATTCAATGCTATAAATGTTCTCCTATGTACTGCTTTTGCTGCATCCCACAACTTTTGATAAATTATATTTTAATTTTCATTTAGTTCAAAAGATTTTAAAATTTCTCTTCACAATTATTATTAAAAGTATGTTTTGGGATTTTCCAGTTACCTCTCTATTTGCTTCCATTTTAATTCCATGTTGAGCTGAGAGCAGATATTGCATTATTTCCATTCTCTGTAGTTTGTTCAGGTGTGTTTCATGGGTCACACTGCGGTCTCTTTTTATAAATGTTCCATATGAGCTTGAGAAGAACATATATTCTATTGCTGTTGGATAAAGTAGCCTATAGATAGTAATTATATCTGGTTAATTGATGGTATTATGATGTCAACTATGCCCTTGCTGATATTCTGCCTGCTGCATCTGTCCGTTTCTGATAGAGGGAGGTTAAAGTCTCAAACTATGACAGTGGATCGTCTATGTCTCCTTAAACTTCTGTAGGTTTTTGACTCATGCTGTTGGGCGCTCTGCAGTTAGGAGCCTACACATCAAGAATTATTATGTCTTCTTGGAGAATTGACCTCTTTATCATTATACTCATATCTAACACTATTTGAAAGAAACTTCAATAAATTCTCTAATATCTATGAGATGTGCATGTGTCTACATCTTTATGTGCGTTACTACATTTTTTCCCTCAGTCTTTAACACTAACATATTCTTACAGAAGTATTTTACCTAGACATATTTCACTAAGGTAACTACATAATTTAAAAAAATAAATTGAAAGCTAGAATAGATCATTTAAGTGGATTCTGAAAAAATATAAGATATTTATAACCTCCCATTTTTACTTAAGCATGAACCCATTCAACATAAAACCAAATTTTCATGAATATTACTGTAGTTACATTCTATGCTAAAGCCTGAGATGTTTAAAATACAAAAAGTATAATCATAGAGAATGTTAACATCTAAGGAATTCCAGCATTTGAAATGTGAAGTACCAGTTTTGATTTTTGTTCATCTCTCCAGGCTTATCTTCAGTGTACCACAAAAAATTGCTCACAACTTTTCTAAAGGTAGTCAGATTCTTGGAGACAAAGTATGAAGGATATAGAACTTTAAAATATATTATCTGTATCATTAAATAAATTCAAGTGTAATAGGAAAAAATACTTAAGAGGACTTATTTCCAATACAACATAGCGGGCAATGCAGATACAAGTATAGGATTCTACCAAACACAGATCAGCGTGTGAGCTAGCCTGGGGTTTAAAAAAAATGGTGGATGAATAGTGACTTGAAAAGTGATGACTGCATTATTGAAAGACCATCACAGGGAGAGAGTGGAATATTAGGCACAGAAATACAAAATAGAATGACGTTTGCAAAAAAGGAACTATCAAAAGACAAAATAAGATTGTACCGTTACTAGGGATTATGAAGGGAAATAACAGGGATGCCAGTTAACCAGAACAGTATAGACAGAAATATTACTTATTATCAGGGAAAAGAAAAAATTTAGAATGAATATTTATGTCTTCCTAAATTAACCTTGTTTATTTGTTACTTGAAGCAAAAACTCAAAATAGCAATTATTGGACAAATGAGAACTAAGATATACAGGTCATCATCAGCTTTAAGTCTAATACAATACGCTCACTACAGCTTTGAGTAAAGATAACATTCTCATCAGGATTTGCCAGAGAACTGCTGCAGTCATGTGTGAGGAGGCAAAGCTGAGTGACAGCTTTGGACAACACAAATGGAATAGTGCCTCATGAGTGTGTGTTAACCACATGCATGATTCCATCTTCCCATTTAAAAAATTTTCCTTTTTACTTTTAGATTTTTTTTCAGATTGTTGGTATAAACTTGCTTAATTTTTCCCTTTAACTTGTGAAGATAATGCACACTAAAGTGTAAAATTAAATAGCTGAATATAAGAGGAAGATTAGATACATATTGGAAAACAAAGACTTTTCATCAACTACATTTCCTATAATAATTTGTAATCTTTTCATGCCTTTATCTTAGAATTATTTCTGGTGTTTTTATACTATTGTGTGGATATTTTATGTTCTGAGTTATGTATCTGGACATAAAAAGATACCTGCTTCTCATTTTCATCAGAAGTAATTAACTTCTTACTCCCAAAATCTTTAATGTGTTCCAATTAGAGAGCACACAATAAATAAATAATTTTTATATCTCTATATCAGGATTGAGGACAAATTTCACATAATATATAAACATTTATTAAAAACAAAACCTAATTGTAATCAAATATTGGAATATGTCTTCATTATTTACATAAATTCTGATTTGGGGGAAAATACAAAACTATATAGTAGATATCATCAGTAGCCATTATCTTAATGCTAGGGGAAATTTTTCATAATTATTTTCCAACTTTATAGTTTATTCTACAGTCTTTTTTCTATACTTAATATATTCTCAACCCCATCCTCGAATCTTATCCGTTCTTTAGTTTTCATCTTAATTCTGCCTTCTCCTGCTTTTCACCTCAATCCTATCTTCAGATTTTCACAGCTATTGCTCGGCATCTGTATCCTCATCTTTTTATAACCCATAGATAGCATTTCCCAAATATCAGTACTATGAATTTTGAAAATTTGATATTTTCAATCTGTCACATTTTTATGTACTAGCATGTGTTCTCAAGTTGTTTCCTGCTATATCTGTTCTAAAGTTGTATCAGTTAGAATTATTTTAACTAAATGAAACAGAAAGCAAGAAAAATTATCTTTAAAAACTAAGTACATTTTATCTCATGAAAAAAATAATCTAGAATGATGATTGGCTTTCTGGCCGGTCAATATTACAGCTAAATTACATGTTTAGGGATTCTAACATTTTCTAATCGTTTCATTTTACCATCTACCATGTTGGCTTCATAGTAAGTCTCATTCTCCTCATAATTATAGGATATTGACCAGAACAGGACAGGCCAAACACTACATTCACAGTTTTTAAGACTATTTATCTATGCTATTCAGGCTGCTATAACAAAACATCATAAACTGAGTGGATTATAAACAAAAGAAATCTATTTCTCACAGCTCTGGAAGCTGAAAGTACAACATTATGACTCTGATAGATGTGGTGTCTGCTGAAGGCTCACCTCCTCGTTCCTACATGGCACTTCTTGCTGTGTCCTCACATGGCTGAAGCGGGAGGGGAGCTCCAGCGGGGGGTCTCTCTTATAAGGGCACCACCCTCATGGCTTAATTACCTTCCAAAGCTGCTTCTTCCTAAAACCATCACCTTGAGGGGTAGAACTCCAACATTTGAGTTTTTGGGGGACACAGATCCCCAGACCACAGCACTGTTATTTCTTTTGGTTCAGAGGACAGCTTCCATGTCTTTGCTGGGATGGACTGTGTGTCTACTCCTGGACCAGGCCCTGTTATAGGAATGTCAGTGCGGGGTCACATTAGGTCCCCATTCCCCACAAAATACAAAAGAAATCATGACAATCCAGGCACATCAGGTAACCATAACTGACTTAAAATAACAGACGTCCAAACAGAAAAGGTGTAGCCTAAATTATTTTTTACAATAGATTAGAATAGTTCAATTTAGGGAATCAACTACAATGTTCATTTTTCGTAAACTGCTTCTCTTCTACACCTTAGTAGACTTGTTCTCCATTCTTGTGAATTTTCACATTCTTTTTTTAACCTTTTTTCTTATAAACTATCTTTAATATTTTATTAAGTAACCAGGGTAATCAATCAGTTTATAATTACTGAATTATTAGTATTTATAGAATAATGCCAAATAAATCTGAGTAGATAACTGGTGTGAATTCATTTTCAAACATTTTTTTTTGAGTCCAAAGAAACATTTCTTTTCTGCAGATATCTACATTGTAAGAAAAGAGAGGTTCAAGGGCATATGTATGGAGTTTATACTGAAGATTTTTATACATCTCAGTAAATACACAGTCATATATTATAAAAACAACTTCCAAAATAAAAATATTGAGCTATCTGTAAGTTTCTATTTCCAATTCTATTAAAATTGGCTGCAGGATGATAGGTATTTTAATACAAAGTAAAGATACACTCATGAGAATTTTCATCTTTTATAAAAAGCCTTATTTATCGTTATTATTCAAACCTATTCTAGCAGCAAGTCCATTTCCCTTACAACATATTTTTGCTGTGAATACTGATGATAAAAACAAATTCTGTTCATAATTTCAGCAAGTTTTCTATATTCTTCTTAAAGGGGACAATTTTAGGAGATATAGTTCTTTACCAGAAGCCACACTAGATTTAAGTGCCCACAGGTGTTAAATTACAGGTACCTCAATGATATTTTAAAATAATAGATAATAACTTTAATGAGTGGTAAAAAAAAATCTCACATTTTCAGCCATATAAAACCTAACCATTATTTTTTCAGTAATGTTCTATTAAGGAAATATGTGGCAAAGCGTTAGTTGCTAAAGAAACCATCCTCTATGAAATTAAATAGAAAACAGAAAACTTTTGGAAAAGATATCCAAAATACACACTGAATATTTTGTGCCAGCTTCTTTTGAATTTGGTGTTGGTGTTGGTGTGTTTAGAAACATGTATTTAACAGCAGATACGATAAAATTTATCTAGGGCACTAAGATTGTGCAGTGAGTTTCAAAGTTTTGCTAATAAAGTGGTATGAACCTTGGAGAATTTAATGAAACAAATGTTTTTAACTTTGCTATGGCAAAGTTTATAGAATAATTTACAATATTTCTACATTTTCAACTCTAATATAAACTTTCCTAAAATGAAGTTATTTATTCACATATTGTTTTCTGATTTTTAATTCAAAGTACTTCTAAATAAATTATTTAAGCGAAGATGAGATTGACATTAAGTAGAGAGCATTTTTAACCTTAGATCTTTCATAATGTCCATAGTCTCTAGGAAAGCTAGTATGTTATAGGGCTCACATCAACTGAAAATTCAGCAAGATTGACTCCTGAATGGTGGCAGAGCACACAACATCCTTTAAACTTTTTCAAATATAAAATTAATCATTGTATTTTTCCTTACAATTTTGTACTTTGTTTACAAATTACACAGAGAATATAAAAACATATTACTTTGTGAAAGAATGAAACAATGTAAACACACATTGTTCCTTGACTGATCCTGTAAGAACAACAATAATAACGTAATGTCCGTTCTAAGTGTTTTACATATAGTATACACTTATCCTCACAATATCTCATGTGATAGATCCTATGAACAGTGCCATTTTAGAGAGAAGGAAATAAATATACTAAGAATTTATGTGATTTGTCCAAGACAACATGACTAGCAAATGGAAGTAAGATTGTGAACTAGGCAGCCCAACATCACAACCCAAAGGAAATCACGTTTTTCACTGTAATATTCCAGATCATTTGCTATGCATCAAAGTAAGTGTGTACTTTAAAACACGAATTCTGATTGATAAAATAAAAAAACACTATCCTAATTTATTCATTTATTTAATGCTACAAATATACCAGACACTCTGTTCAGAACTCCAAATAGGACAGAAAAATTATGACATCGACTACATGCACATGAGCTTCAAATATGGTTTAAAAGATAGATATAAAAGACCTATTGATGATAATATGACATAGGAATCTAAATATCTGCAAAAACTAATGGTTAAGTATGACCATTTAAAATGTATAATAGAGCAAATTGAACTAATCAGAAAACCACCATTTTTCTTAGAGGAATATTTGTTATAGATGTTTGCATGCCAATATTTTCAGATGTACTTGGTGACACAGAATAATGGTTCTCTAAAGATGTTTATGTTTTAATGTTATTTTAAATGATATTATTTTCTTATTTTCCAGTGGTTTGGTGCTAGTATGTGGAAATACAGCTATTTTTATTGATCTTGTGACACTGGTAAATTTACTTATTACTTATAGTAATTTTGTTGTAATTTTATATTTTCTACTTAAGCTCATGCTTTCCAATATTTACTATTTGTTTTCTCATGCTATGTTCAGTGGCTACATTATGTACAATCATGTTGAAAACAGGTGGTGAGATCAAATACCCTAATCTTAGATGTTTAAATATTCAGTATTTCACCACTATCTTATTTATAGACTTAATACCTTCATTGAATTGCCTTCTATTTCAATATTTTTGAACTACATATTTTTATCATGAATATGTATTAAATTTTATCAATACATTTCCTGCATCTACTGGGGTGATTATGTATTTCTTCTCTATTATTCTATTAACGTGGTAATTTCATTGATTTCTGTTAAAGGTTACACCAACATTGCTGCATTACCATAAAATGATTCAATTGTCAAAAAAAAACTTCACATAAATCACAGATTATCTCCTACACGAAATTTTAGGAACTGTTCAACAATACAGAAGCATTAAGTTCTTTCTGGAGAGGCCAAAACCCATCAGAAGGAGTTTCTAAATGTTCTTTTCTCCCACGTTAGAATGATAAAAACATGGGCACTTAACCATGTGCCCATAAAATTGTCAGATAAAGGTGTTTTTACTATTTTTACTCCATCTGCTTGACTAACTTTCATTCTCCAGCTGGCCATGTTCTATAAATCCTTAAATTCTGGGTTTATTTACAATAAGAGAACCAGATAGACGAGTCATTTCTTGCCAAAATGCAATTATTTAAAAGAACTCTCAAGTATACTTCCACTTGTAAATGCTATTAGCTTATTTATAAGGAGGTCTGGCCTCGTTCACATATTGCCTGGGCAACCCCCACATAGTAGGAAATAAATCACAGCCCAGCTGTTAGCTTTCTTTCCCTGTCCACCCTTCGATCTTGATCAGTACTTCCTCGCCAAATAACATCAAGTATCTTTTCATAATTCACCTTAAAACAAATTTCCTGGAAATATATCCTGCAAGATTTTATGCAAACAAGTCTGTAAACACTCTAATGGACCACAGGATTTGAACCATCTAATGGAATTTGGGATTTATTATTTTTATAAATCATTTTAGTCATGGTTAAAACACTGCACAAGTCTTTTCATATTTTTTATCAGTTTAATTATTCCCTTTCTCTGTCATCAAGGAGTGTTTGGACATGAGGTTAAAACCTAATAGCACGACATTTGTCAGGTGATCTATCCCTAAAACTTTAGACTTCTTCTAGGTCACACTGAGACACATGTACTTAAGATGATTGGAACTGATGAAAAATTATAGGGTTTTGTGAACTAAAAATTAAGAGTTAAATGGAAGGTGGATGTTTGGCAGCCACTGTGACGTGAGATATAGATACATATCTATAACCCATTGTATGTTATTTCTAATGTATCACAAAGCTGAAGTGATTGTGCTGTATAAATGCAGGGTCCTCAAGGAGCTTCCTGAGGAAATACTCTGATCACGTTCTGCTTGTTGAAGGTACTCATTATGGGGAATTAATACACATACTCAATAAACACCTTTTTGTGATAAAATTCCTCAGAGTTATGACAGAAGCATACAAGAAGCTTCTGTACAGGTATATTTCCATACTTGAGACAAGAATTGCATCTGTTGAAAGTTTTAGGAAGTCTCAAAAATATCTTCAACAAGACAACGTTTAAAAAAGGGACATTGTCCGAGATTTACATAAGTCTGGGGGGATATTTTTAATTATTCAAAACACTGCACTTTTTTTTTTTGAGCTTGAAATCAAGCAGATTTTCATTTATTTTCTCTCAACCAATGTTTCCACTTTTGCTCACAAACACATATCAGGTTGTTGCTTGGGCTAGAATTAAACAAACACAGGTGTTAAAATGATCAGTTTCCTCAAATTTTTCCTTCTTGCTTGTGCTATGGAAAGTCATTAAGCTTCTGTAAAAGACACATTTCCCCAATTCATTACACCTAAAGAAACTGCCAGGCAAAACGTACTGCTAGGATATGAACCGTTGCAGGCTTCCCATATGTATTTTTGCAAGCAGGTGTTTCATTTGCAGTTTGCCAGAAAAAAATTGCTTTTCAGGTGCATAGAGAATATCATCTTTGTACCAAAAAGAAACAGTGATGACTACTCCTAGTAGAGTCTTTCTCAGTAGGAGAGCAATATGGAGCTGCTGAATAAAGGATTGGATTGAACACACAATGTCTGACAGCCTACTGTACACCCATCCAGTCAGGATCCATGTTAATTACTCAACTCTGATTGAATGGCGATAAAACAGTAGAGTCAGAAGCTGGGGGTTAACACCGTTAAAGAACCATTTACATAAAACAGTGCTTTTCCATATCCTTGTGAGTTAAGTGCTATTATATCTACTTAGAAATGCAAAACTGTAGCTTAAATTTTATTCAACTTTCTCAAGGTCACTAAGTTAATAAGGATTGTACCAGAATTTGTACCCATGTCATTGTGCTTACAGAGCCTAATTTCAAGGACTTGAATTCTACTTTGGTTTCTACTTTCTTATTTTATTCTTAGAAGCTGCAGCCCCAGGAACTGAAATACTTCCTATGAATTCCTAGTCGTAAATAGGATTGTGCCATCCTATGGAGAGACTGTCAAAAAATGGCCAATAGTATTACTACTTTTCCAGTATTATAGCCTAAAGCACCACTGAGGTACTGGGTTTTTATTCATTTTATCCTTCCTTTCATGCGACCATATGCCAACGGCTAGGTTCTTATATCAACATAGAGCCTAAGGGCAACTTTTATTTTTTGTTTGTTCTAAACTTATACATATTTCTATCAGTACTCATTATAGGTTATGTAGAATCTCAAATACAAGATTGACCATCCAATTCAAAAGTAAAGTACCCCTGTGCTGGCCCACAGGAAGGAGGCAGTATACCAAAGGGCGCATCAGCACAGGATGCTGGTTAGATAGATTTAATTTCTAAGCCAGCTCTACCACTCATCAGCTATGACCAAAACTAAATTACTTAACATTTGTTTCATTTTTTATTTATTAAAATTAAAGATAAATTTCTATCTCGTTGAGTTCTGTTGAACGTTAATGAAGTAATATATCTAAATAACTTGTGAGAATGTATCTTATTGTCTAGTACATAAGGGTGCTAAGAAATGCTTGTCAATTTTACTGGAATTAGAATTTATATGTTTAGGTTTTATCTGCATTCTTGAGCAATATGAGAGTAAATGTGCGGAGAAAAAAATACAACTTAAACATGAAAAACATTCTCAATTTACCTATGTATGACTCTTAACAAATCTTCCTGTATTATTTAACATGGCTAACAAAAGGAAGTTTTTATATATCAAACTGACATTGATGACCTCTATATGCACATAGTGTTGGCAGACTATGCCTCATCTTTAGGCTTGTGATTTCCCAGGATCACAAAGCTCATATTAGTGACTGAGGACCAGGCCCCCTCTAGGTTCTCAAGTAGTGTTATTGCCTACGGAATAGGAGAAAGTTAACACTTAATAGTCCCATTTAATGCTTTTAATACCCTTTTACTCTTGTCTTCTGATATTCTACCTCTAAATATTATTATGCTTGCATTAAAAATCAATGCTTATTTAAATAAATTAAAAACATGACAATGTTTATAGTAATGCATATATATACCATTTCTTTTATTACTCATTTCATTCTCCCAATCTGAGCTCCCACCTGAAATAAACTTCTTTCAGCCTTAATGATGATTTGACTTCGGGTGGTGAACACACAATGGAATATACAGATGATATCTTATTGAATTGTATACTTGAAACCTATATAATTTTAATTAATCAATGCCACCCAGATAAATTTAATTTAAAAAAATAAAGTGGAAAATTTTTTTTCATTTTACCTTTTGCATTATTTAGTTCTAGAATTGCCTTTCATTCTTATTTGAAAAGAACTCCATTTTCTCTGCCTGAAACACTCCTTCTGTTTATTCATCTTCAGTCATATCTTTAGCCAATTTTTAATAATCTAAAATAGCTAAAATTCTTGTTTGTTAGTCCATCTCATGGGTTATTTGTGACATTTTTGTTCATTATGTTCATATTTTCCAGCTTCTTTGAACATGTTGTTTTGTTGTTCTTGTTCTATTTTATTTCATCTTGTTACTTATTCATGACAGAAACTGTGTTTAAAAGAAAAATAAAGACTGAAATAGAGAGTCTTCTCCCACCTTCCAGGGGGCACATGTCACTTTGTATTTTTGACGGTGTGTCATTTTGAGAGAATTTATCATTGGGATTGCTGGTTCAAAAGTCATGTGTTGACAATTTTTCAGGATATTAACAAACAGATTTTTATAAAAAGAAATAACTTTCTGCATTTTCTCAAATAATAAAACAGTACTTGTTCTGATAGTCATAGTATTCGAATATATTGTCAAATTATTTTTTTCCAAAGAGATGAAAAATAGAATCTGAGTCTTCCTCCATCTGTTCTCCATTTTACTTCTCAAAAAATGTCAGTGACAGTCCTTTCTTTATACATTTCAAAAGTTTGGTTGTTTTTTTTTTTCACACTGTAGGTAGAATCACTCAGAGAGATGCAATGGAAGAAAAAGCAAGAAAAGTGAGGCAGAAGGGAGGTCAGAGAGATTTAAAAGTATGGAAACTTAATTTTCCATTGCTGGCTTTGCACGTGGTGGAAGGAGACCATTAGCCAGAGAATGCAGAAGCCTATAGAATGCGAATACAACCTGCTCTACAACCAGCAAGGAAGCTGGGACCTGCATCCTACGATCACATGAAACTGAATTCTGCCATTCGCCTGAATGACCCTGGAAGAAGATCTCTTGATAAAATCTCTGCTTCCTGGGACCCACAGAAGAGAAATTAGTGGAGCCTACTGCCCTTCTGCTCTTCCTAACTATGAGATAATAATCAGCATGGTTTGAGCCACTAAATTTGTGGTAATTTATTCTATAGGAGAATTTTTTTTTAATGGAGTTAAAACATCAATGGAAAAAAATAGCTAAAGGGGAAAATAGGATAAGAATACAAAATAAGATTAATAGTTTCTACCTATTTCTAGAAGAGCTACAAAGGAAAACAGAGAATGGAATAACAGGAAATGGTGCAAGGCACTGTCAGAGAATAAACTGTTAGGGCTTAAGATGAGAGCTCAGAGACTCTGTATAATTGAAATATACAGTGATGCTTCCAGGAGTAAATGACTTGCGTGCACAGGAAAGTCACTGTCATTTGGGAGGTCAAGGAAATGCAAGGCTAGTGAGTTAGATGAGCCTGCTGACTTGGGCAGTGAAATATCCCTGTTGCTGGGATGGAGAGGGAACTCTGAGACACCAGGTGAATCCTCGACAAACATGCTGGGATGGCAAAAAATTTTAGTAGGTAGGTAAAAAATCAGTAAGAGAGGTAAGTGGTTGTAAAGTGAAATGATAAAATTTACAGTAGAATGATATTTACAGAATAGAGTTAAAAAAAAACTCCTATGTTTTGGCTGATGGCATTTTTATTTTCTAGAACTTTTATTTTACAAAATTATTAAACTGATGTATCTGTATGGAATTAGAGAGAGGATGGGTATTAGATGAAGATGGAGCTAACTGGCCATTCGATATCAAAACACATTATGAATTTGACTACCTCAACTGGCTCTCAATTTCATCTCAAGAATATAGATCTGGCAATGTGATTTTTTAAAAAAGAAGTTTACCCTCTTGGTTGAATGTCAATCCTTGTATATATTCTTAATGATATACAGAGTAAGCTGTATCAATGTGCATCTCCAAAAAACTCAAATCATATGAAGAACTAAGTATTACTGGTAAGTATATTATCCTATTTATTATTAGTTTTGAGCTCTAAAATTAAAACCTTTAATGTAAATGTAAATATAAGTGCTAATTATGGCACAGCTGTGTCAATTCTAAAGTGATGCATAATGAAATCATATCACTTAGCACTTCAAAAGAGAAAAAAAATGTTTACATCAAAGGTATGACATGAAAATTAAATGAATTGTTTTATACCACACTGAATACTGCTGATCTAAAATTAGGCTTTGAAAAATATTATTATTCTTCAAAATCCACCAGAATCAAGTGTAATCAAGAAAAAACCAATAACGTCAGAAAATTTCTAAACTTTTTCATTTTTCTTGTTTAATAAAAATATGTACTTAAATGGGTTGATTATACAATTTTGTGGAAAAACAGAAACAAATGGTGGAACTTCCATTCAATTAAGATATGTTGCAATCAATGTAATCACAACAGAACCTCAGCAGTCTCTAGCTACATGAACAGAGTTGAAATAATGCTTCAGATAACCAAAGCCCGTTCATTTGGAGAGTACACCAAACTTTGTTTACAACTGAAGCTTTTAAATATATTATATTCAGACATTTCAATTATCTTATCATAAGCTCCTAATAATGTGTTAGCTTAAGTGGCATTTGCTATATATTTATTCATTGAAGAATATTACTTCCCCTTGAGTGATGCTTCGTCTCCTAGTTTTTCAACTGGCTTTCAGCTGTTCTACATGAACATTGATCAATTTTCATATGTTAATAGTTATGTGGTTACTTTTTTTAATTAAAAGAAATAGTTGACTGTAATCTCTCCCAAGCTAGCCTCCATAGTAATTTGCACATGCACATGTACACACACATGCATATGTATTCCACTAAGACACTCCTAAGGCTGAGGGTTAACAGATTGTGTTGTTTCCTACTTGTATTAACAACGATAAAGAGGAAGGAATGTGATCTCAGATACTCAGGAGACTTAGGACTGTGTTAGTTTTAGACTGAATTGTCATAACGCGCCCAAATAAGAAACACGCGACAATCATCTTTAACAAGATGACATTCTGCCTGTAGCTAAAAGCATAAGAAAGTAGGCAGGTGCCTAAAACAATTTGGGGTAACAAATATTACCTGAAAATAGATTTATTTTATTTTCTCTTCTATAAAGTGGCACAGATCAATGCCTACAGCTGGTCTTCTGCATCTGCAGATTCCCAACCGTTCATCAAAGACACTGTTTTTTTCTTTTCAGTTGATTAAAAATATGGATGTAAAAACTGTAAATACAGGGGCTGACTGTATATTTATTGAAAAAAATCTGCTTATAAGTGGACTTGTGAAGTTCAAACTCATTTTGTTCAAGGGTCAACTATATAAGCATTAAAAAATTAACAATGTTGTAGGCAGTAATGACTAGTTATTTGTATTTATTATTGTTAAATATTTATGTAAATTGAAAGATTACTTGTCACAAAATAATGTCAGAAAACTTTAGCTTGATAGTAGATAGTAGATGTTGTGTAGATGTTTTGTTAATAGAGTCCAAAATAAATTTCCTCTGAAGGATTTTAGACTGTATGATGAAAATCTGCATATGAATTAATTGAAACATTTGAATGTGGTTATGTGATGAAAATTTTTCATAGAAATATTTATTTATAGATATCATTCCTCTTACACATGATGAAGAAACTTACATTTTAAAAGTCATTTTCAAGCAAGGACTTCTTTTGTAATCATATTAGTAACAGAACAGGTTAAATATGATATAAAATTAAAAATCTTTAGCAGAGTTTAGAATGAAAATTTTCTCACTTTAAAACATAAAGCCATGAAAAGAGATAATGATGAAATTTTGTAAAAGAGTTCTTATAAGAGATATTAATAAGGTAAAAAATGCAAATTTTTATGACTAAAGTTATACATTTGGAATCAGAATAAAAATAAATATCAGATTAATATGGTCTGAAATTACTATAATTGATAATCTATATGCATTTACAATTCATTTTAAAGCATTAAACAAGTCTACCTCACTGAATTTTATACCAGAATACATCATGTGCACTAGATATTTTTATATTTTCCTATTTTCCATTCTTTCTTTGAGAACCTGCTGTGTTCCTTGGTAAGCAGTCTTGGTGAGACTGTCATTCCAAGTAACTTTTTCTCCACTGGCCCAAAGATGGGAGACAGAAATGTTACCGAACCAAGACTATCAAAGTCTTCTGAGATCTGGATAAATAGGCATCTACAACAGCAGAAAGTCAGGGCCACTTCTAAGAAGACATCCTTCCACCACTGCAGGGTTCTAGATTTCCAGAGCTGTCTGGCCACCACTCTTCCAAAAGTCTTCCTCTTCCCTCCCTCCGCAGCTTTTTCTTTAGTTTCTGTGAAATACTCCAAATCTCTTCAATAAATCTCTCTCTTTGTTTAGGTTAATCATATTTGGTTTTATATTGTTGGCAATAAAGTAACCTACTAACATAAAGTGTTTGCAGAAATTCTATTAGAACCATATCATCAAACATAAAATAATTAAAATGAAATGTATTTTAGACCTGACTCTAAACCTAGGTATTCTAGATAGCTATAGTTTTAACTTCTAAAATTGCTACATATCTCATTTATAAAATGGAAAAATAATGCCTACTTTCAGTCTTATGAAGGGTAAGTGATATCATATATTAAGAAATCTGAATCATTCCTAGCTCATAATATTTATAAACATTCATTCTGGATATGTTGCCTTATCTAATTTATAGACATAATTTGTCTTCTATTTATGTTTAAAGTATTTTTATTAAAAATATATTTATGGCAGATGCTGTTGTCTATTTATGTAGAAGTTTCCTCAAGTACTATTTTTTAAAACAACTTTATCTTTTTTTTTAGTTTTTTGATTTTCCTCTTTCATGGAACGAACAATATTCAAGCTAAACAGTTCTGCTTTTTGTCATCTGTTTACATTACCTCATTTTCTTGAAAATAGGAATTGTATATCTTTCTCAACTATGTTGATGGTCTAAAGGCAGTAAAAAAAAAGCAAAACAAAACAAATGATTTTATCACCTCCTAATTCTTCCTATCAATACTAATATTTATCCATTCAATATTTCTGCATAGATTCTTGGTTACATAACTCATAGCCTATGTTATCTACACATGTCTTTTAAAATCTATGTTCACTGGATATAATCTCTGTCCACCTTTAAGATGCTTCCAACACTTTCCCCAATTGGAACCATTTGTTATTAAATAATCTCTCTTGAATTGCATTAGATTTTGAAATTATTTGCATGTTCTCTCTCTATCCTTCCTTCCTTAACCAACAATCAACTACTACATTTATCCATAATTAGTGACTCAGGTGTTTTAGGGTAACAAAAAATGAGAATTGTTATTTAGAACAGAGACTCATGCCAAAGAATTAGGCAACATTTTTTTAACTAATTAAAATAAGTCATCATATAGTCTACCTCAAGGACAACATTTAAAAATTTCATTTATCGTTAACGTGAATAGTGTGATGATTTTCTACCCCATGCCTGGCTCTTGTTACAAGTCTTCTTCAAATCAAGAAATTTAATCCATTCAGTTACTCAAGCCCGTATTCCAGGAGACATTACAAATGCTTCCCCTTCTTTAAATTATCTATTCAGATACACCAACGTGATGCCCAAGATTCTGTTTTGTTTTTTTTTTTCCCCATGCCTGGAATGTTCCCTGTTATATCCACTCATTGCCCAGTATGCTCATCTGGACTAACTTTTGAATACTTGTTATCCCCTGAGCCTTCAGATCTGTTTCTCAATGCTCTTCCTGTCCACCCTAGGAAAGATGTCAGCAGTGGAAATCTGCCAGCATGCTGCAAGGTGTCGACCACGGCAGATGCTGGACTCCCACAGGCAGAGAAGATATGGATAAAGCATCAATAATGTCTGCTAAGAGGCTCTGGGTCATTATATAAACCCTGGGTAGTTTATTTATAGACCCTAAAATGACTGTGGCCAGAAGTAATTATAACTTTCATTAGCATGCATCATTTTACAAGTTTCTTTATCTGCTTTAGGGCTTATTTACCAATTTGAAAGCAAAAGGAATTGCACTCTGTACCCTATTACACAGTTTGACATTGTTTTGTATTCCCAGAACCCAATGAAGCCAAAGGGGAGTCCAGGCCATCAAGGGCAGGTAATAACTGCTGGTTGAAAAGTACTTTAATGGTCCAAGGAGTGATGACAATAATACTTTACAATGTCTAGAAAAAAGTTTGGACTCTTTATTTTAGCTTTAGGTTGAAACAAGGATGAAAATGATAAATGCAACTTTCTCTAATAGGGGCAGTCAGGACTTAAGTTTAAAAATTTCAATTCAATTACATTATTCTGCGAAATTCATGAATTTTTAAACCTCCTATTAATGTTGCTTTCAATGACATAGTTTCTTTCATCGTATCTGAATAAGACTAAAATTAGTGAAGATGCAAATTAAACATTTAATTAAAAAGGTAAAGCATAGAAAAAGGAGTAGTTTTGTCAATTTTGATATATTCTAATTTATGGAAGTCTCTTTACCCCTCTCCTTGAGAGAATTATTTTTAAAATGTGTCTGGGTATGTGACGAGGGTTGCCTTTTTGCATGCATGCTTCGTTTGGAAATCGCCTTTTCCCTTCACCAGCTGACTCCAACTATATTTATATTAACCAGAAAGAATTCTGGAACATAGCCCATGAAACACTGCCTCTAAAAGCAGAACACTAGTGGGAGGGACTAGTCTGATGAATGAATGACAGCAACTTACACAAGCTGCAAACGGAGTGCAGAGGACACAGCAGAACAGAGCTTTGTGGGGAGCTATGGAAAACTGTGAAACAATTCTAAGTAACGGTCAGTGGTCTTAAGTTTAGGGAGATAATTGCTGAAAGGGAATTAAGAGAATGTGATCAGTGCATAATTAAAGTAATATCTCTATGAAACAGCCAGTTAAACAAACTCTGCATCTGACAAAAATGGGAAGGACCGTTAGTCTGGTTCACATATTCATTTCTTTTTTCATTAAACATATGCTACATACCAAGGATTGGCACATTTGTAAAAAGTGTGGGAATAAGTAAACGTGAATTCTAATATAAAGTAACTGCAGTCAAAATGAACATACAAGCACACACACGGCTTTTCAACGCAATAACTACATTTTGCACACCCATTTACACCACATCATGTTTATACAAAATCAGAACAAAAACCTGTGCTTTTGGGTTCCTAGGGGAGAAAATTTTTCTTCAACCCTGATAAGATCCTTGGCCGGTCTGAAAATTAAGCTGACAAAGACAGATTAATGAAAGAAAAGCATACACACTTATTTAAGATAACTTTACGTGACACAAGAGCCTTCATGGGAAATAAAACCTGAAGCAACAGACCTGAGTGTCCCCCGATGAAGAGTGAACCATTGTGGAGATGGGACAGATGAAAGTCTGAGGAAAGTGTGGCAAACGCAGACATCTGGCAAGGCCTGTTTGCTAGGATTCTTCTCGAAGAAGTCCCTTCATCTCTGTCTGCCGGGTACAGGGAGGGCACTTCACATGTGAGGGACTTAGGACAGATTTCAGGAAAGAAGGAAGTGAGGGCACCAGAGTGACCTTCCTGAAATCAGACTCCTTTAGCTTAAAATACGCACTATGCAAAAAGCCACATTTGGGGGTAGCTTGTCCCGAACCCCACCAGGCTGCTGTGCAAGGACAGACTGTATGGAGAGGTCAGTTAGAAGGCTCCCAGGGCAGTTTGTTAAGGAGTTTTTCATCTACTTGCCCCTTCCTGGACACCTTTGAGAGAAAATGTTGCTTTGTCAATGATACCCTTACTACACAGATCCCCACCTGATGCACCCTCTCCTCCAACATGCTATCTCCCTCCCTCCCGCTTGCTTATCTTTCCCCTTATTATGATATAGCTTCCACAATACCAGGGATCATTTTCTGTTTCTTTATGTATAATAGGCATACTACAAGTAACTCTTGTCGAATAAAGTTAAAACTAAATTCTGCCGTTAACATATTTGAACTTTTCTAACTCTGGCTGTTTTGATTTTTGTTGACCCTCACGTTGTGCTGAATATAACATATTTAAAGGTAAAAGTCTGGATTCCTTTTCTGTTTTTTCTTTTTTCCATACAATTTTTAGGAAACTAAAAGGTATGTGTTGGGACCGAAAACAAAATTAAAATCCAAAATTTGAAATACAATTCTAGTTGGTGGTACTAACAATATAAAATATATGTACTGGGTGAAGACTAGTTAACAAGAAGATAAAGTGAATGAACACTGCTATTTCTCTGTCAAATGGGAGATATGCAGTGACTTATTTCTATTACATCTTTCATCATAGTCCAAATTATTGACATCTTAAGGAACAGTGTAATTAGAAATTGAATTTCTAAGAAGATAGTAGTTCAGAATGAAATTGATCTTCTTTCTCAAAGATTCACATTGTAAGGTATTTAAATGTCAAATCATTATATTATATACCTGAAACTAATATATTGTATGTTAACTATACTTAAATTTACAAAAAGAAAAATTTAACATGAAATTGACCGAATCTGCTGTTTTTAGAGGTGAGAAATTGGCTCATATATGGTACAAATAGAAGACTCTCTCCTTGATCAAACTCTATAACTAGGCAGGTCTTTAAGGATCTCGTTTTAATAAGAATCCTGCTAAGTCAGTACTGATCACCCTCAATATCTGACGAATTTCTCCTTCCCAACCAATCCCAGGAGACGTCGCCTCTCTCTGGTCTGCATTCTGTTATGTCAGTTGAGTCAGACTCTCCCCTCATCCCTAATGTCTCCTTTCAGTAATTGTTTATCCACTGACCATAGCCCCTCAACATACACACAACCCTGCTCCTTGGCTATGGATTCTCGCTTTTCCTTGTGGAGGAAGGAAATTGCGGTTGAGCTCAATCTTTGCATCCTGCTGCCAAGCCCCACGCAGTGGTCCCTTAGCTACTGGGACCGCTCTCTGTATAAAGACCTTATCATTCTAACAAACTTCATGAATAATATTTTCTTCAACATCTCCAAAGTTAGAAAAAATACTGGTTAACATTCAGATGCCTCCTTGTAGGCCAGAGAGATCCCAGGCCTAATTTACTGCCAGGCAAAGGTACTGAGAACTGACTGTGAAACTGCCGGAGGCTGAGCTCACTCGTTACTGACACGGCACCGACAGCAGAGATGGGGAGTTGGGGGTGATTCGTATTGTGGCATTTATCAGAGGATATTTACATGTCTTTTTCTAATTTTAAAAAATGTTTGAGTGTGAATGGTTATTTATGACCTAATGTATGAATCACTTGTAATGCTTAAATAAAATTCTGATTGGTCAAAAAAATAAAGTTAATATCTTAAACATGTTTTTTGTCCATAATAAACACAGTATTGAATATGTTTTCAAAAGAGTTAAAATGTTTCTGAAATCGTTCCAGTGCTTCTCATTTTATGGAGTTCTCATTTTATTGTGTTTAATATACATTTAGAGCCATATGTCTCTTCTGATTTGAAAGTCAGATGGAATGAGCTGAATTTAAAAAGGTTTTGGCATTTAGATGGTTATCTGCATTTAAATTACTTTGTTAATCACACTTTTACTGAATCACATCTAAAGAGATTTGCACAGACAAGTCAATGTTAATTTTGGAGAATTATTGATATTAGAATCTCACGTGAGTATAAGTGTGAGAATTGCTTGCTGATATGCAGATGCAAATTATTAAAACAGCTCAAATTTTCATATCAAAGAATAAATAATAGACTGATAGAAGAGAATAAAGAGCTCAGAGACAAATCCAAAAATACTTGGATAATCTGTCCTACAAATGTGTTATATTCATAAAGTAAAATTACTTAACTATTATAAATATTATATTTAAGTCATGTAGGTCTTCAAGTATTAACATTATTCTCAAGTTTGGCTCCCCCACCTTGTCACTGGCACCAAAGTAAGTTCCTCTATTATGTAAAAACTATTACATAATAAGAGAGACGTGGTAAAGGCCCCAATACAAAACTCAGTTTATTGTATGACACTTTTAGCTGTGTTTTAATGGAAATGACTTCAACACTATCTAACTCTCCTTTCTGGCAGAAACAGAAATTCTGGCATTAGGTCTTTAGTTCTCATCTCTTTATGTATCCCAGTCTGTTATTAGAGGACGAACTAAAAGGGATTCTGGGATGAGATTTCCTAGTTTAAGATCAAGTATTGAATTTCCAACAAGATATTCTTGGCTTCTTTTAACATCAAATTACAAATAAGAATAGTGAGTACAGTAAGAGTATAAATAGCGTATAGCATGATCATTATATACTACTAAATAATTTAAATATTATCAAAATACTTTTAAAAAAATAATGGAAGAACTACACTTGTTAAAAACCAGTAGTTACCTAGGCTAAAAAAATGATATCTTTTTCAAAAGCCCAGACAGGATAATGCACCTCAAAAATTTCACTTAGAGCCTTTTGTTTTCAAGTAATAGATTAGAAATACTCATGATTTTATTAAGATGCTGCTCTTACTCTCTGTGAATATTGTATATTTATTACTATATGCTATTAAATTAGGCATTAGAACTTGTTGGGGATCTATTGTTGTTAAAAAGGAACTATTTATCTGTTTCTTATGTTTTAATTATCATCTATTTCTGATTCTGATTCTGGTTCTATTAACAGAGATTCTGATTCTCTGTTAATAAATAACTGCAGAGTAAAAGACTATTTTTCCAGGGAAATATGTTCTTATTATTTATTTTATTCATACACTTCTTTTTTTAGTTACTTGAAAATCATTTCTCTTTAAAATATTAAGAATCCTTTTTGAATTTAGATATATGTTGAGATCTTAAAGCATTATATCGAAATGTTATTTTTAAAATCTGAATGCAGACTCCTCCTTAAAATACAATTTCATAAATTCTCCTTAATTAATATGTTCCTAAAAACCTGCTTTAAAAGTACTGAGCTTTCAATAGTTTATTTTTTTCACTCATTTACTTCTTAAAACCTTATCTCCTCCTTATAACATAAATCAAAGATTAACCTGGCATATCTCCCCAGTAACTTCAATAACACTATGTAGTATTTAAAACTTATTAACATGTATATGCCATCTGTTCCCCACTTAAATATCACATATTGAGATTTCTAAATTTGTACATCTTAAGATATTTTTTATTTTAAAAATTTTTTCTAGAATTTTTTTCATGTTCTTACAACTGCCTAAATACAACAAGTTTATTTTTCAGATTTGAGCTGCAATCTAAGTGAAATTATATTATAAATATAACACAAGGTGAATACAGTGGTGCAGTAAAAAGAGCAGAGAAGACTGGCAGAATTCCAACCTGAATCTTGGCTCTGTTTCTTATAGTATGTGACAGTGTGTGTGTGTGTGTGTGTGTGTAAATTTGATATATCTGATATATCAGATTCTGAATATATCTGATATATTAAAATTCTTTGAATATTAGGTAAAGTTAACCACTGCACAATATTTACATAGGAGAAAATAAATACCTAACTGGAAAAGTTGCTAGGAGGATTAAAATAATAATGAACACTAAAATAATAATGAACACTACTATTATTGCAAGCATGCAAATGTTTTATATGTTTCAAGCCTTTCTTCATAACAACTCAGTGAAAGAGATAATAGTTATTTCCATTGTATAGACGACAAAACTGATGTGATACAGTAAGTGACACAGGGAATTCCAATCCAGATAGTCTAGACCCTGGGTCGCAATTATCTCACTGTCTCTCGGATTAATGGAGATAACATATGTCATTGCTATGCACACTTTTCATTGTTTGGTAGCAAACAGTATTTATATTATTCTTCATGAATAATAAAACATATCATATTAAATTCAACATTATAAAAATATAAGTTCCATAATAAGAATTTTGCATTTACATTACAAAAATGTTATTACAATTTTGGTTAGCTTTTCTGCCATCATATATTTCTCATGCTTCCAAGTCAGTGGGGGTGGGGAGACTTATTTTGGACTTAAGATTCTAAGTTCAAATGGCAAAATTTCAAGTGAGAAGCTTATTTGTTAAAGCAAAAATATAAAATTAAAAGGAAGAAATTTAACAAATGAAAATGCTAGGTTCATTTTAGGCAGAATTCTGTCACAGAATCACTACTCCATTTGTTTTCATTTCTACTAAATATTTTGATGTCATTTAACTTTCCTGAGAAACTAGAACAAATGAAAATGTGACTCTATGTAACAAAAAAATCTAAGAACTTCACTGTCTCTGTGCATGTGTGTATGTCCATGTCTACAGGTTTATAACATTAAATAGAGCTGTCTTGAAACCACATCCATCCTCCATGTTTATCTATTGATTTAAATGAATTTAGCAATTGTTACAGAAGTATGTATAGTAGAAGACCACTGGTTTACATATTCATCATTTATAATACATATTAAAAATGTAAATTCTCATTCTTCACCTCCAGAGAAATCTATGATTCATGACAGTAATTATACCACTCTTCCTTAACATAACTATATGCAAAGCATGTAACCAACAACCTCATTTACTTAAAAATTTTAGATTCCATATCTCAACACTTATTTTTTTCCTAAATTTTATTGTTTCAATAGCAACACTGATGAATTTATCAACACATGAACTTCTCAGTTCTTGGTTTACATTCATCCAATAATTACATCTTCTGTCCTAAGCCAGCACTTTGTGATCTACATGAAGACTTGTTACTATCCACAACTGTACCCTCTTCATAATATCAATTTCTAGTATCTCTCTTATAATTTATCTTTCCAGACCATCTCACTCTTGCTCTTATTTCAAAAATTACTTGAGCTCATGGGGACACCAAGTTGACTGCCTCAACAATTTTTATTTCCTCTATCTCCACTTAGAATTTTTCATTTCTTATTTACCTGCTTTATCTTCTATGGTACATCAGTATAGTCTAAAGTTACTTTCCCTATTTACGGTTAAATGCTTGCCAAATTGCTGTCATCACTGTATTCTTCACCCTGGAATTTACCTTAAAATTAGTCTTCCCCCCTCCGCTCATGTTCACCGTATTCCAAATCCAATTGTTAATCAATCATCAGGTTACATCTTACTGGATCTACCGGAATTATTTACCACGGCTTATCACTCCTTCCTTTTTAAAACATTGTCTTCATTAGCTTCCACTTTGTTCTGATTATCTTCTTTAATGCCCTTTTTTTTAAAAAAAATTATTTTTATTGATTTCTTCTCACTTCTCTGAGGTTTGAACTCAGTTCTTACTCCTCTAGCTGTATTCCAACCAAATATTACTATTCAGTGGATGGCTTTAAACACCATCTCATGCCTCTGAGTCTTAGATATTTACCTCTAGCCCATACTTCTGTGAGCTTCATAGCAATATACACAAATGTACCTGGTATGTCTCCACTTAAATCTAAAAAAGGCATCTCAAACATGAGGTGTCCAAAAGAGAACTCCTGGTTTTCATCTAAAACATCATCTCCCTGTAGTCTTTCCTGACTCAGAAATGACAACTATTCTTCCAGTTATTAAGGCCAGAATGCAGAGTCTTCTTTAACATGTATTCCCTCATATATAATAGAAGACCTCTGTCTCTTTTAGCCCATGTGTGTATGTGTCACTGACCTCTGCCCGTCACCTCCACCATTCCCATTCTAGGCATGTTAGCCAGGAACTCTCACTGGAATTCTACAATAGACTTCACAACATGCATCAGTTTTTTTTCTTTTCTTTTTTCTTTTTCCTTTCCTTCCTTCCTGCCTTCCTTCTCTCCCTCCCACCCTCACTCCTTTCCTTCCTTCCTTTTCTTCTTTGCATTTTTTTTATTCTTGACTTTTATTCTCTATGTTCAACAAAGCAATGAAAGTTACCCTTACCAATAAATATAAGGTCATATTAATCCTTTCTTCAAAACTAATTCAGCGATTCCCATTTCCATGAGAGTGAAGGCAGTCCTTATTTAGCCTACTTCACTGACACGTTTGACTGTGTACCCTCTTGACTTAGCCTGCTCCAGGCAAATCAGCATCCTTGTTACTTTTCTATCCAAAAAAAGGAAAATCATTCCCAGTTCACAATAATCAATTTATTTCACACTAAGAAACATCTTCTTCCATAAAATAGAATATGTTGTCACTATATAGATGTAAAAATATTTTATACAATAGTTTTGCATGCATCGTTCTCATTAACGTCCATAAGAACTACGTTATGAAATGACCAGATTTATGTCTTTTCAAGTATTATCCTTGGATAACATTCATTCTCCAAGTATATCCTGAATACCTCATAATTATCATGCACTGACCTATGTTCAACTGATATAGCTATAAAAACAAGAAAGTACATGTATCTCATGGGTTTTCTATTACATGAAAGGAGAGACAGACAATATACAGCTAATATATCAAAGCATCTGAATTTGGAATTCCCAAGATTACTAAAACGTCTAGGTTTTTTCCTTTTTATTCTATTTGACACTATGTAGAAACATATTTGAGGGTTCATTGTGCATGTTTACACACAGCACTGATGAGTAGAAGCATCTCACAAAAAAATAGAAAGGTGTATTTATTTCTGACACTTCTGGTTCATGGAGTTTCAGTCTCAAGTTTAAATTCAAATTAAAATTAACTTTCAAAACTTCAAAGGCAGAATGACATTCATTCTCACTCTACTGAAGCTACATCAGTAATAACTGAAGAAGAAAATGGTAATGCAGATGTCAAGGCCCCCTGAGCAATAAGGATCCAGCAGGCTACTTAGTAGAAAGAGACTATCAGGTCATAACTTTAATAACTTACACATATCTAGTTTTAATTAGTCTTTGGCAGATTGGATGACCTCTATATAGCAGTGAAAGAATATTTCCATGCTGTCTGGCTACTGAATAGTCCCTATGAGTGATGCACCATTGCCTCTTTTCCTGGAAAAAAACACAATTTATTCCAGTGTGTACAAGGAAAAGCCCAATTAATCTTGGTTCTTGGTATTTGCAGGTTTCAGCCAACTTGCTCGAGTTCTATTACTTCTAAAAAAAGTCATCTATATATTTATTACTTCAATTTATATTTCAATTTCGAAATAGCCTCTCCAATACACATCAGTTGGGTAATCTTTTCATTATGTTCTCTGTCACTATAGAAATAATTATTCATGATAATTTTTATCATTTATCATATAATATTGATAGCTTTATCATATAAACTTTGAAGGTCAATATTATTGCATTTATATAAAATATAACTGGATTTTAAGATGTGGAGAATTGATTATGGTTTTTTTTTTGGTCATAACTTGGCAACAGTAATATTTTCATTAATTTTAAAAACTAGTGATTTTCATCACTGCTCTTGCTAAGTCTACATTCAATTTAATATTTATCTCTTTACCATTCTTGAAAACAAAAGTTGATTCATAGCAAAACAAACAAAAATAACACAGACAACAGAGAAAAACCATAGAAAAACATCTTTCTGCAAATGTCGCTTTTACTTAAACTTTCCTTCTTGTACTTTTTGATACTCTCGTCCACACACTATACTATAAAAAATTCTTTGAAGTTGCTCTAAATTATATGGGAAAAAATTTAAAAAGAAAACCTCCCCAAAGTCCTTTAAAATGAGTGTGTGCCTCTAGAATAGCAGTGTTTTCTGAAGAGATGCTTTCCTCAGGTGGCTGCAAGTCTCTTCAGCTTAATCTCCATATAGAGCTAGGGTCTTCAAGAGGACTGCTCACTGACTTTTTTCTTTATAGCACATTCTACTCACTTTAATTTGTCTGTACAGACATCAAATGCAACGAGGTGAACATTTTATAAGGTATTTCTGTAAAAATATGAGAAAAAGCAAAACAAAGAAGAACATAGTGGCAAAACATTAAGTTGGAGCATGTTATTGCTAGTATCCAGTGATCACACAATAGTATCTAGACTATGATGGTTTTTATTCTATTTGCTACATGACGACATTAATATCACACATCTCCGCCTGTCTCTTATAATACTGCTTTTGTCTGAGTTGAAAAATTAACACTGTCACTTTAATAGAGAAAACTCCACATATCAATGTTAATTTAACACGAATGACTATTTATTGTAGGCATACTTTTACCAACAATATTGGCAAATGACCACTGGGTAAAACTAAATATATATATGTATTAACTTTCCATGGACATTTTTTTCATCAAAGTGTGTTGAGAGAAAAATTATTTTTCACATACACATATATCTGTAAATAATAAATAAAAGGAGTCACAGAAGAACTGTGAAATAAAGCCAGAATAACAGTCATAAAACTCCATGACACCTAGAAAACAAATTTACAATACTTATAGTTGACATACAAAAAGCCTATGAAAATTTATGGAAGACAAAATTGACTTGGTTATAAATATTAAGTTTATTATTTAAGACTGCACAGATGATGCCTTAAATGCATTTATATCATTTTCCTATATGAGCTCCTATCAATGTGAGATTTGAATTAGATAATAAACAATAATTGAGCACCGTTTATAAAGCCCAAATATTTGATATTTTGGAAATATATAACCCCTACTTCCTAAGGCTAGTTGGGGATATAATCCTAAATTTTGTAGAACCATAGGACAAATCAGTAAAAATAGAAGATAGTTCATATCCAAGACTTGAACGATTTGTGTGAATTTTCTTTAAAGTGAAAAGGGTTCAGTGGCAAGGAGGATTTTAAATTAGCTAAATGGTCAGAGTAGATGCTTTGGAGAAATACTGAATTTCTTGTAAGTGAAGAACTGCAAAATAAAACAAAAAGGAATCTACATATAAAGGAAAAACGAAAAAGACATTAATGGGAATAACTGTTTACTATTCATCTAAGGAAGAGTAACATTTAACACAACTGGAGTACTTTATATCAAATTTCATAGCACTTTTTCATTCACAACTTTTTGGCTCATGTTAAAAATATGTGAAAGAATAAAAAAATTGACTAAAAATAAATAGTATTACCAAATATACCTCTTTTATTTCAAAGTGTAACAGAAATATAAAGCAATAATTAAAAACTAGCAGTAGGTGACCAATGATACAATACAAACACACTTCAGCAAATTGCTGAATTTATCCTACAATAAAGCTTTTAGATGTCTGGTTATGGTGTAGTCGATAGTCTTATAGCAGGTGAGAGAAAGCATATGGATACAAATAATACATCACTGAAATCTTTTCAACATACTGACAAAGCCTTAGATTAAAATAATTTTGAGTTGGAGTAAGATGTTAATTTGGTTCATTTAAACCTGTCTCTAATTTCTGGTGTCCTTTAAATACAGATTGCAAATTAAACATTGTAAAGTCATTTAATTTTTGTGGCTCCCATCATATTCTTCACTGCAGCTAATTTTCTCCATTCTCCTGAAATTGACTCTGGTATATATTATTCATAAGAAGATGAAAAAGCAGAATCCTCTTATTAGATAACATTCTTCCTACCATGATATGAGAATAAGTCCCCTCCTTAAATTTGGCAGTTTAGTAAATGTAAAGTTTATTGTAGTTGTGTTTCTCTTATTAAAAAAAAAAACCTTCAAATTCATTAAATTATACTCAAAAATAGCCACTTATCCTACCTTATTTTTCTTGAAAACATCGCTATTATATCGTTATGTGACATACTCATTTTATATTGTCTATGTCTCATTTTTTCCCTCTAACCTCATCTCTGAGCTATATGGGACTTTGTTTTGTTTTTTGTTGTAATTGACAATCTCAAATAGTAGATAAAATAAATAAGCTTTAAATATTACATCAAAAATAAATTTAATATTTAGTTTATTTCAAATATTTACCATTATAACTACCATAATAAGCACAACTTTCTAAACCTTTTTATAAAAATTCAGATGATTTGCTCAGAATGAATTTTTTAAAGTATAAATACTATATCAAAGTATTTAAACAAATGATATTATATATATACATATACATGTGTGTGTGTGTATATATATATATATATATATATATATATAAAACTAGTGGTATATATATATATATATATATAGATAGATAGATATATTCGGGTGAATTAAAAATTCTAAGGATAAATATATATAAATATATACATATATACATAACCTTAAACCATGTTCATGATTATATACAAAAGGAAAGACTTTATAAAATAGAGTTTTTTTTTGACAACCGAAATTTTTAACCTTGGGCTATCTCCTGACAACTGATAAATAAAAAAAAGAATACAGTGAACTCTGACTACATGCTAAAATTTTCCTTAGACATTTACAATCTATATAAAAAGTAAATTAATAATTCTCCATTTGTTTCTATTCTTGCAGAATACAATACCAAGAAATAACTTACTGGTTTTTGTCTTCTGTAGCATGTGCTTTTCTAAAAGTCTACTTGCAAGAGGATCAATTACTAGTAATATACAAACACGAAAAATAGCACAGTTATAGACTCTGATACAAACAAAAGGTGAGGAAACATAGGTGACAGTAGAAAAAATAACTACATGGAAAAAACAAGTTAGCTCTGAATCACTGAGCCTCGACTGGTGTAATTAAACACATTCCAGCAAGCCACAGGAGTAGAGTATGCCAACAGATGCAAACACACTCTGCAGGGGCCAGACTTGCATTCCTAATTCACACAGCACAGGTCTAATACTGGATGCCAGCCTCTCCCTGCACCACTGGCCAACATAATTGTCCATGTGGACTCAGGACACGAAGTCCAGGGCAGGAATGACCTGAATATCTGACTGGACCACTTAAAATCACTGTGATCTTTTTAGATTTCAAATTCTATCCCTCTTTCTTTTACTTTTGTAAATATTTTAGGCAAAGAGAGAGGGAACATTCCTTCCCCAAACTCAGAATACAGATGAAATAATTAATTGCATCAACAGATAAAACACTGATCTCAGGAAAATCAATTATCTCTCTTACCTTTCCTCTTTCCCTCCACATGCAAATTAAGTAATTTTATATTTAGGTCACTTTCTAGATCAAAACTTCCAGCATTTAGCCAGAGAATGTTCAATATTTATTCCTCAAACTTTTTCACTTCTAAAGATGGTTCCATTCCAAAATCATTCTTTTGTTCCAATCTGAGTCAACTGGTATGTTAGCCAAATCTCATAAAATGCATAAGGTATCTTATTATTTGATGGTTTATGTTAGGACCAAAGCATATTTGCCGTCATCAAAAGATACCGAGGTCCTTGGTCCAGGGATTAGAAATTTCCAAATTCAGTGACAAGACTGATAAAAATTACACAAAGTGTTCTGAGAAGCTACATTGCAGCAGCCTCTTACCTCATTTACACATAATAGCCCTGAGAGGCAAACACAATTTTCACATTTAAAGAAATGAAAAAGCCTCTCTTGTAAGCTAGCTAAAAAATAGCATTACTGAGATTTTAATCCAGCTGTATTTTGAAGTTGGCAATTGTTTCTGATTGATTGTTTGAAGCTGTTTGATAGAAATATTATTCAGAATAAATCCTCAGCAGGAATAAGAACGTCACTTCCACGTCAGCTGAATTTGGCTGCATAGTATATTTAAATTAACTCTCGCAAGGAAGTTCAATGAAAAGCACATGATGGCCTGTACTTTCTACTTTGTGCTTTCATAAGACTTAAGATTTAAATATTTTATGCTTCAAAAAATGTATTTTAATAAACCTACTATTTTTATAAGCTCTATACTTCTTATATTCTCCATGTAGCCATTTAAATTTATGTTTTGGTATGCTTATGCTTTGTTCCTATTCCAGCCTTCAGACATAAGCCATGATTCTTCAAGTAATAAATAATAAAAACTGGCCTTGAGTTACAATAAAATGGAAACTGATAAACTCTGTCCTTGATCTTTAGAAAAAAGTTAAAAAGCTTTGAGAATAAATCTGACTGCCAGTATTAAAGGGATGTCATTTTGGTAAAAAAGATTTGATCCCAGTGTGCTTAATCTAGTATTAAGGTAGTTCTGATTTTCCCTTTAAATATAATGTTTCTAATTATCAGTAATTGAAACTAATTTTGGTACACAGCTCTTATTAAACAAGACAAATGCTGCATGAAAGATGGCATGGCCTTTTCATTATCACTTTGTCAGAATATTTCTCTAGAGATATTTATTAATTTCAAAGCTTTCTATGTCTTCAAAGAGCTCAGTAAGGTAGAGCTGGTTCTTGGTATGACTCCAAACTCATACATTCAGAAGGAGCATGTATAATTTAACACAGACAGCAAGATATTGTGATATGTTACATAACAAATCATTTTTTTTCATTGTAGGAAGACACATCATACACATTTGAGAAGAATGTTTTAAAGACAAAGAATTGTCTATGTGCAGTGCTAATTTGAGATTTTATTCTTCCTACTATTCTCAGAATATTTGTTTCAAAACTCATTTGATACAAAATGTCCCTAGTTGAATACTCACACTTAGTCAGTACTGCATAACTCCTTACAACATAAAGAATGGGACAGTGTGTCTGAATCTCATCATATGTTCCTAGGAATGACCGCTTAACCTGACTTCTTGATGAAAAATCAGGCCAGTGGGGGAGGATGCTGGTGGGGCCAGTCGCTGGGGAGCAGCGGTTCCTGGACCTGAGAGCAGGGATCCGGGAGAGAAGACGAGCCCTATGCCTGTTCCTCTGATTCATGCAGTGAAGGCCAACGTCAATGGCATGTGGATTTGAAAGCCTTTTATAAGGTTGTGGGTACTGAGTTCTTATCCTCATTTTTGCTAATGTTGCTCAGTTTTCTATTACATTGAGAAATGTCAAGAGATGTCAAGGAAACAGTGTACAAATAAGCACAGGATGGTAAAATGTACTCTTCTTTCTTCCCAGAACTCTTCTCCCATTTAAGAGAAAATGATCATTCCATCATTGCTAAGTATAAAGGCTCACTTGAGTTGGTTGCCCGTCCTGGGTTAGAATACAAGTGTTCATTTGCATGATCTACTCACTTAAGTGTCTATCTAATTTTAAAAATCCTATTCCGTCTACTTATCCTAAACTATCCATAGTAAGTCATACATGGATACTATGTCCTCATTGAATTGAGGTCACAGCAAAACCACAAGGTTATGTATTAGCAGTTTCTCATGAACATATTTTAGATGATTAATATAATTAGTCTGAGTAATTATGGGACTGATACATTCACAGATTGGTCTAATTAGCCTTTGAACAGACTGATGGCTCAATTGAAGAGCTAATAAATTATCTGGCTGATCTCCATGCACCTTTTACACTTAGTTTGATACCCAAGCTTCTGGCAAAGCAACTGGGCAAAGGGCTAAAACTTAGCTTACCAATTTTTAATATCATATTGCCTTAATGAGCATTTATCCCCCTGAATACTTGATTCTTCTTATTTTAATATATATTTAGTGATGCTGATGACAATGATCAGAATTTTTCATTTATTTGCATAGATTGATTAGCATTATTATAAAGTTTCTATGATTCTATGTTATAAATAACTATGAAATCTAGAAATACTGTATAAAATACATGAAATTAAACAATAATTGTACTTTTCTGTCATCTGACTACACCTTGTAGAATTTCCTAAGAAACTTCCTCTGCTTTTGACAAATAATGTTGATTTCTCCCAAATTTTAACTTTTACCTAATTCTATTTATGGGCAGCATAATAAATAAAAGTTTGTGTCAAAGTTATGTTTGCATAATTTTATAAAAGAAATCATAATAATAGTAATACATATGTATAACTCCTGTTGTTATTTTTATTCCACAGAGTAAATTTACCTATGTAGTATTTGCATTAGTTTAAAATTAAATTTTAAAAATTTTAGCTATAATATATATAGAAATCTTCTTGATAGTACGTTAAGGACATTTACTCTGTTAAGTCCAACAATGCATAGAACACAGCTCAGGCTATTAAAGTGTAACTTTCTGATGATAATGCAAAAGTTGGTCCATGATCAGAGCCCATTGTCCGTGCTATAATACAGATGTCTGTTTGTTCCTGTATCACTTAAAGCCTAACTGAACTGGTACTACTCTTATGACACACTCTCATAACCATGTGTATAAGCTATATGATTACATGTTTAACTGCAGAAGTTATATATAATACATATACTGTTTTTGTCAGAAAAAAATATTTTAGTTTGATGCTATAATCATGTCTCTTCAAAATAGAACTGGTAGTGGTCCATTGGCATGTTTAACAGAATTCCCATTAGCAACTAAGTAACTTACCCTTCCCACAGACACCTTATTATCACCCAAAGCCTTAATTTTGCAAATCATTTATCATGTGTGTATATATCCATGAATCTGTATAAATCTATTTATCTATGAATAGATATCACACACTGCTCAAGTTTTTCATTAAGCACAGAGATTCAGAGCTCATTTTCTACTTTCCAATACTCTTACCAACCATGATTGTTAGCATTCCTGAAACATGATTTTCCCTTCGCAGCTTCACAATTTCTCTCTTTCCTCAATTTTTTTTTTGCAAATTTCCTTGTTTAAACTATAACAATGTTTTGTCTACTGCTCAATAATATATTTGGACAAATTTTATCACAGTGTATCAGTTTCACATCAATTCTCTCTTCCTCTTTCTTCACACTTATCCTGAGAACTAAAAATTGAGTTCTTTACTTCAATCCCATTTTACCTGTTGGTTCTAAATTCTCCACTCTCACTTTGGTATCCAATTCCGGCTACTACTTTACAGTTAATCCCTAATCAAACCTAGTATAACATCTTTAAATCCATTTCCTGAGCATGCGTATATTACCTATTATGTAAATTATGTACACATCTATTATGAAACTATGTAAGCCATTCTAAATCTCTGAAAAAGGGTAAGGAATAGGGCAAAGAGCAAAAGATTTAAAGACAAGATATCTCATTTTCATAGAAAGAGATGTAAGAAATACAAAAAACACATAATGTGCTAATAACTGTCACTTGTTCTTTCTTCCATCTGGGACTACTTTTGCTGTTGTTGCTTTTACTTTTACTCCTCCCATGCTTTTTGATCTTATGTGCTTTTGCATTAAAAAATTACAATATGTTAATTACATTCATGTTTGGGGGTGAATGGAACTAAATTCATGTATTTACTGTGTCACCTCTAATGAAAAGTCCTACTTATATTCCTTATTCTGATATGTATAAAAAGTTCTGACTAAACCTTTATTTGAGAACATTTTTACAATCTGAAAAGTAACCAGTTTATGGGATGTTTTTAAACCTTTTCCGTTTTAGATCACATAGCCCAACCAAAATAAAACAAGTTATGATTTACTGCTCCATAAGCTGGCTCTACATTGCTATCCCCCTGAACTTGCCTAATAAAGTTAAAAGTTGTTATTCAAGAGACTTCATGGCTGACATTAGTTTATGATAGTGAGGTAACAGTATATGCAATTTGTTTTTCATAGACCAAGCATTGCTCTAAGTAATAAAAATCATATTAAAAGCGAAGTCAGCATAACTGACACTGTACTCAAAGAGTAAAGAACTTTATGTACCATCAAGCTATCATTTTGATAAAGTGGATTTTCCTCCCAGAGACATTTAAATGCCTTAGCAAAATACTTCATACAAGCCAATACTATATACTATAGTTTTTGTCAAATTATGTTTTCTTAAAACTGAGATATTCTTCAGACTACTAATTACTGGGTACAGTGTTATATAAGAAATAATCAGGTTAAAAATTTTAAACCAAAGTTACTGAAACTTGAAAAAGCACTTTAACTGCTAATGTAGGAATTTTACAGTTTATTTACATTGTTTAATGTCAAAAAATTTTATCAATTAACTTATAAATTTTATTGAGTAAGTCAGTGATAAATTCCAATTTGCTGTGAGATTTTATATTTAAATGTCACAAATCTGTTCACTATTTTTCTTAATCATAAGATAAACTACTTAGATGATACTTAATATCAAATTAGTAATGTCAGAATTCATGAATAAATGAATGTGATTATCAGGTAAATACTAATAATAGCTAAAAGCTTAAGTAGTATCTTTTGTTTCTTATAGTATTTGAATTTCTAATGGTGTCTTTACAGGCCAAAGTGGCAGTTAAGTAAATTCCTTTTAATATCACCTACTGTAACATTCTGCAAATAAGAAAAAAAAATACTTGTAACAAATAGTTAAAAGGAAAGGATGAAAGTGATGATACAGCATACATATTAATATACAGGATTACACTAAATATTATTGAAGTTATCCACCAACCTAGACAATATAAATCGTTCTAATCTAAATTAGGAAGGTAACATGGATTAAAATGTTACTAATGCTACAAAAAATTTTGTAGTGGTTCCTTGAAATAATAAAGATGAAGTCAATATAAGATAGAATGCAGAAAAAGTTAGATATATAGATATAGATATCTCTGAAATCTAGATCTCAAATTTGACCATGCATGTAGCAACATTATAATGTAATTTAAAATATTCTTGTCTGTATACCTGAAACTAATCTAAAATAATACTGAATTTCAACTCTAATTAAAAAATAAAAATTAAGAAATATATATTTTTTTGCATAGGATTCATAGAGTTCATTGGAAAGGAAGTGTAGGGCTCTGAGAATTGCAGTGGCGCCTTTGGCAGGTTCCAGGGAACAAGCACATCCGCTCTCTGGCACTTCTCCCTCCTTCTCCGAGATCAGAGACTCTTAGGTCAAGTCTAATGCCCTCACCAGCAAAGTTCTGTGCAAGGGGTTATTGCTCAGGGACCAACTCTCACTGCCTCCAGACTCACAGCTGGAACACCATTCCAATCGAACCCAAAGCATTAAACAGAAGGCCTGATCCAGGAAGAAATCATGTACGTACTGAAAGTGCTTCAGTACTGTGTGAACTGAGTGTAAATTAGACGCGCCGCTTAGGATCCATGGTCCACAGCACCTCACTCCAAATGTAGGGTCGCTCCAGGCATTTGATATTTCTTATTCTGAAGGACTGAGTAAACAATAGGAAGAGAGGTTGAATCTGTGTGAGTAGACAGAATCTTAGACTGTGCAAAATTTATTGTGCCATGACAGAAGATTTTTTTTTAATCACTCTTTGAGCATTTGAAAAATCAACATGGCATCTCCAGTGAAATGAGACAATAACTATGTTTTCCACTGTTTTGAGGAATGAATGGTGTTTTTGTTGCTGTTGTTTTAGTCTGATAAGATTGCACACCTGCAGAGAAATAGGTAAGCATGTCCTCATTCATGTCCCTGCACATCCACACGCCAGAGGCAGAAGGTCGTCTCCTGTTGTGTCTACTCAGTTATTCCCTTATCATGGTCACAGGGTAAAGGAGGGGGGGTTGCCTGTGATGTGTGTACATGGTGTGTGTGTGTGTGTGTGTGTGTGTGTGTGTGTGTGAGAGAGAGAGAGAGAGAGAGAGAGAGAGAGAGAGAGAGAGAGAGAGAGAGAGTTAGGAAACACATTGGGATTTTAGCAGCATCTACTTTTTCTTTTCATGCCAACTCCTTTAGAACTTAACCCAACCTACAACTTCTGGGAACGCTCCCTTCTTTTACTTAATTTAAAAAATGTTTGGTCATGTTTCTGTATAAAAACAATTCTTCTACAGAATATTTTCTTTTATTGTTCCAGTTTTGGCCACATTTTTCCTTAGGTCTCAAGAAACTGGGAAATGACATTTATCATCATTTTATTCAAGTTTCATTATGAAATCCCTGCCCCCATTTACTTCCACTCTAGCCCCTTTTCTTATGATTTGAGTTCCCTGTGGGAGAGGAAATTTTTTTTTTTTTGCTTTTTTTGTATAAACATTCATGAGCTCTATCATAGTTTGCACCTGTTATATTCACTATGTTTTTCTTTTCTATTTGGTTTTCTATTTTAAAATACAGGAAAAAATATGACTAAAATAATAACTAAGTTGTCTATATTTAATCTAAATAGAAAATAAATGGTACTAAGGGCTGTGATTCTCTCTTAGTTTTCCTTAATCTCCTATTGTATAAGAAAAAAAAGAATTATTTTACAATTCTGTTGAAAAAGTATTATTTTATGCTTCTGTTGTAAAATTAATCTCACAGAGAATAAAAATACTAAGCTTCATATTTTGAGTCATACCACGTACAGATACTGAGAACGTTTTAAAGTTGAAAATGTATCCCATCTACCACTGGAAGATTGATATACTGTCATAACTATATTTTATTGACTATCAGAACTATGTAACTGTTAAATATGTTATAAACTGAAATTTTAAGTGTTTAGGTGGTTCTGAAAATTCTTTTTCAAACAGAAAATGTATCCAATATTTATTGAAGTTTTTTTCCACACATCACATTAACCTAGTCTTATTTCTTTTAGCACTACAGTATTATTTTTATTATGGTGATTAAATAGTATATCAACTTATTTTTTTTCTGGGGTATAAAACCAAGTAAAAATACAGATCACATTAAAGATTTTTTTAAATTAAAAGATAAAAAGCACATCTGCTAGACATGGTAGCCAAAGGGAACAATCCAGAGACTAATATAATAAACAATAAAAATACCACCTGCTTATGATTCTTCCTTCCTTTTCTAGCTAAAGTTCCATAGTAGATCAGAGAATTTGGCACAGCGACCTTTTCTATGTATGCTGTGCTGCTCTAGATATCTTCTTATGTCATTAAAATTTCTATTCATATAATTTCTTGGTACATAAAAGTCTAGTTAACGCTGTTTAAGCAATAATGTGTAAATACCTTAAATCTTGAATCTATATATTATCAGGATATCTAAAATAGGTATGTCACTTTTATAATCATCAAGTATTCATGAGTACTTATTATGGTATTATTAAAATGTTTGCTCATAATATCGCAGGTGAGTGTAGGCATTTGGTGAGGTTAAAGATCGTAAAACATTTCCTCAAAGTCTTAAAAGCTACTAACGCGAGGCATTAGCCACTTTTCTCACTGAGAATAAATAATCTGTCTAGTTTCACAGGGAGCTCATGTCTGTAACAACTATCTCCTGACTTGTGAATCATAAAAGGTAGAACAGGAGAACATATGGTGGCTTTTGCATTTTTTCTCCAGAGAGCTCATTCTGAAATTTTTCAGAACTTGTCTTAAATTTGACAGAATTATTCCTCTAGTTTTCATAAAGATAAATCCTTTTATCTTCTATTTAGATATTGGAGAGGAAAAGGTAAATTTAGTTCTATTCATTTATTGTATCAACTTGTATTTGTCTAGCACTTTGAATTTTGCAAAGAACTCGACATATATCATCTCAATCTTTAATATAACCATCTGATTCTATTTATTTTAAAGACCAGAAAACACAATTTTAGCACCAGGCATTGCCTTAAGTTTACGTTACATGAAGACTGACCTATGTCAGTGTCCATCTAAATAGTTCACAGTTACATAAATATGAATTCTAGGTACAGGACTGAAAAGAATCACCAAAACTTGAGAATAAGGGAATTTCATAAACTACTTTCTTCCTACTGCAAATTATGTTTAAGAATCAGAAAAAAAAATGACTTGGGGATTTTTCTGTCTTTGAACCTAATATCTAATAAAGAGACAAAGACAAGTACATTCCCTAATATCTACAGCATGAGATGCAATGTGTAAGATGTATTATTAGGTGTTATTAATAAATATATGTATTTATATTTGATAAATATATGATTATATATTAATATAATATATAATAAATATATTTCCTCTAATATTTACTTAAAATATTATTTTATGATTATCCTATTAAATGAAGAAAGTCTATCACCTCACATATAAGCCAAAAAAGTGATTTTCAAACCTCTGAGCTTTTGCCAATAAGGCATGGAAAGAAATGGCATATCTGAGTATTATTTGTATTTTTCTTATGACTGTGCTTTTCTTTTTTTATATTAAAAAGTCACCAACCTTTTATTTTCTATGAACACAGAAACTTCTATGAAGTTTATATATTTTTTGCTTTTTTTTCTGATCTATCTTGGTTTCTAGGAGATTTTAAATATGAGTGATTTTATTAGTTATGTTTTGCATTTTTCTCCAAGTTATCATTACTTTTAGATTTTGCTTTGGTGTTTGATCATGAAGTATTTATATTTTATAAAACCAGTTATTTTTATTATATGTTTTGAGTCATATTTATAGCATATTTAAATTAACTGCTTCAATCTAAAGTATAAATTTACCCATATTTCCTTTTAATATTTACATAGTCTTACATTTAGATCTCTGATCACATTGGAGTTTTTTTCTGGTTTATTGCTGCGAAAGATGAATGCAATTTCCTCTCTCCTTTCCTTCCTTTTTTTTCCTCCTTCCTCCCTTCCTTCTCCCTTCATTCCTTTCTCTCCCCCTCCCTCCCTCCCTTCCTGTATGAGGTTAAGGTGTACAGCATAATGATCTGATTTACATAGATAGTGAAATGATTACCGCAATAAGTTTAGTTAATATTCATCATCTCATATACATGCAAAATATTTAAAATTATTTTTGGCCTTGTGATGAGAAATCTTAGGATTTAGTCTCCATATGTGTATGATACACATGTATATCATACAGCAGTGTTAACTATACATTTTCATGAGAAATAAGTAAAATAATGACCACAAATCAGAACTTCTGGATGTTTTAAAATATAATTGTATTAGATATGATAATGGTGATTCTTGTAATGGTGATAGCATGAGGGGCTAAGAAGTAATAATTAGGCATGCTAGACTTCCCACTTCCTGGGTGGGTTGAGATCCCACCCAGATACCAGAGGTATAATGCCTTGGACACATAGAGGTGACTGCTTATTCCTTATTTCCTGACATACTGACCTGAGTAAAGTTAAAGGAAGTTTATTAAAATATAATGGTATATGCTATAATATTTGGATAACTAAATCCAATAATGACTACCTCACATCACGTATTTCTCCCTGAAAACATTTCCTACATAATAAAATTTACCAGCTATGAGAATGTAATCGGAAAGCTCTTGGTCTCAATTTCAAATACAAAGATTATTAGTTACTATGTGACACTGTATAAATTACTTAATGTTTCTGTGCACAGGTATTTTATATGTAAATTTGAACTAACTGTACCAGCTACTTCCATTAATGTTCTGAGTATTAAATGAGATTTATATAAATATCAATTACAGTTGTAGTGCATATGAGGTGTTTAATGCACAAGAGCTAGCTAGTAGTTGGAGTAACAGCAATAACAGTAGCAACAATCTTAGCAGCAGTAATACCTTAACGATATCTCTTTGATACTGTGATTTGAAAGATAATTATTTGATTATCTTGTTTCAAACACGTTGAAATGTTTGAAATCTTTAAAAAGTTTAGTACCTGTAAATTCCATAATCTTTGATAATTTCAGTAAGGACTTGTATATTACATGTTTATTTACCAATCTGTGTTTCCTGTAACTGCCTTGAAAGCAGGATTTAACTATTTAGTTGACTACCAAATTCCAGCTAGAGTAAAGGCTGCTACACATTGGAATAAGAATGTTTCAAGTGGTATAATTATAGGCTGCATCTCAAAATGCAGTTATTAATGGAAACTAAGGTATAACTATTCATCACCAGTTAACTGGTGACATGCAACTTCCCCTTCACATGGCCCCACCTGGTCTCGGGCCTAAAGTAACTCTCCACAGTCACCAGCAGCGGTTAAAGCTGACTCCGGTTTCCTGACCACTGTGTTTTCACCTTTACTACCTGTCAAGAAAACATCATTCTGGTTCATTATGAAACTCTGGTGACAAAAAGTATACGAAAGCCCTTCACTGAAATTGCCTTTAGCCCCCAGCATTCTGCAGGCAGAAGGTAAGCAGCAGGGACACAAGGGAATCGTGTGTGATGAGGTCCCCTGTGCGCAGGACCTCGGTCCTTCCCCTGACAGCAGGGAGAGGCAAGGACGACCCCGACGACTGTTTCCTCATCTGCTGGGCTGGCTGGCGTCTTGAAAATTATGTATTAAAGTCTTTCGCCATTAATTCGTATGGAAAATCTCTTTTGACAAGCTTTTCTAAACGCTGCACTTTTTCAAGAACGTTTCCCTCAGTTGTTGAGGATGCCTGGGGATCACAGTCCCTACTTTCTTCAGTCTCAGGATCATTATTACGGACCTTTACTTTAATCTGTGACAATGTTGTTTCAGAGACTATGTCCATTTATGGTTAGTCTGGATGGACGAGAGGCCAAGTAAAGAAATATTAAAACAGAAGATTTCCAAGTATTTTTGAGATTCTTTACTCAACAAGTGATTGATATTTTGCCTTATAGTCTTCAAAAAAACTGCCTTTTTCTCTTGCATCCATTATTGTTTACAATTAGAACTTTTTATAAGTTCTTTGCCTTCACCATCTTATGACTCTACTTATTGCATGCAAAAATATTTTCTTATAGCAAAAATGTACCATGAATATTGTGTCTTTTTAATTCATTGAATATAAATTGCCCCTGATACAGTGAATGTCAGAGATCATTTTGAATAGGGTGTTTTGCTAACACCCTTACATATAAAAATGCTCAATATAAATAGTGGTCTGAGGAGATTTCTTATCCACTAGACTTTCAAGTGTTTCTCAAAACTGTGTGTTTCAATTTTCCCATTTTTTTCATGTCCTTTTTTAGTTCTAATAATATACCCAAACTTAATTTGATTCAAATAATACTTAATTTTAAATGCCATACTGTCCTACCCACAAACTAAAAAATCTTACCAAATCAACTAATAAAATACGTGTTTTTAACTATTTTTTAAACTATTTTAACTTTTATAACTATTGCAAGTTAAGACATCAAAGAAATAGTCTGCTAAAGAAAAAATAGGTTTTAGGCTTCAACTATTCAAATATAAGATCCTACACAGTAAAATACGTTAGGGCTAAACTGAGTTACTTATAGCTGTAGACTTTGCCATTAAAGATGTTTAAGTTTTTTGCAATAATATTCCATTACACCTATTTTTACCAGATTTTATTCCTTACTACTACTTCAATCAGAATTAGTTCTAATGTTTTTATTGCATTGATAAACCTATAACTTTTAGGGGTATAAAACAGGAATCTATTCTGATTCTTTCCTTATACATTTGTAAATCAATACACTGATGTAATTTTAAATATGCTCAAAAATAATGTCTTCCTTCATACAGATACCCTGTGTTTCTGAAGCATTCTGATAATATCTACTATATAACAGGCCCAATCATTAAACATTTACCATAAATAACACATTCAGGTTAACTATTATCATTAAGAAATATTGAATTAGTTGAAATAAAGAGCATTATGTGGCAGTTATCAGTATCAGAAATATCTGGCCTGCATTTGGAAGTCTTATTGCCTGAAACATGCATCCATGGGATGGGGCATACCACCACCTACCTTAAAAGATTAAGCAAGCAAATATCAACAATGTGCTCCAGCCAATGTCTAGAATTTCAGAGTTTTAATGAAGTATGTGTTATTACTCTTGCAAGTATTAACTCTCTAACGTCAATTCCCAACTCCACTCCCTACTTTCCTGCCATTCAAATCTTTGTGTATTTTTATTAGAGAAATATGGCAATTTTCTCTTATTTTAAAGAAATACATTCAATCACTGGGAAGTTGCAGCTTTAATCTCCCTGCACTGTTTCTTGAGGCTGCCTGATTTTGCTGCCTCTTAAGCTCTCGTGATAATGGAAGCTTCTGGACGTGTGGGTTCTATTAGGGGGTGACTTGGGCCAGTGCTGTTCTGGCTTCAAGGACAGACGGGTGGCCTGGGCTCTGTCGTTACACACTCTAACCCCTGCTTGCCTGCGGCCTGAGCACCGTGCTCTTCTCCTGATCTTCCTCCTTCACAGATGCTCTTTTTCCACCTTTCATCCCTTTTTGTATCCTTTACGACATAATGCACCCCTCCCTTCCATAGAGCATGGTCTGTATTCCTTACCTTCTCCTTCAGCAAGACCTGTTCTTTCCTTCACTCTTCTGCAATCACTAACAACATATTCATTTATTTATGAACGTTATCGAAATTGCTGGGCCCCTACTTCCCGCGGGCACTATCCTGCGTCGCACGTGCGACTGCTCCACAGTGTCCTCCGACTCCCTTTGGTTAGCAGACACTCTGGCTTCTTTACATTTGTAACTTCCTGTTCCCCTGCCTTTTCCCACCAGCTTTCAAAGACCTAACACTGTTTCTGACATGTAAAAGTTATTAAATAACCATTTATATTTGTCATGTATAAACAGATGAAAGGACATTGATTCTTTCTGAAGAAGCAGTAATTTAGAAATTTGTTTCAATTTTTTTTTGATTTGCATAGCATTTTAATGTAATTTAGTAGAAAAATGTGTTAAAAATTCTGCAAGGGTGAATTCTGCCACAACCACACGTGCTTGGAAGAGGATTTTGAGTTTCCAATGAAAACATCACCCAGCTGACACCCTGATTTTAGACTTACGAGACTGAACAGAGAACCCAGCGGTGAACTGCCCTAACTTCTGACCTACACGACTGTGAACTAATAAATGGTAGTTTTTATAAACCACAAAGTGTGTAGGCAATTTTTAATGCAGCCATAGAAAACTACTACAGGTGTATAGAGAAAAAGTGAAAGGGGAAAAAAGGGAGTTAGACGAGGAGAGACAGAGACAAAGAAGAAGAGATCAATTTAAATAGTATAAATAGAACTAACAATTCCTTCTGCTTCCACTCTGAAGAATTCTACCTTAGAGTGAGCATACGATAGAAGATATGATTCCACTTCTTTTGGATGTTCTAGGTTTTCCACAACTTTCAAAGAATGAGCTTCACCCATAATTAAGACTAATTTTTTCTGTTTATGGAAAGATGACTCTCATTAAATATGGTTGTAAACACAAGCCAACAGCACCACATATTGTTCAAAATGAGATAAATTTACCTGCTTCAACACTGGAGGAAAACAGGACCAAGCTGGAGTTATTAAGGAATGCATGTTATTGATTAGCATGAGACCTAAGTATGGACAGATACTTAGTATTGGTGATTTAACAACCTCTTAAGATATTTTCACTCATATGTAATCAGTGTGTTATAAATTGAATGAATAATCTTGAATTAAACCTAACTTCGCTCTTGTCCTGAGTCCTATTACTGTTATGAATTCAATAGAGAAAGGTGGCTCTAGTCTATTATTTATTTTCACAGAATTTATGAAGCAGAAAAAATATGTTGTCATTTTTTGTGTGGAAAGACTCATAAGTTTCTGGAATGTTTGTGCATATGAATTTATTAATCAGTCTAACCAGAAAGTTATCTTATAATTTGGTTAATTTTTACTTATTGATCATGCAAAATGTGTCAAGAAAACTTTTCTAGCCACCAACTCTCGGTTAGGTTCTGTTTTATGTGTGTATATAGTATGTCAATCTGCCCTATCTTATAATCTCTTAAAATATATCAAAGTTATCTATTTTTCTGGCTGGCTCACCCACTGAGCTAAGAACAACTTGATGAAAGGGGCCTGGCTTTGTTCACTACTATCTGACACAAACATACACTCAATATTTGTTGAATAAATATTTTTAACTTTAAAAATAAAATTTATCACGACTTTCTAAATTCTAATTGCATTAATCAATTCAGATATTTTCAGTGCAGGAAGCATGGATGGTAAAGGGGATGCAAAAAAAGAATGTCACATTGTTAATTTGAGGTGCTCACAGTCTAGTGCCATTAAGCTCCAAATCCAATTTAGAGCCCAACTGTAATAATTAGCTCATTCTAGGTGGCCTGTGACATCTCCTGCAATGTGTTCACTTCAAACTCTCTGTTTTGCGTGATTTCCTAATTATGCCCTACGGTAACCCAGTAAGTGACTTCAAATCCATGAGACAACAGGCATGAGATAAAAATTAAGAAATAGATTTAGTAAAATGAAAGATACTGTGGCAAAATATTATGCTTCCCTTGACTTACAAACCAGTTCATCTTAAATGAATCTTCTGGTAACATTTCATTCTGTTTTTCAGTCCATTTTACAAATACGAGGAGTTCACTCAGAATGCTTTTGTTGATCCCTGCTGGGTTTAAAACTTCAATTAAGTGACTACCATTCTATTTCCTATGCGAACTAGCTTAACTTCTTCAATTTTTCTTCATAATCCACATCTCTGAGAATAGAAACATATTGGTTGGAATAATTTTGTATTCCAGTAGGAGCAGTTACATATTTTCTCATGTGATTGATACTGCATGCAAGCCTACTGGTGCACACGAACCTGCGCCTTGTAATTCCTTTAGTTTCATTTATATTCGACTGGGACAGGAGCCAGGCTGCATTTGGCTCCAGCACACCCGCTGATGGTTGGACAGCAGAGCAGCTTTCCCCCTCCTCTGTATTGCAGGACTGCCAGCTTTAACACTTTCTTCTTTTTGAGGTATTTTCTATCGCCATCCATTATTCACCAGGAATAAATTTTTTGCATTTATCATGTTTGTCCAGCAAACTTTCACACTCCTTTACTTTGGAATGTAAGTTCATTTAAATCCTTAAGACGACTAGATTTGGAATTGCAAATTAAAATCTCTTAAGATAAAAAGTTGCCGAAGGGCCATATTTTGGAAACATCGCGTTCACTATGTTTGTCCAGAATTTACATACTATTGATACACTCCATTTATCTTGGCATCTGTTATCCAATTTCTTAACTATAAATGAATACATTTGGACTTTCACTGGCTGTTCTACCTAGTAAACAGTGAGAGCTGGCACTGTGATCTCAATTTTAGAGTGACATGGCATTTTCATTTTTAATTTGGGTATGACTGGGCTATAAATTGTATATGTACGTTTTTACATATGTACTATAATTTGTATATGTATGTGTCTTTTATGATAAGGTGACAAGTTTGAGAAACATATTCTGTTGATATTTAAACATGAAAAAATATAGAAATATGTAAATTTTAAATAGTGACAAATTAAATCCCAGATATTTACTCATATAAAATGCTTATATTTATAGTTTATTTTTTGAAATAGTAAGTTCTTATATTTTAGGTTCTGTGCCTGACCTTCCTGCAGTGTTTCTCTGATATGTCTGTTGGGCTTCTAATATTCATTGTTATTAATTTTATCCTGAATGCACTCCTGAAGTGTTCTGAATTAAAGACAAAATTTGTATTAAACACTTCACAGTACATGTGTCGGCTTGCCTTTGTCCTAGTTCCTATCCATAGGGTGACATGACGAGAGCCAGGTCAGTTGTTTTTCACAGGCAGCTGAACACCCCATAGTTAAAAGATAAAGAAAAATGATTCTTCTCTTTGTTGAGAGAGAGGAAGGAGGCGGCTGTCTCCTTTCCATCTTAAAGGAGTCTTCTTGGGAACTACAGGGTCTGAGTCCTCTTCCAACCTTTGATACATGAACAAAGTATTACCAGGAGCCAGATAACACCAGGTTTCTTTAGTTTTTTTTTTTTTTTTACCAAATTTATTGGGGTGACAATGGTTAATAAAATTACATAGGTTTCAAGTATATAACTCAATAAAAGATCATCTGTTTATTGTATTTTTTTATTAATTAATTCTAGATTTCAACACCTTTGACAGAGACTTAAATAGTCTTCCAGTCTTCCTGGCACTGCAGGAGTCTTGTCCAGCCAGGCTATAAGCATCTGGCCCTTTTGCAAAAAAGACAAATTCTTATCTGATCCTTTTGGCGCAGAGCGATTAACCAGGTAATGGCTACGGATATAATTCTCATGGCATGTCAAGATATTTCTGGGGGAAGAGAAATCAGACAGTCTCTGACCTTAAAGCACATGTGTTTCCATGTCCCAGAAAGCTAGAGCTTTCAACAGATACTTTGAAAAATCCAGAAAATGTTATTTCTCCACAACAGCTTTCCTATCTACTCCTGTGTCATATTATCTTAAGATTTTCCTCGGCCAGTCATCTTTTAATTTCAGAGACTGTGTTTCATACTGTTATGAATCAGGAGCAATCTAAAATCATATAAAACACGATTTTATTCTAAAGAAATTTATAATTGATTTAAGTGACATGATATATAAAAATTAAATAGTATTAGAAATCATCTCAGGTGCAAAAATACTACAATAGTATACAGTTTAATAATACTGTATTAATTTATTCCTAATAATTACTTAAGTCAATTTATGACTAAACTCTGAAGTTCAGGATTATTATTCTAAAAGTAGTAAGTAGGACAGATTAATAGTTTTTAGGAAAGAACGTGGACTACATTTACAAAATAGCTAAGTGACTACCAGTGAGTATCTTGAGTATCTTCAAGCAAGGGTGGGACAACCACTTGGTAAAAATGTTGGAATGTTTGAGAATATTTGTTGGTTTTTTAATATTCATCTAAACTTAAAATTATTAAAATTAAAAAATATTAAAAACTCAACAGATATAACAGTAAAGGGAAATTAAAAAAAAAAAAAAAAACCTGGACAGGGTTTTAATTTGATGACCATACTTCCAGACCTTTGTTTATATAAGAGATTGCTTTTCCCTTTATATCCAAAAATCCTTTACATCCAAAATTTAATCACCAGTGAGGGTCATGTGATGTCGCTTCTTCAATCACAGAAGAGAGCTAGTAACAGCAAAGTATTTTCCTTTTCTTCTTCTCAAGTATTAACACTGTAGTGACAACGCAGTTAAAATGAAGTCTCTAATAAGAAGGTTTCTACAAACTGCAACAAATTCTCACAGGATTTCTGTATTATTTACTACCACTGATTCATTCTGGTGTTTTCACCTAATGTGATACAACTTTACAATTACAGAGATTCTTAAGTATAGTCTCTGACCACATAGTTTCTGTTATTATGTTAACTAGGGAATTTAGTTAGTAATTTAAACTTTTTTTTCTAAAATAAAACCAGAGCAGATTGTTTAAGTCTAAATTACAATTTTTAACATTAAATTGCCTTAATTATTATAATTAATGCTCTTATTTTCCAGATGCCTTTATCTATAAATAAGTCAAGATTACAATGTATGCAGCATGGTGTGAAAAAAATCTGAGCTATATAGTTAGATGACTTTGTTTCTACTATCAAACCAATTATCACAAATGTGCCCTTGGGCAAAGTACCTGACTTCTCAGATCCTTGTATCTAAAATAGGAATGATATTTACTTCACAAAGTGGAATCAAGGTTTATTAAGATTATATGTATAAAATATTTCATTTAGTTTCTGGCACATATTAACATTTAGTGTATGATAATACTTGAAATAATCTGAAATGAATCTGTATATTGAGTATAAGGGCTCCCTCTCCCTTTTTCCAAATGCAAATGTGGCCATGATCCAACCCAATAAGTAAATGCAAAAAAAATAAAATTAAAATCCACATTGATTTTTAGAGCAAGAAAAATGTTATAGCATTAAAAGTTTAAGACAACTAATTCAGATTACACAAATCTTTAGGAAAACTGTTAAGTCCAGATATTAAGTTTGAGGATAGAACGTGTCTGTTTGCCTTGGAAAGAATCAGTCCATCATCGCTCAGAGAGATACAGCAGAGAGAAAGATGAAGTCAAATGAGCACAGAGCTTTAGGGAAGAGGATGGACACAGGTGCAAACGTATGTATGAAGAGCTGTCTCTGTGGTTAATGGCAGAAGACCTGCTGCTTTGTTGAGGATCTGCCTAGAAACTGGGCTGATAAAGTATAAATGCACCAGCAGAACTGGGCAGGTAATAAAAAGTTGCCCTATTACAGGGAATAAGTATACACAATGCCCAGTGAAATTTGAATTTCAGATAAGCAATATTTTTTCTTTCAGTATAAGTATGCCTTGAGAATGCTTTTGGAACCTATTTGTACTAAAAGAAGATATTTGTTGTTTATCTGAAATTCAAATTTAACTAAATAGCCTATATTTTATCTGGCAACCCTACAGGGAAACCACTGTATTATTCCCAAAGAAATGTGAAGTTCTCAATTTATTCTCAAGAAATATATGAATCATCAATTTATACTTCATTTTTCATTTTTACACTTGATTTTATTTTGTAATGTAATGGATTCTGTATTTCTCTTCCCCAAGATACAAATTTATTTTATATTGCTATAGATTGGATTTGTCTTCAAAATTTTGTATTGTCACAGAATGTCCTCTTGTGTTTCAATCTGTCTACTCTAATTATGAAGAAAATAAATAAATAAAATAACAGTGTGAATCCATTGGTTACTAATTTCTGAAAAAATGTAGAAGGGCCAAGAAAATAAAATGAAAAACTGTGTATTCATATTGAATTCTCTTGAAACATTTACTTTCAAGTGTTTGAATTGAAGGCCTATAATTCCACATGATTTGGAGAAATTTCAGATTTAGCTGTAAAAATTAATCACAAATTATTTATATTTGAAAAGATGTAGCATTTAAAATAATGTACATAACTATAAACCAAAGTTTCTAATTTTTTTCTCTTAGTGACTTTTTGGCATTCTATTTGTTTTTTGAGACTGTGTTTAGAAAACTGTAGGTTTACCCTCTATTTCATATAATCTTTCAAATATTGTAGTCTTTGGAATACTAATTTTGAACACCGGGCTTGTCAATTAACCTTAATTAATGTTATTTGTACATCCATAAAATTAGGGATAAATGTAGATACTTTCTAGTGGGCCACAAAACAATGATATACTTTTTTTTTCTATAATTCTAAATCCACCATGGATGTTCTCTTCATTCTTGAGCAATATAAGTTTTGGCTAAGAGTGAATAATTTTTTCCAGATTGTAATTTCATTTTTTAAAGAATAAAATGGTCATTAAATATAAAATAAATTATTGTCTCTTCTAAGTTAATGACCCATGTTTTATGATATATTTTTGTTAGGTAAAGTAGTATATTTTGTCTTAATTTACGTTAGGTAAGGTAGTATATTTTCAGATAATGGTAAATATTTCTTTCTATATGTTATCATGAAAAATTAGGATTACTGAGAATACTATACATATATAGCCATAAAACTGTACTACCAAATTATATGTATGTCACAGGAATATACCATAAAATATAAAACATATGTCGTTGATTATAAAACTCCAAAGAAGACAGAAAAGGCATTTTAGAAGATAAATAAAAGAGTGAATAAGACAAAGTAAAAAGTTAAAAAGAAGTCTAAGAAAAAATATTTTTCTCCATATTATCTTGTAGAAAAGGAAATGTAAGACGATATAGCACAAACTAGTCACCATATTTATATTTCTAATTTTCCACAATGATTATGTATTTTAGCTCCAATAGAAATGTAACTTGCCTGTGTTAGAATGAGATATATTACTCCTGCATTGTATGCATTATATTATTTTACTCAACCATCAATGGAGGTCACATGTCCCCTGCTATAATGTCTTCTCTTAGAAGTGAATGCATTCAGTTTTAGGATAAAATGTAGTACTTGAAAGAACTATATAAATAATGAATGAAGTAAAGTGGAACGTATGTATCTTGAATAGTTCTGATGAAACAAATTTTAATTTGAAAATATCCCCGTGTTATCTTTCAGGTCTGTGGATGCACAGTGCACTAAATATCTTATATAAAATAAAGAGTACATTCTATGTGAAAGCCAGGGTATTATATTTGTATAGCATACACTTCTATGATTCTACTTTATTTCTCAGACTGCCTGATTTTAACATGAGACATATTACTAATAACATAAATGAGTTAGCTTTTTCTATGCTAATTACTGCATATATTAATAAATAATCCCTTAATTCAGTGTGTATTTTCCATAGCAATAGAAGTCAAATTCAAGTCCTTTGAAGATTCCAAATTGTGTGATACAATGACTTTTCTTGCACAATTAACACCTATTAATTAATGTTGCATCGCACCTTGTATCTGGTGATTTATACTGCCACATTATCCAAAAATAAAATTTAGTACTTCTAGCTGCAGTCTCAGTAAGTATTCTGAATTTCCACATTTTCTTTTAATTATTGATGTATAAGAAAGTATCCTTTTTACACAACAGGTACTGTTATAATAAAATTTATAGTATTTTCTGTACCTTTATGTGCTTTTTCCCTTTTGGATTAATGATGATGATAAAGTTCCATGGATTTATTTTCACAGCACAGTATTAAAAAAATGTTTTGATTTAGATATACTTTGCAAAAACTCCTTTTATCAATGAAAATAAACAGTGTAATCTCCATCTTTATCAATTTATGTTAATTCTTATTACTACTGGACTTCCTTTATTACTGAAGGATTAATATTATCTAGCTTCATTATTTTAGCATATCTAGAACAATGAACTCAGGTTATCTATTAATATATTTTAACAGAACCTTGTAACTATGCACTATAATATCAATTATTGAAAAATGTATATTCATTGGTTATAGAATGTGGAGTAACAAACAGCTAAGCAACAAAAATCACATTTACATTTGGGTATGTCAGTTCTTTTGCATATGTGTATATGTGTATATATATGTGTATATATGTGCACATACACACATACATATGTATATATGTATGTCAGTTCTTTTGCATATGTGTATGTATATATATGCAGATATATACATACGTGTGTGTGTACATATATATATATATATATATAATAGTTTCATGTAGCAAAATTGGTGTATACAAATATATCCAAGAGATAATCTGTTCTAAATAGAATAATTTAAATGGATTACACACGGACGCATTATTTTGCAAGACCAGGAGGATATCTTCATGTACTCACCACTGTCAGTGAGCTTTTACACATTGAGGGTGTTTAGTTGATTTTGCACCTGGTGTAAGATATGGGTCCACTTTTATACTTGGGCATGTGGATATCCAGTTTTCCCAATATCATTTGTTAAAGAGGCTCTTTTTCACATTGCGTATTCTTGACACCCTTGTCAAAGCTCAGTTGACCACACAGGTACGTGTAACTGTGTGGTGTGTGTGTGTGTGTGTGTGTGTGTGTGTGTGTGTGTGTGTGTGTGTGTATAAAAATGTGAGGTTTTAAAAGAAATATTCTGAGAATAATTACATATTTTCAACTAAGAATTAGCTACCTGGCCAAGAGATCAATCATGTGTGAGGGGAGAATAAAAACCTTATCAGATGGTCAACATCTCAAAAACTACAATCCCATGAACACTTCCTCGGGACGTTATGAAAGGATATGCTGACCCAAAACAAAGAGAAAATTACAGGATCTAAGAAACAGATAAACAGAGATCCTGAGAGAATGTGTGAAGCAGACCAGGAGAACAATCAGTCCAGGGTTAAAGAGAAGGACACAGAATTCCAGAAGGATGTCCCTGAGAAAACACAAAACCTGACAGATAAGCTGATTTATTTGATCTTATAGAAAAATATAATTACATGCGGGTTTACGATTATATAGGAGAGTTAGCAAGAAATTAATGATAATTATATAAATAGAAAATGAAGCACACATACAGGAGAGAGAGACTGTAGAGCTGAGGGAAAAAAGTTGTAAGAAAAAAGGGAATAGTAATCAAAATCACAGCACACTGTTTGACTGAGTAGTTATAATACTAACATAACTATGTTAGGATATAGCCATACTGGATAGAGATGAGCTGAACCTTTGCCTTTCTACATATCTTTAGGCCAATACCATACTGTAATTTAAGATGTTCAACATCACTAATCATCAGAAAATGCAAATCAAAACTATAATGAGATATCACCTCGCAGCTGGCTATTTAAAAAAAAACTCACAAAAGATATATATTGATGAGGGTGTGGAGAAATTGGAACTTTCGTACACTACTGGTGGGCATGCAAAATGGTACAGTAGCATTGAAAAGCAGTCTGGAGTTCTTAAAAAAAATTAGAAAAAAAAAAAAACAACTACCAAATGATCCAGTAATTCCACTTCTGTGTACTTACCAGAAGCATTGAAATCAGAATCTCAAAGACATATTAGCCCCGCTATGTTCATTGCAGCACTATTTGCAATAGGCAAAATGTTGAAACAACCTGAGTGTCCACTGATGGATGCATGGATAAAGAAAATGTGATATACACACAATATGTAATCTCACTCAGCCATTAAAAAGTTGAAAATCCTACAGTATGTTACAATATGGATGAAAACTGAAGACATTATGCTAAGTAAAATAAGCCAGAAAGGAGGACAAATACAGCATGACTCCACTTGTGTGTGGGTGCCTAAAATACTCAAGCTCATAGAAGTAAAGAATATAAGGGGCTGGGGGAAGGGAAGTAGGAAGATACTAATCAATAAAGTCTTGATTATGCAGATGAATAAATTCTAGAGATAAGTTGTACAAAGTGCTTATTATTACCAATACTTTATTGCACCCTTAAAAATTTAAAAAGGTAAATCTCATGTTATGTTCTTATCACAGTAATATGTTTAAAGAGGTGTTCCATAAATGTGTTGAATTCAGAAAAATTACTTTAAAAAATTTGAAAAAATTATATTAAAATATAAATGTATTCTAAAAGAAATTAATGACCATTTCAATTTCATATTCTTGAGGCATGTACATGCCTCAAATGTGGTAAAGGAGAGAAAGTCACACACACACACACACACACACACACACACACACACACACACTTTATGTTGCCATTCTCTTGCCCATGAAAACGGATGTTGTTAAAAAATAAAACTTTAATCAATATTAAAACTGCTTACCCATTGGAAGAAAATTATTTTTCTAACACATTCTGCAAATGATGGAAATTATTCTAAGCAAGTACTACATTGAACATTCACACATATAATTTATAGGAAAGGTTAATTGCATAGCTCTGTTAGCATGGCCTGCTTGAGTGCTGAATCCAGGAAGCATAAATGATTTTTAAGTACACAGTGAGAGGGAGGATTCCCCCTAGGGTTATTCCTAAGGCTTCTGTGCTCAGTCAAGCAATAAGAGATGTTACACATCTCTACGATGATTGTTCTCAGCATCCCTGAAGTTTAATCCCTGAAGATCATCAGACAAAAGCTCAATAATAAATGGATTTCTAATGTTGGTTAGCATCTATACAAAAAGGGAACATTGGCTTTCTTCTTAAAAAAATAATAAAGCACCTGTCACCTAAACATACAGTGACAACATCTTGGATCACTGTCATCCTATTCTTTCCCATCAAATTATGAAGATTCTACTCTATTCAAGATGTTTTCAATTCTAATCACAATTTCTTTCTTTAGAGAAGAGTAATTTTTGGCAAAAATGTGGGATATTGGGGTGAATATAATTTGGGATACTGTGCATTCTTCAGCTGCCACTAAGATTTAGACATACCATTGGTACCAGTGACTTGATACTTGAATTCATTTAAAAGCATGTTTTGAGATTTCTTTCAGCTAATTTCCTTTCTTAACTACCAGTTTCCCAAATCGATTCTTGCAAGTGATGCACTATTGAAAAACTTTGACTTTGGACCTCAGAAACTGTAGGAATCCGATGTCTATATTTAGAGGTAGAAATAAAAATAAAGTTAAATTTGCTCCTTTACTGGACTGTGAATTTTTTTTATTATTGCAACAATTCTTTAATTTGTCCACAGAAATTAAGAGTGCAAAAGAATACTTTATGCTGTTTTTATAATCATATATTGAATAAATGTTAGAATCAAGAAGTCACAGATTTCATTCATATTGAAGTTTCTTTTGGTGTATGAAGTGTTTATGAACGCCTTCAGAAAATAAGTAAATCCACTTATTCTTATAATATGAGACTTCTATTTGCACTCTATTCCTACATTAACCTTAGCTCCTTCGTAATATAAAAACAGAAATAATAACAATATTGATCACAGAAAATCTGTATCTCTTAAATGATCTAATAGTCATATTAGGCATAAAATATTCAAAATATATAGTTGGTCTTAATTTTAGCCATCTGGTGAATGTTTTGTGCTATCATACTGAGATTGCAATTTTCATTTCTCAAATGTCACTGAACATTTTTCCATTTCCTTACTTGCCATGCATAAATCTTTTCTGAAGAAGTGTCTGTTCTAATATTTCATGCCTTTTTGTATTGGGCTGTTTGTATATTTAATAAAGTCAAAGTGTTCTTTATATAGATGTTCCTCAACTTATGATGGAGTTACATCACTTATAAACTCATTGTAAAATTGAAAATATGTCAAAAGTTTGCTTTTTCTTCTGTATTCATTGTTCTAAAAATACTTTTGGAATGATGTTCTTTTCAAAATTAATTTAAAAATAACGTATTAGAAAGTATACAAACAGATATAACTTAAAGATGGTAACAATAGCATGTAACGGATGCAACTAACCCATAAATCATGTGTGCCATGGTCCAGACACAAATGTAAATATTAATTCACCTAATGTTTATACAACCAAAATCGCATGACTATCTTTAAAGTTTATAGGTGAGGAAACAGATGCACAAAGAAATTAAGAAATATGTGTAAATTTTCATCGTAGCAAGTAGTAAGGCCAAGAATCAAATCTAGGCAATCAGTTTTCAGAGACCCTTGTCCTAAGGCCTACCTTGTGACACTGTGTTTCTAAGGGGGAGCTCTGATAACACCTGACTGAAGATCTCTGTAATACAAAATTATTCTGAATACTTGAAATATCCAAATTCTTTAGAGAAATAATCTGTTTATTGTACAGTTATTCATATAATTTCCTGTGCATTTTTTAATTGTAAGAAAAAGGCCTAAGGCGGTTCCTTGGTTCTTGGTGTCGATGGTGAAACAATCCTCTATGCCTTATCTGTTTTTTTCTTCTGCCATAATAAAAGATATTTGCGTGGCAATTCTCTTTTGGTTAACCATTGATTTTCCCATTTTTCATCTTTTCTTTGGGCTAGATATAATTATGAGACTAACTTCTGGCCACAGAGTTATGTGAACAACAATAATTAGTGCTTAATATAAGAGCCATCCATCAAAAAAGCTGCTTCCCTGGTCTCTTGCATCTCTTCTCTTGGCTAGAGAATGACAAGAAGGGAATACAGATGGAGGCCAGATTTTCAGAGTGCCCAAGCTCCAAAGTTACTGTCTTTGCAGTCATTATAATGTAAATCTTATTTATCAATATCTTTTCTATTTCTTACAATAATGATAAAGAAAACTTTTACACAATTTACAGTATCTAGCAATGTTTTACTAGAATTTGATGTATTAATAAATGCCAGGCTTTATATTCAAAGACATATTAAAAGCAATCAAGAGCTCAATTCTGAATTTAAAAGGTATCAACATACAAAGTGGACAATTTTTGTTGCTTTTTATGCATTGTTGGTTATTATTCTCAATTTGAGCTCTTAAACAGAGGTTTATTTTAAGTAAATACAGTGAAGTTGTGCTGGTTACAGATAATTTTCATATAGTATGTTTTTTTAAATATGTTCATTTAATCATTTATTTTTTATTATACTTTACATGATCATAAAGATTGTGAAATCAAAGCCATTAAGAAACATGTTTTGATTAAACAGAATCAAACATTTGATAGCAGCAATGAATAAATTCAATTTGCCATTCATCTAAATAAACTTCATTAAGCTAAACTCAGCACATTACTTAAAAAGAAAAAGAGCAGTAAACTTTTCTAAGTTCCAAAATATTTTTAAAGATGCATGTATTTTATTATAATCACTGCATCATGTCAATGCAACATATCCGGACATCTCAAAATCGTTATGGCATGTTCACCTGTACACAATATTAAGGAGTTATGTTGTTTTATCAAGTAGTGATTTGATTTAGTCTAGAAGAGGAATATATTATTCAAATTAGGTCTTCTGGATTCAAAATACATTAGATATCGATGAAAGTATAGGAAGCCATGATGGCAGGCTTAATTTACATCCACAACTGTGAAATGAAATAAAAGAGTACAATATGCAAGGTCTCTGCCTATTCATAGTCAGATGATTCTTCAACTCATTTGATTTCCTTATCATGGGTCAACAAACCATGTATTAGAGACTGCAGGAATGCTAGTTTCAACTCTCCATAGCAGCACCCTTAAGTCAACATAATGGCTCCTAATGATTGACATTCATCACTTCAAGATTGATGTGTTGTTTTTTCTCTATCAAGAGCAGATGATAACCAGTAACGAGATGAATTTACATTTTAGGGCAGACCAAAGACTATTTTTATCAGTTTTCTATATGACAAAAGTTAAGACAATCAAAGGGAATAAAATACACTAAAATAGATTTTGTTCATCAAAAACTATATCTAAGTTTATGCTGAGAAATACAAGGGCCCCTGTATAATGCATTGTTGGTAAAATAGCCTTTGGATTTTAAATATTCTTATTTTTTCTAAAGTACAAATAGCATACAAATTCACAACAAACATATCTTTGTTCTAAAAGTTAGCTGCTGTTACCACAGTCACATAGTCACGAATAGTTTCCCAAGCAGATGACTAAAAACACTTATTGGTCCTTTGGGGGCACCTTTCCCTAAAATATATTTACTAGAAAAAAAGGTAAGTATATTTATTAACATGTTAAATAAGAATTTTTAAAAATGTATTCTGATCATAACAAAAGAGCAGTGAATATAACTGCTTTACTGAGAACTTAGTTATCATCTAACTCAGTTTTCAGATGAGCATCTAAAAGCCTGAAGAGGCAGCTTTGGTCCAAAATTACCTTATTAAGGAGGAGAGAACCTAAAGCTAGAACCTCACTTTCTTTATTTCTATACCTACATTTCAGAGTCATGTTGTCCAAACTATAACCTGAGAAATATCTGTCACAGTTCCTGATTTTCTCCAAGTATGACATGAAAAATATAAAAAAATATTTTTTTTATATCAGGGGGAATATTCATTGTTTTCTAAATTGTTAACTCTACAACCATCATAACCTAGTTGGTTAAAAGTTTCCATTTCAGCATTTTATCAATAGAAACTTAAATAAAAATCTAGCAATGTCTCTGCTATAAAAATAGACAAATGTAACCAGTTTTGTTTTTAAATCTAAACTCTTAATAGGCTTCAAAACATTTATAAAATAGAGAATGTAAATCTCACATAAAATTTCATGTGTAAAAATTTAACCACTTAAACTTTTCAAATAAGATAACTGTCATACAATTTCAAAACAGTAAGTATACAGTCATAGTTTGAGTATATAAGCAAGAAACCTGATCATTTAAATGTGCACAAACATTTATTTGGTATGTGGTATCTATAAGCACAGTGAACCAAGAACACAGAAGAAAATAAAGATGAAGAGCACATAGATTTGGGTATGGTAATCAATTCTTAAGATGCACCATTGTTTTTTATATAACTTAGAAAAACCCTTTAGTTAAAGTATAGTGCAATCCAAAGAGCCCTACACAACTTATGAATTGCTTCTATTTATTTCTCATTGTTACGAATTCTTTTCATTTATCACCTGGACTTTCTAGTGCATCTTGCTTCATCTGCATTGCTTAACATGTGATAGGCAATTTCTGTGCATGAACCTCAGTAACAAAAACATAACCCAAATATACCTACCTATGAGTGTTTTCCTTTCTTTGTCACTATAAAGCTCTTGGTTGATTTTCAAAAAAATAAAAAATAATAAAATAAAAAATGAGATTGTAGCCATTCTTCTAAAAATGAATGTTGGTTTGCATTCTATCAATTATGCTTCTCTGCTCTGTTTTCCTGCTTTTTTATGCAATCATTTTGTCTGATAATGCTGAACTAATCCAATCCCATTGCAGTCTTGAATGGCAATTCAATTTAACATGTTGACTAAGAACTGTACATGGAATTCAATTAAAGTTAGGACAATATGAAGAGCTATGACCAAATTCACACGATTCATTTGATTTTCAAATACAAAATATAATGTAACTAAAATACACGAAATGTTTCCTGCTACGTCTCTTTTCTACATGCCAATGTTTTCCAAATACCTGAGATAATCGTAACACCAGGAGCCAAACATCTAAAGTAATGACCAAAAACAAAAAGTGACCACTGCAACTCCCCACAAAACATTAAGGATTAATTTAATTATAAAATGTCGTATTCAAAAATAATCTGTTCCAAGGATAAAGGGTATTTTAAGAGAGCTGACAGAGTCTATTTCAGAGACTCCTCCCTCGGCATGCTTCAAGGTGCACTTTGTAACTTAAGAATTTTTAGATCATTAAGGGAGCCCTGGCTATGACTGAGGAGCATGCAAACATCACAACGAGGACATCTGTAAAAGCCAGATGAAATCCAAAGATGCTGACATTTGAAAGCCTTAGAAAGCATCCAAGATGGCTGAGATTTAAGGGTCAATGTACCACAAAGGAAATGTGGCAAGGTGAGCTGATACTCTTCCTCCTTAAGACACAGGCTAGCTCTTAATTGGTATTCAGCTTAGAGGTCAAGAAAAAGATCAGAACTATAGCAGTCTCATGCAGTTGGACAAACACTGGAGATCAGGGATATGAAGGTACCCTGGATTTCAGGGATCAAGATACCAAAAATAAAAAAATGGAGCCTCTGAAAGGTGAGCCTGCTATTGTATCTTAACTTTGTCATTAAGCTTTTTTGTCATTTTCTTATCTTTGTTAGTCAAGAGTCTAAGAAAAACAGCAAAATGTAGAGTTAAGAAACTAAAAAGCAATGGTTCTGCTTTTGGTTAGGATGGGGCACTTTGCTGCAGATCGGCGCTACAGTGAAGTGCACAAAGATCTCTGGCATGGCCCTGTGAAATGAACTCTTAAAGGGTGAAAGTCACATATATAAAATTGAAGTCTCTGCAAACTGTCCTAAGAGCATATAGAGAAAAAAATATTTACAAAAATTTACTAAAGCAATATGTGTGAGAGCCATAACATGCTCCTTCTTACCCTCCCCCGCAAAAAGGCTGGTTCAGCATGACAGGGCTCTACTCAAGGAGAATGCAGCTAAGAACACAGAGCTACCTCACCCCTACCCTTCCAGACTGAAGTCACATCCAGGAGGAGCAAGAGGCCACCTGCATCTTTCATCACACCCCCAGCTGGGTGGTGCAGAAGCTATTCCACATAGGTATAGCCAAGAGGACAACTACATACTGTCTACCAAACATACTTCAGATTCAAAGTTACAAAGAGACCCAACATAAAAAAAACTGAACCATATACAAGGAAACCGTGAGAACTGAAATGGCTGTATTAATATTAAAAACAGACAACAAAGTTCCTTGAATAGATATATTTTTATAACAAAATATAACAACAAAAGGTGTTATATAAAGATGATATAACAACTATAAGTATATATTCACCTAATAACAGCACGCCAAAATGCACGAAGCAAAACTGATAGAACTGAAAGGAGAAATAGACAATTGAAGAAGATTCAGAGACCTCCATAATGAATAGCACAACCAGGCAGATCAACAAGGTACAGAAAACTTGAAAACACTATAAATCAACTAGACCTGATATATACCTATAGAACATTCCATACCACCATCGAAGAATTCACATTCTTCTCAGGCACACATGGAACAAGACAGACAAAGAGCAAGGCCACAGAAAAAATGACAACACAGGAGAACTTTTAGACTTCAGCAGAAAGTGCTTAATCTTTAGTGGGCAGACATTTTTTTTCAACTTTTTTGACCATCTTTCATCAGCAGATGGCTTGAGATGTTTATGGGTTCCTTTCAGTTTCCTCTCTAATACCAGATTTTAGCAGCATTCTCAAGAGCCCCTATGGGAACCTCTATCAGCCTCCACACCCCTCCGAAATGGAAGACAGCTGTTGTCTCCTCACCGTGAGGCTTGAAGTGACTGAGAAATGTCCCTCAGTGCAGCCCGCTCTCACACTTCAGCAATCCTTCCTCAGACTCCTCTTTGTCTCCTGCTAAGCTGCCAATCACTCGAGTCTCTGGAAGTCTGTGTTAAACAGTAGAAATTGCACCAAGGTTCCTATTGTGTCTGTGTCTCCCAGGAATGCTAAACCACCACGCCAGACCGCCATCACGCTCTACAAATCTGATCAATTCCATCAGTGTACTTACTTGCATCTATGGCGGTTCTTTTTACTTCTTGCTGCCAGGAACCAAAGCTGCTGTGGGTCCCTCTGCCCCACCCCCAGAGAGACTTGTCACTTTCTGGATGTTAGTTAACTAGAGTCTTTGCCAACTGAGCTCTCAGTTGTTTTATTCATGCTGTTAGGGTCCAAGACAGTTCTCTTGCAACTAGGTCTAAGCAAAACACAAGTTTTGTTTTTAAAAAGTCAATAATTCATAGTACCTCAGAAACTACACTTTGGAACTGTTTTAATTATTGGAAGCTTTATATGTCAAATTTTAAAAAGACATATTTTATTTCAAAGTTCTGGACTGCAATGCTTGAACACTATTCTGAGCTACTTCTTAATAAATGCTATGACCAATGGTAAAAGAAAATGACAGTTGACAAAAAGCTAACATGGCATAATAATATCAAGAGAGCTAGACTCTTCAGGAATAGAGATTCTGGTCTCGCCCATCCCCAGATAAACAACACTGGCCATTTGAAAAACAAGACATAGGACACAGAGTGGACAAAAGAAGTTTAAAATATTAATTATGGCTCACCGCACAAATAAGGACTGTAACAGTAGGTAGCTGCTGCTCTCTCCCCTCCACCCACACACGCGCCACTAAAAGAGGGTTTGTGCTAGGGGCTGCTGATTATTATTGTTATTCAATAATAATATTGTTGAATAACAATAATAATCACCCACAGATGGATAAAGTAACAAAAAGGATATTCAGATACACTTTGGGAAAATGTTTAACGTGTGTGTGCATGTGTGCACACACTAGGAGTAAGTATAATATAGTAAGTGGTAATAGCTGTTTCTCTTGTTCACATCTCTCTTATTTATGAACACATAGAATGCAGTATAAGTCTTCAGTAGGAAGCCAGTATAAGAAATGTCTTATTCTGTGTCCTTTCTTATCCTCTCCTAGAATTCCTTCTGGAACTGTAGAGACTAAAAAACTCAAAACTACTTTTTCCCTACTTCTTGTGGTTACATCTGAATGGGAGTTACCTTCTAGAGTAAGAAGCATTTGTTTGATATCCAGAAGAAATGTTTAAGATTGTCAAGTCAGCCAGCATTTGGTGGCCAGTTACTAATTCATTTACAAGTAGCAGTTGAGGCTATAATCCCTGGATCATATTGACGGCCGTTTGAGAAGGAGGTACAGAGATTTCTCTTAGGCCTTCTGCCCCAAAACACGCAGTACCTCCCTATTATCAACATCAGTCATCATAATGATACATTGTTATCAAGGATGAACCTGCACTGACACGTCATCATCACCCAGAGTCCACAGTCTACATAACGGTTCATTCTTGGTGGACATTCTGCAGGTTTGAACGAAAGTATAAAGTTATGTATCCGTCGTTATAGTATCATGCAGAGTTCTTTCACTGTCCTAAGATCCTCTGTGTTCTGCTATTCACCTCCCCGCACCTTAACCCCTGACAAACTCTGATCTTTTTATTGCTCCATAGTTTTGTGACAATTTCTTCCTGAACTCATCACTTCCAGTGACAGGTCTCGATTCTCACTCCTATAGGCCATCTGTTGATTTTATAAGACCTCTACTTCCCTACATTTACTTCATTTCTTAGACCTAAAATATTACTTTCATGTCACTGGTTTTAAACTGATACACAAAGGAAGAGCTCATATAACAGGTATAACAAAAGACAAAAAACTGTAGGTTTTAATTATACAACTATTAGACCCCCAAATTAAGCAAATTCCAATCTAAACTTTGAATTAACTGCAAATATTAGAATTAGTCAAATTTTGCAAATACTAGAATCAGTCAACTATTTTTATTGTACACCACAATGATACAAAAAATCATAATAAAAAATAATTCAAAAAATGTAATTTATCTAATAAAGCATTTCCATGTTTCTTACGGCAAAATACTATAATTATAAACCTGATCTGTCTTATTAATATTACATGTGAAGTGCCCTCAGGAAGCAATTTGCATAATCTGAAAATCATCCTATTTCAATATGTCAACATTCTCTCTCAGCTCTTTCAAGTACAATGCTGGGAATGTAACCCAAGAAAATGATCTTAAATATAAGAAGAGTGTCATGCAGTCCAGTATTCTTCCATTTTGTTTATACTGATAAAAATGAAATTTTTCCTTTAATATTCAAAAAAAGGTTTTGGTTAAGGAAGACACTGTATGACCATTCTAAATTATGGAGTCATTATTTTGAAATTTATATTCTGGGTTTTTATCTATGTTGAAGGAATTGAAGTATGACAAAATGTGTAAAAAAAATTCAAGTGGAAAAGTGGGGGAAAATATACTTAAAAAAATTTTGATGTATTTGATTCTTGCGTGACATTGTCTACATTGTGTTTTAGGACAAAAGTGTGTTTATTTTTCATTTTTGAAGTAATCATTTTATGGGCATCTAAATGTCATGAAAAAGATATAAAAATTAAATATTATAGTAAATGTGGCTCCTGCTGTCATAGATTTTATGCAGAATACATGCTATTCAGACCTCCCCACAATTAGCATAACTTTGGTGAACAACCTGAAATGTTGATAGATGCTGTCAGAGTATAAATTGAGTGAGTATTACATATCTGCAAATGCCAGAGAAGTTTTCAGGAAAACATATTTTTAAAGCATATTAAATTGGTACCTGGAAAAAGTATAGAAACAAGCTATCTCTCTCATTTTCACGATTATTCCACTCTTCTTTTTGTTTTTCTTTTTTGGGCATACAACCCATAATCTACCCACTGAAAACTTCTAGATGGTAATAAGCCCTAACGCTACCTTTGCCCAGTCTTTCGGCTCTGGTATAAATTTCATATTGCATTTGGTTCCCTATATTATTATTTGATTCAATAAGTTAGACTTTGCCAGAAATATCATCATTTAGAATAAGATGCATATTTTGTGAAGCCAGATACCATAAGTTTTGTTTTCATGTTTGTCAGCACATACCTGCTATTTCTATCTTTGCCCTTAGTGACTGTTGACAAATAACAAAAATTGAAATTCTGACCATACATAAATATTAAAAAGTAATCTCGGTCGATGAATTAAGAAGCAGATAAAAAAAATAGCTGACTCTCTAGGTAGCAATAAGCCAATGACCTGAAACACATTATAGAAAATTTACAAATGGAAAGATGAAAAAAAGCTAAGAGACATGATATATCATGATGCCCAATAAGAGTTCCAGGAAGAAATCAAGAGTATAGGAGATAGAAAATACTCAAGGACACAATGTCAAAGTAACCTAAAACGGAGGTGGCAACAGGATAATGTTAGCACCTAAATCTGAATCACAGTCTTTTCCTGATTCACCAATCTGTTATTGAGTCCAGAGATGACCTTGAAGGATTAGTGTTTACGTGTAATGTGAAATTACACTATTTTCTGTGTCCTAGTTATGTGTTAGCTATAGGTATTGGATTTTTCCCACCATCTCTTGGTTGATATGTTTGTTTTTGTTTTTGCTTTTGAGGACATGTTAAAGATTTCAGAATAAAAGAAATCAGAAATCCTCACAGCAACTGCTTATCAAAGTCTGGACAGGAAAAACACTTAAATGCTTTAAAAAAGGAGGAGAGATGTGACAAAAGCAGATAGGGACAAACCAGAAAGAGCTTCCAATGATCAAAGTTAGAAGAACATGAGCAACAGGACACAAAGTTATTTGCTTATAAAACAAAGAAAAAATAACTGGTAGAGATGACTTGGACTCCCTTTGATCTTTGTTGCCTGGAATATATTGTTATATGGCAAAAATAATTTCTCAAATACAATTAAGGTTACGAAGCTTAAGAAGATTATCCCTGGTTCTCCAGATGAGTCCAGTCCAATCACCTGAGCCCTTAAAAACAGAGTGATTTCTCTCCAGCTGGGCTCAGACAAAGAAGTGCAGCAAAGAGGGAGGCAGAGGAGAGATTCAAAGTATAAGAAGCATTACACCACCACTGTTGGTTTACAAAGGGGACTATGAGTCAAGGGAAGCAGCTGGCCTCTAGAAGCAGAAAATGACTCCTGGCTGACATCCAGTAGGTAAATCTAGTCCTACAGCCACAGGCCACTGAATCCTGCCAACGACCTGCATGAACTTGGAATTTACTCCAGAAAGAAATTCAGCACAGGTACATCTTGTTTTTAGTCTTGTGAATCCAAAGCAGAGAAACCAGCTGGGCTACACTATGCCCAGACTTAAAACACATGCAAACCAAGATGTTAAAAGGGTACTGTTTTAAGCTGCTGAATTTGTGCAATATTTTTGAGGTATCAATAGAAAACTAATACAATAACCATGACTCCAGCCGACTTAAACAAAGGGATAAAGACAAACCTTAAAGAACAATTCCAAATAACAAATGTGGAAGTAATGTGGGAAACAAAAAATCATCATTAGACTTTCATAATAATCGCTGTAGGCAAGACCAATGATGAATGATAATATTTGTGAAAAAAATATTTAGGAGAATCAGTATATTTGCATAGCTTGAAAATATCTCTCCCAAAAGATATTTCTTTGATTATTCTAAGACATGTTCACATACTATTTAATAATCGTTTCACCTAGATGTAGAGTTTAAATCCTTTCCTCTTGTGGATACTTAAAGAGTATATTTCCATCTTTGTACATTTAAAATAAATGTGATAAAATATAATTAAGTAAGCAGGACAACAGATCCACTGAGGGCAGATGGAACACCAAGGAAGGTCCCAGACAACAGAAACACATATAAAACTCAATGAGATGCAGTCTTATAGTCATTGGGTAAAGTTCGGGCCAGCAGTTATTCCTGGAATTTGGAATAATTAAATCATTAAATACATTGATCAAAGCGGTATCACAGGCATGTGAAATTATGTAGACTGGCAGTTGTTGATGTAAGCAATTGACAAATTATTGCACAGCCTGAATCATTCTAAATTAGTATCAAAGAGAGCCAGGCTGTGATAAATGAACTTGAGATAAACAAGAGAAACTAAATATAATGTCAAGTCTAAGGTAAGGGTAGATAAAACACAAATATATTAAAATAACAAGTGATTATGGCAGAGATCCAAAAAACCAGGCAAGTATGTACAACTGGTTATAAATCCAGAATAGTATCACACAACCAATATAATTGAAGATATTCAAATAAATGAGTCCTAGATTCAGAAGCCTATTTTTCTTGGCTCTGCTAAATATACCTCCACCTGAGGACTCAGCTTAGAATTTGCAATGAGATTAATTTCTTACATACTGTTTCAGATCCTCATCAGTAGACCCTGAACATAAGTGATGGCAGAAAAAAATGAACAATATTGAACGATGGGGAGTGAAGCCAGCCTGTTAATCCCAAGAAAACAACATGAAAGGAATTGAGAAATGATGTGATGAAATTATTTTCAGCCCTTGACAATGGTTGGTTTAATTATTATATTAAAGAAAAATTAAAGGTAAATAGTCATACTTATCCAGCCTTTGGTAAAATGTTGCAAAAGTCGAATGAAATAATATAGAAGGCATGCCTATGGAAACTTTTTTAAAAACTGGCAGCTTATTTTTTAGTTGGCTGAAAAAGGTCTCAAATATGAGCTATTCTTATTACTAATAAGATATTGTTATAAATAATTTATTGAACTGAGAGCTTCCTGTATTATTCAGAAACTCAAATCCTATTTTGGTGGAGGAGAAAATTCTCAAGAGTGTATTGAGGATTTTTGCTGGCAACTTACTAGATTCATGGCCACTTAATAACCTCTGTAAATCAGCTAGAGGCAGAGGCCACTTACTAATTTCTGAGCAAGTACCTTAGAGGAGAATTATGATGAAAAATATTTACTCAAGACCCTGATTTATACAGTGTCTGACGCATAGAGTATCATTCAGTGTATGACAGTGAACACACACTCATGGTGAAGATAATTTGGCCAAGAAAGTACTAAAGTAAACAGCTAAGTATTTTGACATCAGACTTAATTTTCCTCAATTTATTCACTTATAAATAAAGCTTAACAAGTAGAAGTTTGAGGTAAGATCAAAGGCAAAGACATATTTACCATATAAATATATATATTGATACTGAATTTTAGAGCAATTCAAAATTTCTAGTTTTAATAATACTGTTTTGATCAAAAAATCATGGTAAAGAATTAATATTATTAAAGAGATTCAGATTGTCAGAACTCTACCTTTTTATCGCCAACTCCTCTATTTGTATGTTTCAAATGTATAGGTGTTTGATAAAGTTTTATTTTTTAATTGTTGTACTTGAGAATCATAAAGATGAAATAAACACATGACATTCCATCTATATATATTACACTCATTTTAGGGTGCGTTTTCTTATATTTGAGCAGTCTGAATAATGTATTAGCATAAACGGTGAAGAATAATTATGAACCAGTATTCTCACTTTTATCTCCTTTGACACTAAAATTGACCCTTAGGCTAATAGGTCATAATATATTATAGTAAAATATATTAAATTAAATAATAATTATGCAGGAATCTGCTAGACTCCTTGGTTAAATGTATTTTTAGCATTTAGAATTTACATCTTTTGAGTTCTATGCATGATTTGTTTAGTTAATTGATTTTGTTCATTCTTTCAGATTTATGTTTATTTACCCATTCATGTAATGCAGGTGATGGACGACAGTTCATGAAAAGAACATTTAGACTTTGCCTAGTTGCCTTGAATAAAAATAAGTTCAGAATAGAAGATTACATTTTTGAGACATAAAATATATTTTTCATCTTGAAACTTAATCTCTTACCTCATTTTAGAGATTAAAAAGTTAACTTAATGATGCACAAGTGAATTAGAAATTTATACTTTACTTGACTTAAAATTATACAGTATAACCAAAAGGCTCAACATAGAATGCTTAATGTATAATATAGGTCAAGTTAAATAAAAATGAAAAGAATAAATATTGAAAATATAGTGATTTACGAATCGCCAAGCCAATATTTCACATATTTTTTCCCAGAAAATAGTGACACTGGCAGATCATCCACTGTTCCATTCAATTCACCATTCTATAAAAGCTAAGGCTCTCTGCAGACAATTGCCATATATCCCTTTAAAATGTTAAATAAAAAGCATTATATTGACATATAAACTGTAATTGTAGGCCACATTGAGAGCATTTTTATTAGTGAATTTTCATTTTTTTACTGTTAATATAAAAAAATTTTTAGTAAACATAACCTAATAAATTCCAAGTTCACAAACAACAGTTATAAAAATGCCAATTATTTTAAAGTATTATCAATATAGAAATTATATTTATCACTGAAGATATGAATAATTCATAACAAAAAATCACATACCTCCATATGTTGTTTTCTTGCCTTCTTTGAGTGGCCAAGTTATCTTGCTTTATTTAATGCAGGACCTCAAGCACAGTAGTTTCCTTCTGTATGTCCTGGAAATACAATTCTCCAAGAAGTAAGTACTTTCAAAGCTATCAAGGAATATCAACCTTCCAAGATTTATTTTTCTCAGTGTTTCATTGATGATAATCTGCAGAGAGCACAAAATTTAAGAAAAAAAAAAGTTTTAAATTGAAGATAAAGAGAATCAAAGAAAACGAGAACCTGGATGACCTTGGAGACTCATGCCTTCATCTCCTGCAATCTTACCGAAATGGAAATTGAGCCCCACAGAGTCTAAATATCTTGCTTTAGGTAAAATATATAGCCATCAGCAAGGTCAGGTAATGTTACCAGGACTCTGAAGTTCCCTTGCAATATTTCTTAAATACATCTTCAGTTTTCAGAAAGAATGACATATATATACAGATGCATGTACAAACTCACCCATACATTATATGCATTTAATATATATTTATTTATTTATATTTAGAAATTAATAAATATCATTGCTTTATTGAGGACTTCCTTTCCTTGCTTCTGCTCTAATTCATGGAGATAACAAGAAGCTTAATTGCTGTAATGATACAGAACATTGGTCACTATAGTCAAATGCATTTGTGTATTACTTACAAGTGTTTGGAATCTAAATTCCTGATTGCTTCATTAAACTGATAAACTGGATTATAACCACTGAGAAGGAAACGCAGTATTTCAAGCTTATCTCTCCAAAATGTCAATTGTCCTGATCCCTTTACTGTGGGTTCTGCCTTGGGCTCTGATAGAAATACAGCAAAAGACAGGTATTATTGAATTGTACACTTGAAACCTATATAATTTTATTAACCAATGTCATCCCAATAAATTGAATAAAATTAAAAAAAAAATAAAGTCCTTTATAAGACTTCTCTACCTCAAAGGCCTCAAGTGAATAAGTTAGTTCCAGATTCACTTAAGTTACATAATCTTGATTTCAACTGGCCCGTATCCTAATTATCTTATTCTGAAATAAAAAATGGAAGTTATTTTTCAAACTCAGCATGTCTAGATCACATATTTTTTCTTATTGTGCTCAATCCTGTTATTGAAATCTGCTTACTAATATTGAATGTTCATGCCTCATGGCTGTTTTTCCTCATGTAGATCAAGTAAATAGAAAAAAACAAGTTTCCATTTGTGCTCAGTTCTAAGTGAATCACAAGTGATCAAATTTTCAATTACAAAAATAAGTCTTTAGGGGGATGTATTATGTGTCACCAGCCTACATTCTTGGCCGGCCTACCAACACTCTGTGTAGAAAGCTCTTATCTCAGATGTGGCTACTTCACGTTTTTAGCTGTGTTTTTATGATTGTTATTAGAAAATTTGTTAATATGCTTAAAACTATGAATAGCTATCCAATTACGAAATTAGTGACTTGCTTTAAATAACAATATGGATGATAAAAATTCGATCTCTTTGTTGAGATTGGTAGTAAAGGTGAATCATTTACAATATTTAGAAATCCTCCTTACCCCTGGATAAGCAGACCTTAAGCATCTTTTTTTGGGGGCGGGGGGGACCTTAAGCATCTTACAAGCCATGCAGCATATAACTTTAGAGATGAAACCCAAGGCTTGACAACAGCTTATTTTTGTGTCCTATCATTATACCTAGGTGTTGGTGGCCTGCTGTTGTTCTGGAGGACAGAACTCTGCCTATAGAATACTTTGTCTCTCTTTAACATGACCATTTAAGTAAGTTTTGATCAAAGCACATAGGAAAGAGTAAGCTTTTTTTTTTTTAACGAAGCCTCCAGAACAGAATGTACAGAATATTTTATTCCAGTTTCCAAAAAAAAGAATGTGTGCTTAATAAACATGAACATGGTGGATCTGGTCTTCAACCTCCATGCACTAGTACCTGGAAGAGATTGTGGAGAACAACAACTCTAAACACAGGGTACTCCTATTATTTATCAAATCCACTCAGGCCAGTTCACAGAATAACCTGGAAATCATACAAAGAAAGGTCACTTGTCATTAGCTCCCTGAGACATACTGTGAATTCAGTATTTTAGAAATATACAGGAGGGCAGAGGCTATGGAATACTTTTCTTTGACTCTGATTATTTCATATTGACCTCCATTAAATAAGGACAGTATGTCCTTGAGATCTCTGCTTCCTACGTACGATGGGAATAACGATGCTAACAAAACTTCCTGAGGTCTTGGTGGCCACAGTTGCACCATGGGAAACAAGTGAGAAAGAGAGGAAGCAAGGAGCCATGAAATCATGTTTAATGGTTAACTTGGGCCCTATCTCTAGGTTGCTTAACCCCAAGGCAGAAATCAGACATAACTGAAATCAATACTATTGATTTACGGCTCATAGTTAGGATGTTCCTGTCAACTTAGTTTTACCTAAGTCTCTATAAATTGTGTGGAAACACCAGAAGACTGGGATAAGACCTCTTTAGTCCCACTGCATCCCCACAACACAGGGGCAAACTGGCTTCTCTTCGCTAATGAAAAAATGCTTCAGTAAATTATAGATTCAGAATGAGTACTTTTTAGCTTAATTTTAGTCTCATTTTTCTGAAATGTATAAGTATTTGGATTCTATATTAACCAATTATTATGTTTTTCATTGGAATCTTCACTATAATGTTCCCTTTTTCATAATGGGTACGCATAATTCTGTTAAGTATGAAATATGGGGAAATTCTTATTGAAAATTAAATGAAAATGATAAATAACTAGGAAAAAACTTCTGTATTTATTCTTGTTCCTGGTTCATTAAAGTGTATGCAGCTACTTAAATAATTTAAAAAACTCATTATTTATTATTTTATCATAAATGCATATAATTCCTAAATGCTCCTATGACATTTCTAGAAATAGCACTGGTTGTTTCTAAGCTGTTTCTTGTAAATTAATATATTTTAGAGTATTTTACTTTTTTTTAGATAGACTATAAAGTTTTGAATTATAGAAACCTAAAGATTGGCATTTACTTTTATATATTAAAACAGGTGCCCAACCTTTTTGGCACCAGGAACCTGTGCTCCTAGCTAATGCCTGAGGATCTGAGGTGGTATTGAGGCTGTGATACTAGCAATGGGGAGCGGCTGCAAATACAGATGAAGCTCCGCCTGCCTGCCCCTCACCTCCTGCTGTGTTGCCCGGTTCCTAAGAGGCCAGGGACCAGTACTGGTCCATAGTCCAGGAATTTGGGGATCCCTGTATTAGAAGACACCTAAACCAACTGGTGTTTTATTTTAATGTACTCAGAAAAAGAAATATTTATCCCCTGTCCCTAATATTTCGTTATCACTGCTTTATCATTTCTAATTTAAGGCTTTGATTCTGACTAAAATGAAAATATGAGGATGAGAGGTACTTTTAACCAAAGTATTAAACTCAAATTCCTGGCTGTGATGTAATATGTGAATGAAGGTGAGTGTAGGAAACAGAAATCATATTAATCATTTTTGGAATAGTATCAAGAACAAAACAAAGCACCAAATTTATTTCCAGGGTAGGTAAAAATATGAGTATTTGTTGAACTTTAAAATCCAATCTCAGAACTATGAATATTATTGATGTATAAAAACTTAAAAAGATGGAACTGCAATTTTTTCCATATATTTGTGAGAAGACTCTGAGAGCTTGAAAAATTATCCTTTTGTTAGAATGAAAAGGACAAGATATCTGAAGGGACCAGGGGACAAACCTGTTTTGAATATTGCTTTCACATTAAAAGGCTTTATGTGAGGCTGATCTAATAATATAAGTGGAAGAGGACAGAATATCCATGACTCAAAATTATTAATTAGAGTAATGAAAGAAATAAGCAAGACAGTTGGTTCATGACATAAAATTCAGTCATCTCTTCCAAAGCAGCCTTCCTGATAGAATAATGGAAAAGCCAACTGAATTCCCAGCTAAGGTACCATCTTTGGAATAGCACTATACAGGGTTGGGCACTGTCATCTGAATCTAGAATATGCACTGAACTGCTAACAGCCAGTGTGCGGTGCTATGTCCCCAACAGTTCCCAGAAAAAAATACCACAGGAGGGGACATCGTCCCGCATGAACTCACTTCTCCATTTTGATTCTCATCCCTATATTAGGATTTATAAACACGAAAGTGGGCAAGAGAATATGTTGGGAGCCCAGTAGATTCTCTGGGGCCATCACTTAGGATGACATGCTAAGAAGTTCTGGGTCACTCGACCATCAAAGAACCCAAACCAGCGAGGTGACTTCTTACAAACAATGGGATACTAGTGATAGATCGGTGAGAAGGTAGATGATGATTATCAATTATAGTCTCAGAACAAGCCTGCCTCAACAATTAGCAGCTCTGAAACCTTTATCACCTTGTATTTGCTTCCTAGTTTTCTCTGCTTTACTTCCTTTTCCCCTTTCTCCAGTCCTGGGATTATACTACACAATAAAATACAGCATCAACACTAAGTTTTTGTTTTTTTGTCTTTGTTTTTTTGAGCTGTGCTTTCAAGGGAACTCAGACAAAGTCATTTCCTAAGAACAAAGCAATATTAATAGATTGTAGGCAGTTCCATGACTAAATATAGAAAATGAAATTCTTTTAGTATAAATCCAATAGGTGGCAGTCTAGGAAACAAAGGCTTCCACTTAACTATATTGATCCAATATGTGGTTAAATGTAAGAGAGCTATAGTCTTTATTCATTTACAGCTTTTTACATGATCAAATTCTCCATTTTAAAGTCTTATTTTAGTTCAAATGTATTAAAAGCCGAGGTTTTTTTTAAAAAGTTCAATTTTAAACATAGAAATTCTACAGAATAACAAGCACATCTTCTATGTAGCAAGCAAATTAATGGGTAATTAATATAGAACAGACAATGGACTCCCCTTTACAAAAGAAGTCACTTGGGATCATATGTGCCCTTTTCACTATTGTTCATGTTACAATAGACTTTATTACACAACCTTCAAAGAGTTTGCTAAGGTCAAAAGAAATGACTGCATGTGTGTGCGGTATGCGGTGTGTGTGCTTTTTCTCATCTTTTTAAGAGCCCATTTAAACTGTCTCTAAAATCTTGAGAGATTACACCTGATGTAAGGGCCGACAAGAGCTTTCAAATCGAATCACCTGATTATAACACTGCCTGATCATCTATCTGTGCTAATGAAATGTACATGGCCTCAGGCAATTTAAAAATATTTAGTGTTATTACTTTCTCATGAATTGAGAAGACAAGGACTCAGGAAGTATAAGGAGGAAAAAAGAGAGAAGGTGTACTAAATAATCCTATGCATAAATCAAATGAAGTCCACACTCTAATATAGATAAACTTGCCTACTCTCCATAACTCTACCACATAAATGTTTTACTAGTAATAAATTTTCTTGTAACATCCTATGTAGTATTTTGCTTTTATCTCTATAGTCTGTAAATGTTACCCTATTATTTCACTTCCCATTTATTCTATCAATCATTATATGTAAATTTAAAGCCTAGTGTACTCCACACTTTCTACTAAATGCTAGATATTGTGTTCTTGCCACTGTAGTTTATAGCTTAGTGAGAACATAAGCATCCATTATTGCTTTTGCTGCACCCTCCCCCAAAATAACTACAACGAATTAGTGTAAAATCAATATTGCAGGCATATTAAATTTGCATTAAAGCTAAACAGTCATGTTTTCACAGGAAAAAATGAAACAACTTCTCGGAGGAAACATGGATTAATCTGAAAATTGAAGGGTGAGTCATACTTGTTAACACAAATTGATTATATGCAAATGAAAATTAAAGTATCATCATCAATAGATGACTAGTGTACTAGTGATAAGTACGTTCAATTTCTGTCAATTTTATTATTATAAATTTACATTTACAGACATGTTCTGATACAGTGAGCAATGAGATCCAATTTCTTGTATATATGAGTGTGTGGTATATATGTGTGTGCGTGTGTGTGTGTGTGTGTATATATATATATATATATATATATATATATATATATATATATATGGATATACATATGGGAAATAAACTGTGTGTGTGTGTGTGTGTGTGTGTGTTCAATGCCTTTACCCAGAGATGAAATAATAAAGCAAATCGCACAGGATCTATGCATTAAATGCCCCTCAGCATGTTCCACAAACATTTTTTTGTTATCATGAGAGTATATTTAAGACAGAATAATTTTTATTTTGGAGCCCTGTGACTCCAAGCTGCTCCTATATGTCACATATAATGTCCCTTATTACTAAAGTATATTGCCTCCTGTTTACATTTATTTACATTATTAGGTGTTTGTTTTCATAATCTAAACCACTTTCATTCTCTGCATATGTTGGTAAAACTCATTTCTGGCATTCCATCTAAACTAGGTAGTTTAGATTCCTCTTTTCCTAAGTTATCTAACCACTTCAGCCTACTCACCCATCTCTGAAATGAGGAACAATGGCACCAACTTATATCTAATGTCTTTTCTAGTTGAAAATTCAACTTGATTTCACTTATATATGTAGCATCTAAAAAAAAATACAGAGAACAGATTGGTGGTTCATGATTCAGTTTAAATGACTTTTAGATAATTTTAAGAGTAGTTTTATTTTATTTTCATTACCAGCATCCATCCACAATCTCTTGACTTAACTTCCGTGTCACCAGTCTGGTACTATGGCCTACCAATTAAATCACTCTTACAGAAATAGCCTGAACTACTTTTCTTTCATACTCATCTGGCTACTAAAGCAGGATGAACACTGAAAAAGTTGAAAGTAGTGGAAGAAATTTCTGCAACTGAGATCAATAATTTATCTCCGAACTCCTTCTATCAATGGTGATATTTAATATTTACTCTGCCCTTCTACCCAGATGTGCTGCTACCATGAACCATACCATATGTTTCTTGGCACTGGAATAGCTTTTCTAGCAGCTCCATGGATGCCCACCTGTGTATCAACACTTGTGCCCTTTACACCTGGCTGCTAAGGTAAGTTACCAACTTATGAAGTCTTTCCTTGATCACTTTGACACAATTTCATCTGGACGTCATCATGCACACCACAGAGGACATTACCAAATTCCAAATAACATACTTTATTGCTAGCAGCAACTATAGCCCAGGAGATCCAAACCACTTAAAATGCCTTATGGCTACACTTTAGAGTCACCATTTCCGGTTATATTTATAAATTAACTGCAACAAACCCCTTTAATTTTACTATTTTTTATTGCAGGCACATCTAACACTAAGGGGGTGGAGACGTGAATATAAATGAACAATAGTAACAACTGCCACAAGCAAGCCTTTCAAAATAAATGCCACCAAGACTTTCCCACCACCCAGAGAGAGGTTCGTGCAACATTATCCTTGGTTCCCATCATCACTTAAAGGAAACTTACGCAACCTTCAGAGCCCTGATGTCCTGCAGATGGAGGACAAGGTCCTCATATTTCTTTCATCAGGAAGCCACTTCGTGGCATCAAACTTGATTCCCAATTGGAAGAGAAATCCACAAAAGGAAAAGTAATGGTGTTACCTGGTAATCGCGGAGAACCTAGAAGTAGCTTCCGCCCACAGCTGGTGCCACTTTTGCCACGGAGAACCCAGCTGATGTTAACGTCCCTTCTTCCAGGGATACTGGCCAGTGAGCTACGGCAACTGGAGCCACTTCAGTCCCAGCATCATTCCTGGACCCTCCACCACCTGGACCCAGACGACCTCCTCAGAGCCCCCACCTGTGGCGGTCAAGGGTCCTCCGGGTGCCACCAGCCTCTTCAGAGGGCGTCTCAAGTTGACCCGCCTGCATGCAGGCTCTACGTGGCACAGACTGTCCTCCGTGCTCGGGGACATGCTGCCCGGCCCGGGCCCAGGGAGCGCGCTTGCAGGCCTGCCCAGGTGGGCGTAGGCGTCAGAGGAGCGCGCATGCGCGGGCAGAACGTGGGAACTCTTGCATGCGTTCACACCTCGCTCTCTTTCTAGAGAGTTCCAGAAGCGGCCGAGGTGGGAGGGGCACGGGACCTGTCCAGGTGGACGCCGACGCCAGAGGTGTGCGCATGCGCGGGCGGAATGCGGAAACTCTCGCGTGCGTTCACGCCTCACTCTCTTTCTAGAGAGTTCCAGAAGCGGCTGAGGTGGGAGGGGCACGCGGACCTGCCCAGGTGGACGCCGGCGCGCGAGGTGCGCGCATGCGCGGGCGGAACGTGGGAACTCTCGCTCGCGTTCACACCTCACTCCCTTTCTAGAGAGTTCCAGAAGTGCCTAAGCTGGGAGGGGTAGGCCGCTCCTGAGAAGAGTGTGACCAAGGAGGACTTTCAGGGTAATGGACTGCTCGGGCCCAAGTTTATGCTGCTCAACCTGAGTGGCAGGTGGAGCTGACGGCAAGCAGGTGGCCACTGTGCCGAGCTAGCCGCCATTCTCTATTGAAGGCGGGAGCCTTCGTGGGCTCTGAGGGCCGGACTGTGGCTGCCTGCTGGGGCCACGAATGATTAAGAATGACTTCTGATGGGTCTCTTGTTCATTCGAGGTATAACTTAACATATAACATATTAATTTTGAGTATACAATTTAATTTGATATTTGTGGTGCAAAGTAACCCCCACAGTAAGTCTAGTTAACATCCGTCACCACACGTAGTTACAAACTTTTTTCTTATGATGAGATCTCTTAAGTATTATTAACTATAGTCCCCATGCTGTACATGGCACCCCTGGGACTTAGTTGTTTTACCCCTAGAAGTTTGTACCCTCTTGTTTCACCCATGTTCATGCCCCGTTTTGGGGAACCACCAAGCAGTTCTCTGTATTTTTTTTTTTTTTAGATTCTAAATTTATAAGTGAAATCATATGGTATTTGTCTTTCTCTGTTTGACTTTCTTAGCATAAGTTCCATCCATGTTGTCACAAATAGCAAGATTTTATTCTTATGGCTGAGTAATAGTCCATTTTGTGTGTGTGTGTGTGTGTGTGTGTGTGTGTGTGTGTGTGTGTATTTCAATATTATAATTTCTTTATTCATTTCTCCATTAATGGACACTTAGTTGACTTCCATATTTTGGCTATTATAAATGATATTGCAGCGACCTGGATCAATTTTAAATTTTTTATTTAACTTTTAGACCACAGATTTAAAATTTGAAAACCAAAAAAGTGTATGCTCTTTATTTTTTAATTCTACTCCAGTCTTTGCTTATGTAGTATATGGCATGTTTACGTGACTGGCTCAGGCTCAGGGCAGGAGCCCTGAGGGTAAGTAAATATAAGTAGAAAAAAAATACAGGAAAAAAACCACATTGGTTCATATTAAAATATAATTTTATCGCATGTATATTGTAACTAGGGGAAAAGTCAGCTAATTAGAATTGCTCTGCGTTGACTTAAAGGATTCTCCAGAGATAAGTGAGGTAGATAATGTAGAAGCCCATATCTTGAAGTGAAAGCCTTTTTAAACAGACTATACTTGTTTTTGTATTTCATATTTGTTTGTAGGATCGCTCTGGAGATGCCACATTCATTGAGAACCTGAATAACTAGATACTGCATCTGCTTGATGCATAATCATCTAAATAGAGCCAGGAACAAATATTTGGATGCTGGGAAGACAAGATTGCATTCATAAGGCTAGGTATGCTGCGACACACAGGTCTCAAACTATTATTTGTCCTGACACAGCATTTCTGCACAGAACACTGACAGGGATAAATAGAACCAGGAGATAGCGAGAAGAGCAGAACCTTAGTGATTACTGTGTGTTCTAGAATATAGTCTTATGTCAGCTTGCCCTGTCACTGGGCATTTCAGTGTGGGTTCCAGTGCACACCCTGAAATGACCAAAGTGCGAGCTGGGTTTTTCACTTGGAAATGAAAGTGCCCTATTTAATGTAGAAAATAGGCATGTAGACACAGGTGGCAGACTTAAAATACATTACTGATTCAATTTGGGCTATAGGAGTGATAGAGGAATGAGAATTAGAACACTTTTAAAAAATATGGGAAAATGCTGCAGTTGGTTAAATACTCCTTGGCAGCCAAAAATTGCAATGTAAAATAGCCTTTACGAAAGTAGATAAATACAACACGACATCATCTCTCCTTCTGTTTATGGCCAGAAATATCCGAAATGGGCACAGTCCAGATCATAGAATATGTGACATAGAATTACAAAAAGATTAATCTTTCCCCTCTAAGATAAAGTTAGTGACAGCAAAACTGAGTATAAATCTTGAATGACAGCAGTGGATAAAAATAGGATCTAGAGAAAGGAAAAGTTTGATCTCTCTACACTGTCCAATACTATACTGATGTTGCTGTTGAGCTCTTAAAACGTGCTTTGAGTGTTCAAAACACACTAGAGTTCAAAAACTTTGTATAAACAGACATAAAATTGGTAACACTTTTAATATTAGTTACAAGTTGAAATGATAATATTTTTGAATTATAGATATAATGGACCAAAAAATATATCACTTAATTTCACTCTTTCTTGTTACTTTTTAAAAAATATTACTACTAGAATACTTAAAATTACATGTTTGGCTCTAAATTACATGTATAGTTCACATTGTATTTCTACTATATGGAGCGACTCTAGATTTTCCTAAATATTAGTTTGAACAATACAAAATTGCATAACTTCTGCTAAAAATCTCTAACATAACTAAAATTTGACTCATTTTAAATGATCATTAATTGGGTTATAACTCGGCTTTTAGAGACATATGCCAATTCCTTTTGTCCTGAACCCAAGCAAAAGCCAGTAAACCAAGGATTGAAAGAAAAAGAAGAGCTCTGAAGTCTGGTGATTAGAAATAAAACCACAAAGTCCCCCTATCAGATTTCTAGTGTTGGTTATTAAGAAATAACTCCCAGAACATGAAAGAAATCTAGCTTACTAAGAATCTAAAGGAGGTGACTTGCTGGGGGAAAAAAAAAAAAAAAAAAAAAAAACCTGCTACGGTCTGAATGTTTGAGTCCAGTCAAAATTTGTAGTTTAAATTGTAATGCTCACAGATGGTGGTCTTAGGAGATGGACTTTGTGGAGGTACTTAAGTCATGAGAGTGAGGACAAAGGCCTTCACCAGACCACAACCATGCTGGCAACTCGATCTTGGACTTCTCAGTCTCCAGACCTGTGAGAAATAGATTTCTGTTTTCTATAAGCCACCCTGTGTATGGTCTTTGTTTATAGCAGCCTGACTGAACTAAGATGGCCCCTAATTTCTCATCCCCACGAAAAGTCAACATTTAGGAAATATAATCCCAGTAGGCAAACCTGGAAACAGCTAAATTCACTTATCTAAGTATATACCATTCTACTGGGCAGGAAGGTGTTTTGTTTTGTTTTATTGTTTCTTTTCCCCCAGATTTTGATAGAGACTATTCTTTGAATTCTGATCCCTCCTCCTCTCTACTCTGCCACAAAACTCCATTCTTTTTTCCAAAGGCATTCTGCCATTGCAGGTTTTTTTGTTTTCATCCTGCCTTTGTGCTTGGGTTCATTGGGTAGGATAAAGTTATCATATAACCTCAAAATGACATGCCCATCAGAAGACACAACTTGCATCAAAACAAAATGACTATGTTAAAATACTTGGAGCTTTATAAAAATGTGTTTGCCATTCTATGGGAAAAGATAGATATAATTTCCATTGTGGGTACAAGCATCGTATAATATTAGTAAATATTATTACAATTAACAAAATGGAACAAATACATCTTAGGTAGTAAGGGATAAAATAAAGTAAAACTAGTATGTAGGTTAACTTATTTTTTTTAATGCTTGACTTATAGTAATACATATCTTTCATTTCTTTTGGGAAATTTTTTATATAATCTATGTAGTTTTAGCTATTTATAAATTATGGTGCGTTCTTCCTTCTTGTATACAAGGCTGCACCTAAGCATGCTTTTTTTTTGTTTGTTTTTGTTTTTCCTATCTTCATCAGCTTGTATTAAATAGAGCCTATTTTTAATAGTTTATGTTTACATGAAATACAAATATATATGACAATATTTGGATTTTGCTTTATCATACAGATACTCCATAAATCCTTGTCTAGGAAAGGTAGAAAAATATAAACAAAAAAGGGGAAGGAAGAAAATAAGGAAGGAAGGAAGATTTAATGAAGATAGTTCTACTAAAGAAAATTTCTGGATTAATTTGTGGTTGCATAAATAATTCTCCTTTCACATACAATCTAATTGATTCACAAAGGAGCCAAGGCCAATGACACTTATGACTCCCTGAGGTCTCTCTCTCAGATGCCAAGAAATGTCAAAATCACATTCTGCAGACTGAATAAAACAAAGCAGAAGGGCTTCTTATTAAACAGAAAGGTTTTTTTTTTTTCAATTCTTCCCTCAGATTTAATTCACGAGCTATATTTGATAAATAAAAAATATGATTACAGCATAAAAAATTATGCTATAACTAATTTAAAGGATTGTTTTGGTATATTTCTTAGATATATCAAAACTTACATTTTAGTAAATATTTTATTTCACTTTTTCTTAACACACTCCCCACATTCTTCTATTATTGATAGTGGATCCCTCGATTTTTATTTGCAGTTTTCCAGTGTGTGAAAATTATCTCACACCAAGTATCTGATCACAATAGTTCTAAATCTAAGGCCTTGTGGTGACTTAAATTTATGAACTTAATTTTCCAATTCACATGGCAGCTGTGTTTCAAAATGCTAGCATATATTCCTCTGGTACAGAAGAATGACAATTATGTTTAAGTACATTAGTACAACCACATTGGCTGTGAGAGTCGACTGTCAATAAGTTGATTTATTTCTCTTGCACTGCTGGACTGAAATTGCAATGTCTAGTAAATCCATGCACACCAAAACTTGGTGAATGAGTATATGAGAGAGAATCATAATAAACTTTTGGATACAAAGAAAATATGAAAATTAGGCTATCTGGAGATACAATAGTTGGTTCTTTAGTAAAGAAAATTTCTTCCTAGTTTTCAATTTTCTTCAGTACTGTTTTTATATCATATGAAGTCAGTGTAAAATAAGTTTAAAAAGTACACATAATGTTATTGTTCAAACGCATGTCAGAAATTTTATATTTGTGCCCCAAAACATATAAAATTATCATAGTGATCATAATTATAAAATAATTAGTTGTCAAATACACATATACTTTATAACTGGTAAATGTATTTTAATTAAAAAATGTTAGACTATAAGACATGTACTTCAGTATGTATCCTAGTTTGTTGATCATTAGTTTCAACATATTTTTAAAAATTTAAGGAGAATGATATCACAAGATGGCAGAATGGGAAACCCTGGACCTTCCTTTCCTCCACCATTCAGCAACAATTCATTTAAACGATTCATTTAAAGGTAAAATATCCAAATAGAAGAGAGATATTGGTCCATTTGCTTCATAGCAAATTGATATGGCTGTTATACATGATATGATGTCAGATATGCATCTTGGCTGCATACATCATCAGGACAATCTACAGATGCATTTAAATTTGCCAAATTTTGCTCTATCATACACAAGTAAATACACATCATGCCACACAAAGTTTACTTCAACATTTTATTTTCTCAACATCTGTACATATGTGTGTGTATCTGGCATTATAAAGTATGCCTACAGAGACACAGGAAATACAATTTAGTAAACCAGTCAAAATATGTAATTTTAATTATTGAATTATTTAAAAAATCTGTTTAGTACCTGGTAAGTCTAAGTCAACACAGGTATAGAAAGATGAGTGTGAAGTTCATACTAAGAATTTACTTTAAATAATAAATAGTTCAAATGGGTACTTTAAATATTTTCCCCCTGAATGTAAATAAGAAAGACTAACTCACCTTTCTGCTTCGTTTTATTCAGTATGCAGAGAGTGACTTTGACATTTCTTGGCATCTGAAGCAAAATCCACAGTGACTTATACAGCAGATTAGGAATCACCAAAGGTAAACTCTCTTGATTTCTGGGATTCACTTCTTTGCATCTGTAACTATCCCAGTTTTACTGCACGTTTGTGTGTGTCTGGTATGCTCTATTGTCATGAGGTCTATCTAATCTACATAGGCTGCAGAACCCTCCAGAATGCTCATTCGTGCCTCTTTTTGTCTAATAACACAATATAACAAAAGACAGTTTGTAAAATAATGGCCATTTAAGGTATCTTTGGATCTTGGTAAATTATTTTTCTATATGATATATTGGAATCAAAAGGATCCAAAATGAATCAACTACTTTGAGAACTTCTGGTGGTGAGCACCTAAGATCTTCTTTTGGTGAGGCCACAGTATCGTCACTTTGGTTACTGCTAATGCTCACAGTTTCATCTCCTCATTACTTTTGGTTTCTGTTAATGTACACATGGGTAAGAAATAATAGGTCTGTCATTAATGGGAATCTCAGATGCCAAAGCTGCAAAATTGGTGGGCACAGGTCAAGCACATAAAAGATATTAGAGCTCTCGCTACCTAACTCTTAAGACTCCTAGGCTAGAATAAGTTGGTCACCTGCCAGCCTCAAAGAAATTTCCATGTGAAACAACACACAATCCCCCACCCAGTGGCACATCCCTCCTTGGTATTAACTTGGTTCTGAGAGACCCAAGGCTTAGCTAGAGAAATGTGATCCTCTAGTTTCAAAGAATTGAGCGTGCCACCTTCTAGTACAGCTGCTTATTTTATATCTAAGAACTTTGGTCCCAGAAGCTGTAAATATCCTCAGGAAATGGCAAAACCTTACAAAGACAACCTAGAATTGCAATGACCATTGTAGGAAATGTTCCAATCAGACAAGATTGTTCATTTAAGAAGTGCACTTGAAAGTGAGAGCTCCCACATCACACAGAATACGATACCTATTTTAGTTGGCATGGGGAAGTCTCCAAAATGCTTCAAAATTCCAAAATAGCTTTATTAAGGGATTCATTGCAAAAGGCTAAGGAAAAAGATAAGAGGCACCTAAAACCTGGGACTGTGACAGACATGACTTCCACGGCTCCTCTTGCCTCCTTTACATGAGTACTCGCTGTTTATTAATCCTCTGTCTAAGCTGACTTTCCCGCTCTGAAGAGACTGCAAGACCATAACTTGTTTAGATATCTTTTTCAGATTTGTCAGAATAATATTGAAATCTGAGACTAACCTGATTATGTAATTCTTAAAATTAGTAAAAGTTTATGAAAGACTAAGTAAACATCAGAGTCATTGAACTCTCTAGTGTGATTCGCATGTGAGGGTGAAAAATAAGTACAATATAATTTGCCTCCTGAAATGTTAGTGTAAATATATTCTTTTTAACTGTAGTCTTCGAGGTGCATATCTTCTGATTAGAAAGTTTATCATTAAAGTGGAGTAATAATTTTTCAACTTAAAGATATTTAGTGAATGTCCACCATATATAGGACACTGAATTTTGTTCTGTGAGTGAAGGTGAGCTGTATAAAGCTGTCTTTTGTTTGGTTTCTTTCTATCTAAGACTATAGTAATAGAGTTTGAAATCTCATCAGTTAATGTGTTCAACTTTAAAAATAACACAAATATCTCACAATTATTTGGAGATACTAGGAAAATTTCCAATTTGCTAAATGATAAAAAATGGAAGCATTTCTAATTAACCAGGCTTCTATTTTATATTTTGTTCCTTTTGAAATACAAATAAAAGTTCAATTATCCAGTATTTTTGCTAGAAAATAAATGACAGTCTTTTTAAAATGTAATGTCCAGAGATAACATCGTAAATTAGGATGTAAGCAAAAACAGGAAACAGATAAAAGAAAAAAAATGCAATAGAGAAATAAATGAACCACTGCAGAACCTGCAAAAAATAAACCATACCTAGAAAGTATCTGCACATTTGTTAATAATAATAATATCACATTTTGCTGATTTATGAAAGCCAAGTGTTGATTGGACAAGCCTAGGACACTAACTGCAGCTATAATACTGACAATAATAATCAATCTGATATTGTATTTTGTATTATGCAAAAGAAAAAAACAAATTTCAAGCAGTTGAATAGCTTCCCTTCATAACCATGGGATTAGATCATGTTCAACTAAAATAAATGACTAAATTTTGAAACTAGAGCTGTGTTATATAAATAGAGATGAGATTATCTGAAAATGTAATAAGTTATGGACTTGAAGTTTGCAAACCAATATATAAACATAACTGTATGAATTTACTACCTGCTAAGCAAGCACTAAATAACTGATTTATATTCATGAATCCATTGAACTGAATTGTTCAGTAGAGCCAAAATAAATGTTATTATATTTGTGCCAGTGTAATGGTCAAAGCAATGCTATAAAGAGCTAGCAGGAAACTATTTTTCATTTATACTTCAAAATAGTTTTTAGGTGAATATTATCAAAATTGTGAAAGCAGAGAAAATAAGGACAATGATGACTGTTTTAGTTACAGGAAGGGAATTGACAAGGTGATTGCTAATATTTCTAATTTTGAAAATAAAATTAAAAAAACATTCTGCCAAACTATTTCAATCTATGTCAAATAAACATGAATAAAAAATACTGTAAACTGCATGATATAAAATGTATTACGATCTTAAAATATTTAAAATTTCCTAGTTGTTTATCATTGTTAGAAAACAAAAGCATGCTTCAAAACATACAAATAATTCTGGGCACATGATACACAACACATTTAATTTGCTAATTTGACATAAAATATGATGTAGAATGATGTATTATATGGAAATATAATAGCCACCCTCCAAAAAATATTAAAACTCTAAATAAAATTACCTAAAGATAGAACTCTATTATGGTTAATACAAGGATTTTTTTTTTTGTTTATTTAGTCTGTATTCCTGTTGCAGTGTTTTTTAACTTCAAGTTTATTAGGCAATTTGAAGTTACAGGCCTGATTTATTTATTTTGAATAAATAACATCCTACAGCATCCAAATATATGATGATAATAATAGCTAATATTTATTGAGTATATAGAGATTAGTTTATAAATATTATAAAATTTTATTGAGTTAGGTCCTATTATTACCTCATTTTATAATGCAGAAACTGAGGCTCAGAGAAGCCAAGCAATTAATCCATGATAATTCAGCAAGTAAGAGGTGGATCTGAAATTTGCAGCTTAGCTTTAAGACCTCAGGCTTTTACCTATATGCTATATTCAGTGCTTTAATTTCTTATTCTTTCATCATTTATTTGTTGGTTCACCTCCCCATTTTTAGGTACTTTGATTACATAATTTGAATAAAATTTCCTCTTAAGACACTACAACTTAAAAACTTATAGTTGAATGTTAATAATGCTACTGAAATTGTCATATTTTACATTTTTATAGCCTGTGAGACCATTTGCAGAATAAATAGTCCTTAAAAACATCTTACACTTTACAAAATTAGACATATTTAATGTATCCTTTAGAATTATAGTCAAAGTTTGATTAGAGAAAATTTTGTTTAAATATGCATTAAAATATATCCATGGACAAATGCATGAAAATGTTAAAACTGACTATCATGATAACAGATATTTTACATTAATTTTATATACATAATTTTCTAAATTTTCTACCAGGAACTTGAATTACTTTTAAAATTGGCTAATTTTTGATAGTTTTCTTTTAAGTTCAACTATTTCAATAATAGAAAATTTGAATAAAACATTGGAATAAGAGAAGCTATGTCCCTCTACTAGGGATGGTGTAATTGCTGTGTCCGGCAGTGGACGACTGAGGGATTTGACAGAAAATAGGTCATTCCAGAGGACAGTTGATAATTGTTCAATTGGCAAAATCTCCCATTTGATTTGTTGCCAATAGATTCATAAAATGGAAGTGAAAGAAGATGAGAACTTTAAGAATGGACCCTCTGTATGTGGAAACATGGCTACTTATTGAAAAGCTTACTGATACTGAGTCTAAGTTACCGATTTATGTAAACAACAATAACAACAACAACAAAATAACATTAAAAGGGTAAGGGGTTTCTTCAGAGGCTTTTATTATCCAAGCAATGGCTGTTGTTTCTTGCCATAAGAATGCATACATGGTTTTAGCTTCTATAATACTGACATAATTGCTATCATAATCATGTAATAACATATCTATTTTGGTGCCTTATTTTAGATTGGGGCATTTTAAAAAGTAATGTCATTGAAACCTCAGATAACCCTGTGAGATAAAAACTAATCACCCATATAGTAAAACACACACACACGCACAGAGACATACACACACAGACACATATACTTGCATATACTTTATTATTAAACTTGATATTATACCGAATATTTTTCTGTAAAATTTGACCAGTCAACTATCTATATTTCTAATAGGTCATTTTACTTTTTCTATGTTTGTCCTTTATGCAAAACTAACATGTTAGATTTTTTTTCATACATGGAACAATCCCCAAAACCATGAGAAAGGACTAATTTTAAAAGCCAGCCTAAGGGAAATCTAACAAGGGGCAGAAGAAAAGTTGAAATGTGTGAGTGTTGAAAGTACTGCAGAGAGGTGAGGAGACCAAGGGCTATAACCCCTGGCATAATTCAAGGATTAGTGTCAAAACTGTTTTTTCTTATCATCTGCATCAGAAAAAATGCCTTCGCTTAGACTCAGCCCAAACAGGGCAACCTTGTACAGTGAGGAGAATCCCTGTATCCCACATGTGCAAGCAGTGTGCCATTGACCTCTAGATAAGATATGTAATGCCCACGAGGGCCAGAACAATGGAGCAGTGTCACTTGTCCTAAAACTATACATAAAGAGGACCATAGAGAACAAGATTTGCAGATGGTAGCTAGAAACCTATGACTTGAAGGAGCAGTGAGGTTGACATTACCTGTTCTAGTACAAATGTGTTCCAGGCCAGTCTGGAGAGAGGTCTTTGAATCATTAAAAACCTTTTTTCATTCAGCATATGAGGGAAGTGGGATTATTTTGACATTGACACAGGTGTGTGATCTGGCTAGTGGACAGTGACCAAGAGGCACAGGACTACCCAGGAATATCATTGATTATGTTTTCTTATCTGCTTTTAATTACCTTATTGTGCCCAAATACAAAGACTTTAGATTGCCTATTACTCAAAAGTCTAGAAGGAGGAGGTTTTCATTCACTCCTCAGAGAGGGGCACTTTTGGTCCAATTCTGTGCCACTCATGGATGAGAAAAGGAGGTGACAAGGTGAATAAATTCTCTTTCCATGTTTGTCCATAAAGGTCATGGAATATAGTGCAATGATCATTGACTTTGCAGCCAGAGAAACAGAATATTTTGTTTTTAGTCTGCCATTAATAACAATATGGCATTTTGAAAATTAATTTTCTAAACTTTAATTTTTTATCTGGAAAAAAGTAAATATTGCTTTTCCTATAACTGTGAAAATCAAATATCTAGCATAGACCCCCGATACACAGTGGTGCTAAATAAATGGTAGCTCTTAGTTTTATTAGATACTAAAATTATTAAAATTAAAAGATATATAGGTAATATGTTAGAAAATGGCAATTTCATATCTATGCTCTCAGAATTATTTTGTTGTGAAAAAAATTGTCTTTTCCTCCTATGAGACAGGTACGAAATATCAGGAAATTGTTTCTGAAATAAGGTTTGCTAGAGAAAAAAAAAAAGATCAGTCAATGGTTTGCAGTTTATCTCAAAAGAATTTGACATGTTGTTGGGTCTAAGTGCAGTGAAGTATGACCATGTTGCTTCATTTCACCGGGCATCGAAGTGGGTAGTGGAACATTTTTATTTCAAATCATTAACCAGGCAGTCTTGCAAGTGCAAAGTTACAAGAAAAGTAGAGTATGACATACTGTTTGGTAGTTTAACTTCTTTTCATTGCAGAAGGCTCTATTTGTCACTTTAAACAACACATATATTGGTGGATTTTAAATAGAGAGGCAAGAATATTTTTATTATAAAAAATACCCAGAAGCTGTGATGAATTTTCAGGAAAATTATGATTTTAGGAAATGTTTACCTTTTACAGTAATCCTTATTTTTCTTTCTTCTTTGAGGAGTCATATTAAAAAATTCTAGACTGAAGTAGTTAAGAAAATAAAAGGCTTTACTTAGAATTTCAAATATATGTCAAATTTACTGTTACAAATGCACTGTTAATTTACAAAAGCATGTGAGTAAAAGAAGTCACAATATGGGGCTATTTTCTGAATTGCTTCTTTGTATGTTTCTGAGTAGATATGGATTTGAAAGACATTTGATTAGTTATATGTTTGACAGTTTCCCTGATAAGGCAACTTTAAAGTATCTGATACGTTTTAAGGATATTTTAAAAGTTCACTAGCATTTTCTTTTGTGGTTGTGGTTGTATATGTTTTGAGATTCTTCCAAATTGTAACAACAACTCTGGGATCAGCCATCCCTGTTCAAACTTTAGGGAATGAGAATGACTATAACTGTTGCCTATGCCTGTCCCACCATTGTATTTGTGAAGCAAATTATCACTTCTTTTATAAGTTCTCAGGTCCACAAAAGGAGTCAAATTTTGCCCCAGGAAAGATTATAATCAGAGATTCACCCTTACATGATTTAGGTGCTGATATTTAATTAGATTTTGGGCTTTAAGTAGATGCTCTAATGGGTTGAGACTTTCGGACCCTTTGGGATGGGTTGAATATATTTTGCATATGGGGCAGATATGAATTTTAAGGGCCCGAGTGCAGGCTGTACCTGTCTAATGAATGTCATCCCTGCTTTATATTTGTGCCCTAATTCTGGAAGCTATGCATGTTACTTTCTAATGCAAATTAATAATAATAATGATAATGATGATAATAATAATAATAATAATAATAATAATAATAATAATACAGATGTGATTAAAGCACTTAAAATGATCTTATCCTGGATTATCTGTGTGGGCCCTAAATGTAATCACATGTATCCTTCTAAAAAGGAGGAAGTAGGAGATTTGACATGCACAGATGAAAAGAAAAAGGCAATGTCACCATAAAGACAGAGATTGGAGTAATATGACCACAAGCTAAGAAATGCCAGCCGCCACCCAAAGCTGGAAGAAGCAGGGAACAAATTCTTCCCTTAGACCATCAAGGAGTATAGCCTTGCCTACATCATGATTTCAGATCAATAAAAAACAAATATCAAACTTCTGGCTTCCAGAACTATGAGAGAATATATTTCAGTTGTTTTAAGCCACCAATTTTGTGATAATTTATTATAGTGGCCACAAGAAACTAAGACAGAGGAAGGCCTGCCCAAATGTATACTTCCTGTGTCTGTCCTGTGATCTCCTCAGTGAATAAGATGGAACAGGAATGACAACCTGATCTAATTTTCCCCAGTTAGGCACTCTTGGCTAAAAATAAGACATTGGAACTAGCTGACTATCATACTCTTTCTCCATTCGCTTAGACCGTTACCACGTGAACATAAGAGAAATACATTGCCACTTAGTCTGTAAGGCTTTCTGTACCACATTTTTGATCAGATATTTTCACAAACTTTAGGTCTCTGGGAGAGAAAGAGCTCACCTTGTATTCTTAAAACTAAATGAAAATGTGCATTCTTAATAGGCTTTCTGAAAATCTCAGACACACCTATTACCTACACGACACTCAACCAGTAAAAGATATACATACATAATGATTTTGAACTCGGAACTAAGGATTTTTATAACAATGGAGCTGTCTTACCCCTTACCAGAGCAAAATTGGACAGGTACGTGGCAATAGCCAGTGTTAGCACTGATGGTGTCGGAGGGCACGGTATGGGACCCCATACTCAGTGGCAGTGGCAATGTAAACTCAGCTCTGCTATTACTTGGTGTATCTGGTCTGTTCCTGCTTGTTTTCTGAGTCCCTTTTTACAATTCCCAAAGCTTCCACAAAGAATCTAATCTCTTTTCAGTAAATTTTCTTTTTTTGTACAAGTTGGAACCTGGGCCAATAGAGAAGATAGGGAAAGCCATACTGTACTTTCTGAACTATACAGAAAAAGGAGTGAACTAATAAGAATGACCATGTCATTTGAAGATGGAAAATATAGAAGCAAGAATCTGAAAAAGATCTTTTTCCCTCTTCTTGTTCTGCTTTCTTTTTTAGGTACAACTATACTTTTGCATTTACTAGTTCTTGTAAAAATGCTCCTTTATTTTTAAGCTTATTTTTTGTCAGTTTTCATTATTGGCTTTTGAAGTGTACTAATAACAACAAATTTATATCTGAATTAGACATTTAAGTGCCTTATAATACAAATTTATGAGATTGAGATTATTGAATCTAAAATATAAAACACTGAAGTTCACCTTTTTAAGAACTAAAACATCTTAAGTATATAAAATTGGTGAGTTGTTTTGCAACTATGTAGTGATATCTCAGTTGTCTGGGAGTATCTACTTTCTTTAAATCAAAATCTCAGCTCTTTTTATCAGTTTTATTTGGAAAAATCTTGTAGGGCTGAGATTTAATTTTTAATTTTTTTTGTAATTTTTAACTATTTTGTGATATATCTCAAATGATCCAATGTGGCATCATTCAGTGTTTTTTATGAGAAGGTTTATTATAATAACATCATATTAGGAATTGTTAGCGTCAGGTACATTTTGGTATAGTTATGAAACAGATTTTGTTGAAAAATTTATTTTCTCAATATAGTTATTTATCAAATGGACATCATATTCATACATACTTAAAGATGCTGTTTTAGGGCAATATGTTTAGATAACAGTTATACTAAAAAAAGGGAGAGCATGCTATTCCTTTAGAAGTATTCAAATTTTGAATCAATAATTTTATTCAAAATGGTGTTTAATAAAACCCTTGAAAATGATCAAGAATACAATTTATTTGAATGGTTCATAGATAACTTATAAATAATAAGTAATATAAAAGTTTAAATTATAAAAATTCAAACAAAAAATTTATTTAAATTTCTATTTTTTGGTGGTGGTGATTATGCAGTGTGTGTGTGTGTTGTTTGGCATACATAAAATCAAATATAATAAAAGAAATGAAGTTCTATATATGCAATATATTTTTGACTTAATACAAAGCATTCAAATTCATGAAGATGTAAAAAGTGAGATTAAAAAAAGACATGTTTGACTTGAATCACGATAGAAAAGTCACTAAAAATGCATTTAACTGACAATGTCATGCTCTTGCCAACTGATTTTGGCCTACATGTTCAAGTGGTAGCTAACTATTCTAGCAATGATGGACAGGAGTAATGCTTTCAGTTCTAACATGAATTGAATACAGTTGATGCTGAATATGTATTCTGACTGTAAATTCTACTGCATACTAATATTTCATGTATTTACATAGAGCAAAGAGGTTTTATTTTTGATATGTTCTTCTTTTTGATTTCAGATAATATTTTTTAAAGCTACTAAAAGTATGATATAGATAATTTCTTTGTTACATTTTAAAGACTTGGCAATATTCATATTATTTAATCAAAATTTATTTTTTTCCTGAGATACTTAATTTGATTGTCACCATAGCAGGAGAAATTAGTTAATGATTTTATAACATTTGAAGATCCATGGATTACTATATTGTAGGCTTAAAAGCATTGCTTCATAAGAACAAAATTAAAACCAAACAGAAAATTAAGTATAAAAGCATAAGCACGAAGAGTGCTAATTAATATGTCCTCTACAAAGTAATAACAATTGGAATTAGTGAAATCGGTTAAAGGATTTAACTTAATCATTCACTAAGTTACAAATTTAACTTCTACCTTCATAACTGGATTTATGGACAAGTCATCACGGACAATGCCTTTTCATGTTTATGGTTTGAAAAGACGTTTGATCTAGAGATGACCTTACTGTCCTCAGGTTAAAGAACTTGAGACTGAAATAAACTTAGCCCTGCACAGTCCACATGAAGAGGATGAGAAGCTTCTAGGAGCCGGGCTTTTGTATGATATTGGAGTTAAGTCAGAATCAATTCAAACTAGATTTTGTACATTTACAGTGTTAAATATAATCTATATGGTAACCATAAAGAAAATACCTGAAAAAATATACAAAAATATATGAAAAGGGAATCTAGAAAGTTCACTACAAAAAAAAAAAAAATTCAAGTAAACACAAAAGAAGACAGCCATGGAGGAAATGAGAATCAAAAAAAAATTTAAGATATACAAAAAAATAGCAAAATGGCAGAAGTCCTTTCTTATCAGTTTCAATTACAAATGCAGATAATTAGCATAAAGCTAACTTAAGAAATCATGGTAATGATAAATATCAGCACCTGAATAATTGCTGCCTTGATGAAGGGACATTCAGATGATGCTTAAGGTGACCTTTTGGTTTGTTTTGTTTTTAGTAAACACATAGAATACATAGGATAGTTTAACTTAAATAGTAGTTTATTTCTTGTCAATTGGTAGATAATTGGAGACTTAGTATAATATCATGTTTAATTTTGTATGTCAAGCTATTTCATGGTATTTTTAAAATTAAAAATATCTTTGAATAAAAAAAATAATTTCCCGTGATATCCAAAATGTTTAATGTAATCGCCAGGTAATAAAAAAAGCATTTCTATCATCAAGCTCAAAGAAACTGCATCCCTAACAAAAAGTGTTTAGACACATTCTCTGTATTAAAAATGTGTTTTAATAAAATTTAGTAAGTGGAATATGACACACACATGGTGGTAGTAGGTCTGTTGGGGCCTCAACCATAAGGAGATCCTAGTGCAAGGTTATTCCTCCAAGTTCACCTTTCCAGCAAAGGATTTAAGTTGTTGCTTCTGCCCTGCTCACAGGACTTGCAAGTGGCCAGGGCTCTTGGTTGACCTATTAGCCACATGGGATTTGGTTTTCCAGATGGTTTCTCCAGTGCAAAGGACCTCCTATAGGTCCCTTAAGCTGTACTTCCTGGTCTTTTGTGATGTAATTTTTATGCTTTCTGTCACTTCTAAGACTTCTTGTTTCTCTATCTCCTCTCTAATTCAAGTGGCTGCTTAATCACATCTTGTTTAGGAAGGAAAAATCAGCCTAGCAGGCATATCTCCAAAATCTTTTTTGGCAGTCAGATATATTTTAATTTTTGTGTGTGTGTTTTAACTTTTGTCAGATAAGGAAAAGATGGAAGCCAATAAGATGAATACTTGACTTGAAGTTGTAATGCTATAACATGATTTCTCCATAGAAAATGTCTGGTCAGTGGGCAATAGTCCAATTTTAGTGAGATCATTACAAATTATGACAGGTCAGTGAACCCGTGGTTGACATGATATTTATATTACATTAGACTATAAGACTAAACATTTATATTACATTAAATGTTTAATTTTTAATATATAAGTAAGTCATAAATACACCAGAAAATAACCAGACAAACCAATGGCAGCAACAACAAAAATAACAATACTAAACTAAAAATGAGCCAGGTGATGTGATCAATACACAATTAACATTTGGTTTCCTAAGTGCTATCCTAGGATGATATAAATATGAGGAAATATCAAAGCAGTTGATGTATTATTGTTATACTTTGGATCTCTGCACAAATCAAATCATCACCATTATAATTAGGGTAGAAACTTTTAAAAACAGCCCAAATTAGCTAAATCATTGATTACATCTTAAGAAAAAATTCATATTGTCCAATGATAAACATTTTATTTCTCTAAATGTTTAAAATTACACAATCACATAATTAGAATTCATCTTTAAAATCATCTGACTCCTTTGTCAATATAAGAATTCCGGATGAGATATATCCAAACGATCATCATCTAACTCCCATCCTTTTTTATATATGATAGAGCTTAAAATTTTACAAGTCAATCCATTCTGTGTTTCAAATTTTCCAAAAACCTCTTTTTTTTTAATACTGAACCTAAATTAGTCTCATTTTGACAACCACCTACAGCTCTTTCTTTTTCTTTAATATTAATTGGAGGAACAATAAAAACTCACTACTCTCCCTATTTCCTGTTGCTTTAGTTATATTTGTGCTTCTCTTGGGAAAAGAATCATATGGAATGGTGATGAGTTAGAATTTATAATCAACATAATCTTAAAGGTCATCACACAATCAGTTCAACTGAAAAATAACACAGGAAAAGTCCAAATGATAAATTAAAACTTTCATAAAGAAAAGGAAGGTCAAAGCTCTTTGAAAGTAAGCTCCAAAAAAGTATTTTTATTTTCTATCCATAATAACAGGATTTATAACAATGGTAAATGATTAATAAAGAGTATGAAAATGAGGATGATTGAAATGTCCAATAATATCATATAAAAATAAACATAGTGTTTCAGAAAACATTAATATTTTACATATCAGAAAACTAATATTTAGTAAGTGCTTTATTCAGAATATATCTGAATATAATCTTTCAAATTGGATAATATTTTCTATAATGATTTTGGCTTATTATAAAAGTGAAACATGTACATTAAAGGAAAATTTAGAAAACTAAGTATACATAAAAGGAAAATAAAAACTACACAGAATAGCCAATGGTACTATTTTTACGATTTCAGTAAATGGCTTAGTAAAAAGGCTTTGAAATAATCCATTTCTGAGGCCTCGCTTATTTCTTCCAAGTAGCATTTTTGAAAAACAACTTCCTTTTGGTAATTGCCTCTAAAACAGTTAAACACTGAAGGGATACACACACGTTTTCAGATCTATAGATTAAATGTACTTGCAATGAAAGTTTGAATTTAGGAATCAAAGTTCTGTTTCATATATCGTTGTGTTTTAAACGATATATTTCCCTGGAGAGAATGTAATATCACATTTCACATGTACTGTCTTGACCCAGTTTTGAGATCATAGCTAAAAACTCAATTCCACTTTCCGATCATCATCAGAACCTAACAAATGCTAAAACAAAGACACTCCTGTGTGTGTGTGTGTGTGTGTGTGTGTGTGTTCCACACTTACCCAAGTCTTCCCCATTTTGTCTCAGTATACTTAAGGCAACATTAAAGCTTACTTATGTTTTCTTCAAACTCTCTCAGTCTGAAATTTTATGTAACAACAAACACAAAAACTATCAACTGTTTTAGACTCTTCTTTTAGACGAGAACATTTGTCTTTAAAAGACATATTTTTTCATTTTCTTCCATTCTAATATATAGTTACATATGTAGTACCAAAATTTGGGTTTGATCCTTTGTTTAATTTTGTATTCCTATTTAATCAAATATTATAGGACCTTTTTTTCCATGTAAACAAGTACTCTTCAAAACCACAATTTTCTTGGCTGCATAATATTCCATCATTTATTTAACTAACCATCTATTAATCAGTTAATTCTACTTAGGACTTCATAATGCTTCTTTCATACATAGTAATATAATAAAATTATATTTAATTTGTCTCTAAGAGTTTTATTTAAGATTATATTTCTAGAAGTAGATATACTCTGACAATGTTTTAAGGCTGTTAAAATATATTATTTTCCAGATAGATCCTACCAATATATGCTTATATCAGTAGATTATAATGAGACTATCTTAAAGGTTCATTTTCAATTTTAACATTCTTTTATTCTGAAATAAATGCTTGTGAAACTTGATAATCTCTTTTAAAATAATAGGATGACTAGTAATGCTTACTATTCAAACAAGAAAAATAGTTAATAAATAAGTACTAAAGGATGCATTACCATGTGTCTGAAGTTGAAAATGTAAGACAGATTTTTTATGGATAATACACAGGCTTTATAGTTAGGCAATCCTGGAAATAAGTTTCATCACTGTTATTCAGAGCTGTGTAACCTTGAATGGGTTGCCTAACTTTTCTATACTTCAGGCTCTCAATTGTAATACTTATTACTCTAATCAACGTCATTAAATAATTGTCAAGATTAAATGAGAAGAGTGACCCTGAGTAAGTCTTAAATATATGGTAGCTCTACCCCATGCTGCCGTTGTGAATTATTCAAAAAGAATACAAAAAGCAATCCATAAAATTTATCAAGTTCTTTTGTACAAAAAGAAAATCAACTGCAATTGATTTTTAAATGTTTCACTTGGTTGCTGTAGAATGATGAAAATGTATATTTCTAACCTGGTGAATCTTTTTTCTTTTAAATTCAGCATGGGGTCTAGGCAAGGGGTGAGTCACAAGTGCTTTGAACATTATAATAGTAATCTTGCTTTTTTTCCCCAAAAAACTCTCAGTAACTATGTTCAAAATTATTTCTAATGTCAATGCATTTGGAACAGATGAATAGACTTTGATTCAATGAACAATCGGTCTGAATAATTATCCTGTGAAGGAGAATTGCATGTATTTTAGGCACCATTTAAAATCAAAGTTGTGTATAGATTTTAGGGATCCTAATTTTATCTCACTTGCCTTCCTCCTCTAATATCTATTTAATTGATTTTGACAAGTGTAACTTCATTACAAGAGAAACTTGCTAGACTTTCTACTCAAAGTGAAAATAATAGAGACAGCAATTTTTATTATCTGTTAAACAGAAGCCATTTTTAGTGTGTGATTCCAGCTATAAGACATTCTGGAACAGGCAAAACCATGGAGACAATAAAAAAATGAGTGGTTTCTATGAGCTGGGAGTGGAAGTGATGAATAGACAGAGGACAGAGGAGTTTTAGGGTAGTGAAAATACCGTGTACAATATTATAATGATAGAAATATGTCATTGTATTTTGTCTAAACTCATTGAATATTCAATGCCAAGAGTTAAATCTAAGATAAACTATGGACTTTGGGTACTTATGATACATCAGTATAGATTCATCCTTTGTAAAATATGTACATTCTGGTGAGTTGATAATGGGGGAGGCTATGTATGTGTAGAGACATTGTATATGGGAAAACCTCCTCTCAATTTTGTTGTAAACCTAGACATGCTTTAAAAAACTGTCTTTAGAAAAACTGAAAAGGTCATATACATCTTACAAAAAAAGGATGATAAACCTTTAGTGAGATTCACAGAGAGAGAGAGAGAGAGAAAAAGATGGGGGGGGGCGTTGCGCACGAGCATGAGGACCTAAATAAATAAAATCTGAAATGAAAGAGAAGTTACACCGGCACCACAGAAATATAAAACATCATAAGAGAATACAACAAACAATTATATGCCAACAAATTGGACAACCTAGGAGAAAGGGATACATTCCTAGAAACATACAACCTTTTTAGACTGAATCAAGAACAGAAAATTTGAACAGACTGATTACCAATAATGCAATTGAATTGGTAATCATAAAACTAACATATAAAAGTACAGGACCAGATGGGTTCACAGGTGATAAATATCAGTCAAAATAGCACTAAACACAGATATCTGTTATTTAGTTTTGTGTATTTTATAAACATTTCTTACAACATAAAATGTCAAAATAAAACACTGTTATCTTGATTTTTAAACATGACATATTAGCAGTATTTCCTTTTACTAAATATTCCATTAAATGTGAATTATAAAGTATTTTATAGCATTATATTATCTTGATGCATCAAAATATGTTCTTTAAATGGCAAATCATAGTATATGAGTGTCATTCTATAAACACCGCCAGCAGGAGTCCCAAAAATGCCTTGTAGTAAAGGAAGGACCTGTGGTGAGATCACTAGGATCTTGCATAAGAGTTATAAATAAAGATCCTAACTGGTTAAAATATACAGTACCCAACCTTAATATATTTGTTTTCTCATAGTCTTTTGGATTATCATTTTTTTACTGCCAAGATTTCTTCCTAATTCTGATATCTCATTATTTTCGCTATATTGTGGTATCAAAAGAGAGATGGTTAAGACCGTTATTTATATTTAGTACCATAAATGTGAATATTATGGTAATAATAATAACAAATATAAGTAACATTATCTATAAGAACCTAATCATTGAATATGCAATAAGGAGGAATTCATTTAACAAGGTAAAAGTTATTTAGAACAATTACTTATAGTGTTGTGAATCCAATGTCTTTCAAGATGGGTATTTACTGTGTTTCACTCTTGTACTATGTTGGTCTGATTAGTAAAATACAGGAAAGTTAAAGTGGCAAACTCAAAAATTTACATAACAAAGGACTAGCACTCCTCAAATAATTGTTAAGTTGCTGAGAGTGAAGGGTACAGAAGTTAGAAAAAGAGCCAGGCAGGAGAGAATTGGGGCAGTTTTAAGAAAAAGATGAAACTTCCAGGGGAAATTCAGAAAGAGAAAAATATATTTATATTGGTTTATGAAATGTTATACAATCCAACTCCTTATTGTGGAATTTGGTTTGGGTTTCTTTTGAATGTTTACCTTGCCAAGAAAATTTCTTCTGGTAGAATTTTATCAAGTCAACAATATAGAAACACTGACTTTGCAATTAATCTTGTCATTTTCCCCAAGTTTGCGAATGTTTTTTGTGTGATTCAGCCATCCATATTTACAGTGTTGCTTATAGAAGTTAGACTCTTACCCTCCCACAGAAACAAGGCAATTGGAGTACTATCTTCCTTGACGATAATATTTCAAAGGGACGACTCCCTGACCAGTGAGAAGGACAAGGGTTTTAGAATGAAGGACTTGGAGATTTATATCCCAAAGGGGAAAAGAGAGAATTTACAATGGAAAATCATCTAAAGGAAGAGCTTTAAGGAAAATGAAGGCAGAGGTCTGAAGTCAGGAAGAAACCTATCTAAAGTTTAATCAAGCCTTCAAGACATCTTGATCAAATGCAGTGGAGCATTCTATATTCTGTCTCTGTTAACACAAGTCTTAAGTTCAAATTGATAAGTTTAAACATTACATAGCATATTTACACATATCAAACTACTGCCCTAAAATGCATTTTTAATAAAGGTGCCTTCAAATTCTATGCATTCACACTTTTCATTGCTGTCTATTTCATAATTCCTGGATCTTCACGTTGTTTCCTTAAAACTAGGCATGAGGTAGTTTTCCCACACTGTAGAGGGAGGTGGGAGTTTCTCACATAACCCCAAATGGGTCATAATCTACAAGAAACTTTTATTTGATGTTTTTGTAAGTTTTATAGTTCTAATTGCACTTAAATTTAGATAACATTTGTTTAATTCCCATTAACATAATAATGCTGTGTGACTGATTTTCACAATTATAAATCTAACCTAAGTAAAGGGAAATCATTCTCAATTTTTACATTAGAAACAATAATTCATTGATATGTAACTGATGATTTTATAGTATATTTCTAAAGCATTGATAATCCGTAAGCAAAAAATAATAACCATAGAGACAAATACATATAAATGCTACACTATTGTATGATATCATTCCTTGATTTTTTTCAATGGTTGGATCCCTAAGAGATGATAAGAATAACTTGTTGATCAAAATACTGAGTTTGCTTCTTGCCATAAGGAAGAACATCAACCCGACAGTGTCATAGTGACTCAGAGGGAAATGTCAGCAGTATACATTACAGAGTTTTAGGCTCTGTGTAATGGTGGTTTTAGTCAAGTATAATGTGGGAATGTGATAGTGACAGAACAAAGTTTGTTCCTTAGGACTGATGGGTATGGTGATGTTAGGAACTTGAAAGTGATTCTTATTTATGTAAATTGTTTTTAATAAGTCAGTAGCTTGCTCACCTAAGTGATCTCTGGAAAGTGTGCTAATTGTCCACACTATCAACCTGTTGCCCTGAGAAGGTGGGTATTTTAACAAACGGATAAATTGCTTTTCAGGAAGTTTTCCAAGTGAGAAATGGAGTCATTTGCTGGCTTACAATCTAATTTTCCTGGGCAAGACTTTCTTGGAAAAAATACTAGGGTCATGTTCCATAAAGGCAGCTTAAATTCCCAGCATAATCAAAATTATAGTGAGAATGTTCCATATTGAATTAATATCATTAATGATTTCTACATACATCTGAGATCTTAGCTAAATAATTTATACTAACTAGTTAATTCTAGAAATCTCAGTACTCTTTCTATGTCTCAGTGCTTCCCAATTATCATTATTAATAACCACTCAGAATCTGCAAACATAATAGTTTTTCTTTTTTTATGAGTGTGCTCTCTCTCTTCCTCTCTCTCTCTTCTCTTTTATAACATTAAGTATATATGCAAAATATTCCATAACAGACACATATATTTTAACTGTTGACTATAAAATACCACCTACTAGACAATATATTTTAATTATATTTATTGGGGTAACTTTGGTTAATAATATTATATAAGTCTCAGGTGTACAGTTATAGAATACATCATCTGTATATTACATTGTGTGCTCACCATCCAAAGTCTAGTCTCCTTCTGTCACAGTATATTTGACTCACTTTAATCTCTTCATCCTCCTCCCTGCTACCCCTGACCCGACCCTCTGGTAACTACCATACTGTTGTCCGTTTTTAAGAGTTTATCTGTTTTGTTTGTTCATTTATTACTTTCTGCTTTATATCTTACATATGAGTGAAATCATATGGTTCTTGTCATTTTTTCAGACAATATAATCTTAAATCCCTTGAAACATATGAAATATTTTTTTCTTCTAAGCAGATGTTATCTTCTCTGAATACAGAGTTCAGATGTTTACGAGATTCCTCAGTTCACATTTGCAAGTAAATGGTGGACATGCATATAAATGAGACAATTTCACTAAAATTGTTCAATTTCATAAGCAAGTATAAAGTACGTGTGCCTAACCCAAAGTCTATACTACTAAAACCTTCAAAAATTGATTTTGAAACAGTGCCTTTAATTTCTCAGGGATATTGAAAATATGTGTTTGTTATTGTCTCAATTTTTTTAAAAAAGTGATTTAAAGGCCCTTAAATTTTTTTACTTTTGATAGTTGCTTTATTACTCTCAAGGTATGCATATAGAAAGGAAATTTGTTTTGCAGACGATTCTTTCCTTTTTTCATATATTTATGGTATATTTAGTGCTTTTAAGGAGATTAAAGTCAAAAGTCACAAATACTCTACTTAGATATTATTCACATGATATCTCTCTATGGTTTTAAAATTCTTAGCCAAACAGTAAAAAAACAAAGAAAATAATGTGTATTTTAAAAAATTTACCCTTAAGATATTTTTTATAATAGCAATCTTACAATTTAAATAAAGTGGCAATTGTTGGTTTTGTTTTCATTTTTTTTGGAGGGTTGTGATTCCAGTGTTCCATACAAACTGGTTTGCTATCTAGTGAAAATAGTCCAAAAGCTACTGATTTATAGGAAACAGATATCTGAACAAAGCAAAATATCTGATGCTTATTGGGTGATATATACAGCTAAAGCCTAAGAAAAATAAAACAAAATATATTGGCCCCCATTCACACTATACAACTGCTTTTGGGTGTCAGCATTATATAGTCATTCATATTTCATCCTTTCTTTGCTTTATTATTTGATATTTTGTAAAGTGTTTGTCCTTGCCACATCACTTATAGGTTGTTCTTCATTGTCCTATCCTAGAATTATTCTTTCCTAGGTACAGTCCTTTCCTAGATGGTTAGTTATATTCTCAAGTCATTTAAATCAAGTAACTATCTTCCATCAGCCAGTCCAGATTAATTTCTTACCTGACTTCTATCTCTTCTGTGCTCTAAGAAGCTGAAGTCTACGCTCAGTGGGGATATAGCATTTTTGCCGTCCCATATACAGTTGGGTTCACACCATTGGAAGTGTAGACAGGCTATAGAAAAGCAGGGGAGGAGTTATATCAGGATTTTACTCCAGGGCTCTTGCTCTGCCAGTTACTTTGGAATGACTGCATTTTTTTTAAGCCTCCATCTCTAGAGTTAATTCTCTTCAACTTTCCTAAATTACTCTCCCCTACCTTTTCACTTTTTATGCCAGGTTATCTCAAACTTGGCATTGTTGACATTTTGGAACAGATAATTCTTTGCTCTGGGAAGAGGCTGTTCATGCATTGTAGTATGTTTAGCAGCAGCTGTGACCTCTTACACATATCTTATTCTATAGAATGATAGAATGAGTGAGAGAGCGTACGTGCACGAGAGAGAGACAGAGAGACAGAGAGACAGAGATAGAGATAGAGATAGAGATAGAGATAGAGATAGAGATAGAGATAGAGATAGATAGAGACAGAGACAGAGACAGATTTATTATAGGAATTTGTTCACACAATTTGGAGGCCAAGAAGTCCCGCAATCTGTCATCTGCATGCAAATCAGAGAAGACATTGTGATTCAGAAGACAGTGGTGTAATTCAGTTCAACTCTGAAGACCTAAGACCAAGAGAGCCAATGGTGTAAATCTCAGAATCCAGAGGCCCAACAACCAGGAGTGCTGATATCCAAAGGCATGAGAAGATGGACATCCCAACTCAAGCAGGGAGCAAATTCATCTATCCTCTACATCTTTGTTCTATTCAGGCCTTCAATAGGCTAGAGGATGCTACCTGCAATGATGAGCATGACCTTTACACAGAAGCTCATCTCTTTCAGAAAAACCCTTACAGGCACCCTCAGAAATATCAATCAACAAATTTCGCTGATCTCCATTTTTGGAAAAGAAAACCATTCTCTCTACAGCATTTTAATTTCAGCTGTCCTCTGACATTAATTAAAAACTAATTAATTAGTTAATTAATTGAAACTAATAAATAAAAACCTCTCTGTGATCAAACTTAGAACAGATAACTTCACATGCTCATGCCAAATTTCTTCAAAATCCAACTTCACTCATGTTCATTATCCTCAGTCCTATAATGCGAGTTAGACATCAGCATAGGTTATGCAGGGACTTGGTGGCCTGTTCCAGGGGAAAGTAGTCTGTACATCAGATAGATTCATATGTTCATATGTAGCCTGAATATTTATGTGCTTATGCAAACAACATTACAGGACTTCACCTAGGAGTAACAGGAGAAGTCTGGAATGGATATATGTGTAAGTAGAGTCCAAGGGTACAGAATTGTAGCAAAGTATAAGGCTGAATTTACTGATGTGGAAACACTGTTTAGGATTAGGGATTTAACATTTCTGTTTGAGCATCTAGGAGTGTTATTAGTAATCTTCTAGGTTGACTAATAAAAATCAACTCATACTGGCCTGTAGACACTGAAGTTGAAATGATGGAAATACCTTGGTGTGGCCTGACCACTAACTCTGCTGTTCATGCCCTTCTGTGATCGCCACTCCTGGAGTGGAGGTAAAACCTATACCTTATTTCTCACCAATACAATATGGCAAAGGTGACAGGATGTACATGATTATATGCATGCCATTTCATTATATTTATTCATTTATTGTCTGTCTTCCTGGAGGGTATCTCTCTCCCCCTCTTTCTCTCTCTCTGGCTTTGAATTAGTAAATGTCTTATTTGGGGGAACCCCAAGTAGCAAAGAAGTGTGGGCATCTCTAGGAGCTGTGGGAAGTCTCTGGAGGACAGCAATAAGAAACCCAACCTCTGAGTCCTAAAGTACAGGGAACCAAAATCTGCCAACTTCAGTGATCCTGGAATTGGATCTGTTCCCAGTTGAGGCTGCAGCCCTAGCTGCAAGCTTATGAAACCTTAAGCAGAGGAACCCACAGATCCATGCCAGGATTCTCATTCTACAGACACTGTGAAATTATGCATGTGTATTGTTTTAAACCACTGAGTTTGTGACTACATTATTACACAGAAATAGAAAACAAATACTTTTGACATCCTGGAAGGAGTGTGAATTCTCAAAGACATGAAATTTTTAAAATAAATCTATTTAAAGCAAATTGCTCATCCACTTTCTTAGCACAATGGGTGGGACCCTAAAATATTCCTTTGGCCAAGACATTAAGAATTAATTGGGTGTAGGCATACTAGTAACCTTCAAAAGCTCTGCAGGGGCCATCCTGTTCTAGCAGAGAAGATGGTAGAGATGCTGAGATGGACTTGCTTCCTGATTTCAGTGGGAATAATTAGATTTTTAAGTTGTAATGGAAACAGGTGTCAGAGATAAGATAGGCCTATTTTTTTTTAAGTCTCTTTCAGATGGTGATACAACCATTCACCCAATCACAATAAAATCACAATTGACAGCTACTTTGCTAACCACCACTTACAATTTGTTCACATTTTCTAAATGTGTTCCATCCATAACATCATTACTTTATATGATGGCTTTCTGCTTGTCAATTAGCTAAGCTGATCTGTGTTTCCCCAAATTCTCTCCATGAGTCAGTTTTGCCCACTAGAACAGTTTCTGTGAGATTTGGAAAGCAGAAATGGAAAACATTCATTTTTATGGATGGTCAGTGTTATGCCAGGTGCTTTCTACTTGCACACCATACCGAGTTGCTAGCTCTCCTGCTGGTGTGGGGCAGCAGCTGGTCTGCAGCTTCCCCAGAACTGCCAGGTCTCCTCTCTCCGCCCACCTGAGTTCTGAGCCAGGCATGTGTGGAATGCTGAGCAGGCGTGTGCAGAAGGGCCCTGGCTTATCCCTCCCAGTGGACAGGAGTTTGGGCAATACCTCAAGGGATGGTTTGGCAGAGACTTGAAGGAAACTTGGCAACAAGGAGGTGTGGAGAAGAGGTATGTGTGTAAGCCCTTCAGAAGGGGTAGAGAATATAAAATTTTGTGTGTTCCACATAAATGCTCAAGAAGAATTAGTAGTTTACAAGATAAATCATCCCGTGGCTGACAGTTTCTCCAACTTTTTTTCTTGCCTAATGAGCTCATCATGGCAGGGATGGATATCATCTGTAGACTAAGCAAATTGACTTCTGAATTCCAAAGTCTACACAGCTACAACCACTGCTCTAGGCTCAACTCGCCAATATTGGAAAATAATACTGAGCTTCCACATCCTTTGTGGGCTCAGCTAGCCTTCTCATGGCAGGTGAGTGATGGGAGACTAGTTCTATCATTAAAGTAACAACACTGTTCTCCCTAGAATAGGCCCTTACTGTGGTTATAGATTTGCCTTCTCTGACCTAATCTTTCTATTCAAATCAAGGTCTGTGGACTTATAAAACACCATAGTCAATGTCTTAGTATTGCACACAGTAAAACTTCTGAACAAGGAACTAACCTCCCAGCAGGTGAAGCATAGTAATGGGATTGATAATTTCCAAGGTCACTGGTCTTATTGTGTTTCCATTACCATATAGTAGCTATACTGATAGAATTATGGAATGGCTTTTCTAATATTATACACCAGCTAGGTGGCAAAACCTGGCTCTTATGAGATGAGGTCCTCCAAAGTTGTTTAAAATCAATACCTATGTATGTGAATTTTTCTTAGAGCCAGGGATCACATGTTCATGAGTCAAGGAGTAGAAATTGGAGTTCATCTTTTCAACACTATCCTTAATGACATCATCTCTCCAGTCTTTTCATCTAAAGATCTTAGTTCCCAAAAGAGAAATGGTTTCATGAGGGAATCCAGCAAGGGTTTCATTAAACTTGAAAACAGGACACCATCTAGTTATGATCATGTGTCCAGTTGCAGAAATGAAGACTGTAATGGAACTTATTTATATATATTCTATCTCCCCTTTTTTTTCTTTATTCTAGTTAATTTAAACTGTAGATTTTAGGTAACTGTATATCTAATATTTAGGAGAGTGTAACTCACTAGAGAAATGAGCATCTAAATATGATCTGGAGAGAATAGAAATTGTATTCTTTTTGAGAATTGAGTTACTGTGTTTTTGGTTATGTAGCCAAGCTGTGTCCAGTTAACCAGAAACAAAGTTTTTCTTTTTGCTTAATTTGAACATTAAGTTATGGTTAAAAGTGGTGGGTATTGGTGTCAGGTTGACATATATTGAGTTTACTGACTTTTTACTTCGTCGAGTTAGCTAAGCTGTGACCACATTCCCAGAATTGCCTTCCTCACTTGGCTCTATGTTAGAATCAACCAAAAAAAAAAAAAAAGTTTGCATGTGATTTAGAACATGGACTTGAAGTAGCAGCATTTGTACATTCTGAAGATAGGTGACGGCCAGATCCTATTGTAGTTTTCATGTATTGTCACTCATCTGCTTGCTAAACTTTTGGAATGGGGTAGCAGCCATATTCACAAATCCATAGCTTTTACCGGACCTTCTTCTCCAAGTTCATGAGCAGCCAAGCACATGGGCAACTCAGTCATGAAGGGCACACCAGTCTCATTTATGGGTCCTCTGTATCACTGGAGTTGAAGATGGGCAGAGACAGAAGCATATTCCAGTCCATTCTTTTTGTTTTCAGGTTGTCATTGTGAGTTCCAGTGTATCCTTACTCTTCTACTTTTTATGTCAATATTTCCTTTTTAGTTGCTAGCTCTGGTTCAAGTTCAACACCAGATACAGAAACAACATCTTTACTTTACCAAATCTCATAATTATATAAGAAATACTGTGTGCTATACATTCTTTGTTCCCTGTCACTCTAAGTAGTTCTGATTCTCTGATTAAACAACCAACACCCTAATTTCAAGCTCTCTTACCATAATTAAACATTAATTCTGCTCTAGCTTTTAAGAAAGAATACTTTCCATGACAAGTCTATATCATTTAGTCGTGGACATTACACTACCATTAAAACTATATTATGCATTCCCCTGGCTATTAGCATACATGGATTCTACAGCTTAACCATTCTATACCCCCATTATTTAGGCAATCCTTAAAATATGGTATTCAAATATGATTTGATATGTAAGTGACTGTATTTCATACAAGAAATAATTGTAATAAAATCTGGGGAATTGTTGTAAATCCTATAGTTAGTTTAATATTTTGAAATCTGTCTTCAATGAAACTATTTTGAATTCCTTAATCTTGAAATCACAAAACTTACTTTCATATATTTTTCCATTAAAAATATGTTTGATCCAAAATATAGCTAGAGCTTATTTAAAATCTGGGCTTGGAACAAATGCTTATTTTTCTTATACTATCCAATACTAACTTTCCTTGAACAAAAATTTTCAAATATGGTATAAAAATTGTCACATGGAGACCTTAAGAAATGTACATCATTTGGCTCTAGCTTTTAAAAATGTGATTCAATAGATCTCCTGGGGGCCCCAGGAGTCAGTATTAGAGCGAACACCCAGGTGATACTGATGCAATCTGTGGAGACTGATAAATCAAATTGATCACATTGAGTAAAGTGCATGAAATTTCTATTCAATTTTCACTACTGCAATATGCAAATCTTCCATAAACACCACATCTGAAACTGAAAATAAAGGAGCCCATTGATAGTGGTTGTTTTTCTAAAACTTGCTCTCAGTCCAATGCACATTTTCCATGATAAATAGGAATGAGAGGCAGTGAGAATACAATTTGAAGTAACGACTTTTCAGGATGAAGGGAAAAATAATAAAGACTGAAAAATGTCTTTCTCCTAATACCGATAATAATGCCTTATATTTTCACAATGCTTTATAGTTTTCAAAGCACTTTCAAATATGATTTCATTTGATTCTTACAATTGAATAAGATGAGGAATGGGATTTGTATTGCTCTTTCCATGCCCCCTGGGTGAAAAAGTGAAGTAACAACACAATTGTACTTCATGTCACCTTTTGGTTAGGGACCGAGCTGATCAAATGCTGCAGAGGAACCTCTAGGGACATATGTACAAAAACAAAGAGATGTGAAATATTTTTTTTCTTTTTGGCAGATAGAAAACTTTGAAAGTCAGAGGTAGAGTTTTGTTTCCTTTAAAGAAAGTTACTGAAAACCAAAATAATCTACCAATGTTAGAAGATAACTAGAAAAGAAATTCATTTGGATATGTTACTATCTTATGTTACTAAAGAAAAATTTAAATCAACAATAAATAAATTATAGTTTGCATAAGGTGGTGATTTGAGATATAGTTCTAATTATGGTTTCTTTGTGTAGCTATGCATTCTGAGACTGTATAAGTGACTTTGTACCTCTGCCCATTTATTTTATAGTCACTGTTAATGACTTGTGCTAAAGTGAAGTGGAAAAATAATTTTTACCAATTTGAATGATGAAGATTAAAATATACCTCTACAGCAAAACTTCCAAAAGCATATCTGTACTAAATTACTTCAATTTCTCTATTTCTCATATCTCTTAGACCAACATATGATTTTCTGTTCTATTCTCTATAATTACCCATCAACTATTTTCTTCAAAGTTATTGCTGATCTGGATGCTGCCATCTCCTAGTTCAAGTCATAGTCCTCATCGACGTGGCCTTTCAGCAGGTGCAATTTTCTTCCCTGGTCTTTCAGGTCTCCATCCTCACCTGGGCTCTCCTCCTGTCATGAAATGTTAATCATTATCTTATTAGGATGTGTCCTTAGATTTCTTTTCTTTATGTTGTAAGTGAACTGAGTCTCCTGGCTTTAAATACCATAAATGCCTACAACTCAAAATAGTCCCAATTTCAAACACAGAAGCTTAGATCTCATCTGAATTTCAGACTTTTATATATAATTTCCTACTTGCCATCTCCCCACTGGATGAGAAATAAGGATGTTTTACTTACTAAACCCCCAAACAAATATCTCATCTGCTTCTTCCTTAAAAATATGTTTTTTAAACACCATCGCCTCTCACAACCTTCCCAGCTATAAGAAATGTCAATGGTATGCTTCAAATTGATCAGGCAAATACACTATAAGAATAGATCATTACAGGCTGATCTCTCTCATAAACTTAGATGCAAATATCTTGAAACAATTAACAAATTGAATCAAGCATTAAAGAATGAAGAAGATATCTCATAATCAAATGACTTTTATGCTAAGAAAGTATATTTGTTTTAGCATTTTATAACTATAAAATATAATTCACCACATTAAGGAAATGAGATAGATAATCATGTGATCTTATCAATATAATAAGTATTTGAAAAGCTCAATGCTCATTTAGAAGAGAATGGAACTTAATTAAGATTTTGTGCCAATCTCCACAGAATTGTGAAATACTGAAATTGGAAACAGGAAAGGTTACTGTCACCATTTCCATTTGTCATCATACTGGAGGATCTAGCTCTTAAAATTGGTCTAGAAAATGAAATAGAATGAGTAATGATTAAAAATAACAACAAAAATAAATGCCATTATTTTCAGTCAAAATGACTGTATATACAAAGAAACCTACAGGAAAATTATTAGAATAAATAAGTGAGTTTCATAAGTCTGTGGCTACATGTACAATGTAATATATATGTCTTTGTACCAAACAATTAGGAAACATCTTAAAAGTACAAAGGTCACTTATAATAGCATCAAAAGCATATCATACATGAGGAAATATTTAAAAAGATGTTCAAGAATCTAACAAATGTATAAATCATTAATTAGAAAAGTTTAAGTGATAAAATGTTCATAGGTCTACAACCTATTGTTATTAATTAAAAAAAACAAAATAAAGATGCCAATTTCTCACAAATTTATATTTCTTGTAATCTTAAATATAAATCCTATTTTATTTCTTTGTCAAACTGATTAAAAAATTTTTACATTCTAGTCAAAATCATTATCACAGAAATATCATTGTTATGCCATTTTCTTCTGTTGTCCAAAGAGGTTCTTGTCATTGGAATATATTTTAAATGCTGCCTCTAAAGAACAGTCATAGTTGTGCTACATGACCTGTTAGATGTTATGGTCTCTGAGCCTCTGGTCATTTCAATGGCTCTTAGTTTGCAAAAGCTTTTGTTTATTGGTAGAAGTTAAAAAAAAAAGCTTCCAGAGAAAATGACATACACACACACACACACACACACATATACATATACACACACATACACACACACACATACATATACACATACATACATATACATGAAGCACAAAAGAATGCTCATAGGTTTCACAAGTGGTTCATATCACCTAATACTGGCTTCTAAACACAGAAAGATATACACTCACATATACACCAACTATATGCTCTGTATTAATCTCTCTTTTTGTATATTTATATATCAGAATAAATGTGACATAATACTTCACGAACATGCATGAAGTCACCACATGCATGGGCAAATTTTAACAGATAGAAATCTTTTTGAAGTAAAAAAGTATTTTACTTGTTTTTCTATGCATTTATAATATAAATCATATTAATGCATCTATATTATTAAATGTATAGATTTTATAATTCCATAAATGAAAAAATTCTAGTTGTTTTTATTCCAAAGCAAATGTGATTTTGTTCATCTTTAAAGGTCTTGTTCAAATGCTCAAATCCCAGATTCCAGTTAAACTAATCTAGATGAATCTCTTCTCCTAGTCATTTGTCTATTTCGGTATTTGAATCTCCAAGTTATATTACTTTATCTTCACCTATTAGTTTACATATTTATATTCTTCCAGTACATAGTACAATGCTTATAGAAAATATAGTAGTTTAATAGTTTGATCAATTTAAATTAGCTGCACTTTTAAAATAGGGATAATGATTTAGCAGATTACCTTTTTTAGGAAACCATATTATATTGACTTAGGCTAGAAATGTGAGCTTTGCAGGAATGTGGTTCAACACTGGACCCCACAGAAAGGAGTCCTAGACAGTCTGCAAATCTCTTTTAGCACATGACCTGTAGGTCTTCAAATTTAGTATAGTGTCTATATGAGAATTTCTGTTGAAGGTATGTAGTTGATCTTCCTGTGAGTACAAGTTCATGCTCATCATTACTTGTTTTGCCAAGGGGAACTGTGCCTTTCTGAATGAAATAATATAAAGAATAAAGAATTTCATTTTCTTTAGCAAACAGGCCCTCTATTACCCACAGAGATCCCCCAAATCCCTTCAGTGTCAAAGAGAGGGATGCTTCACTAGGGAGGAATGAGGAAAATAGTAATGTGTCTGTGTTGATCATGAGGCCTCCAGGCAAAGCCTAGCCTGCATCTCCCATTGGGGCTTGTATTGCTGGTGGGTGAGATGCCACCCACATAGAATGGCACATCTGGTAAGTCAGGGACAGTTACAACTTCATACCCATCTTCCTGCCCAAATCCTAGCCAATTCTGTCTTAGCCAAATAATATAAAACACAACTCGAGGAAAATACAAAGGAAGTTATATTATCTTAATCTTGACAAACTGTACATGAGTGAAAATAAACAGAAACCTTTTTCAATGCCATCAGCTACATTTTCCTTTAAACGGCATTTACTACCTTTCGTACGGCACTGAAGCAATAATAACAATTCCTCTCATAAATCGAGCATCTTCAGTGTGCTACCTATATGATGTTAATATGATACCACATTTTTATTCTGCTCAGGGGGCATCAATATCCCCATTTTACAAATGAGTAGAGTGGTTCAAAAATTTATAGTAATTGACTAGAAAAACAAACCGTCAGGTAACAGAGGTAAAGTTTACTAGCAGAGCTGTCAGAATTTAAGGCCATGTACTTTCACAGATTAAACTATGGCACCTTTTAGAATGATGTGTTCAAGAAAAGATCAGATCTTCAATATATACATATCAGTGTAAGATAGTGGGAATGTATTATCTATTGCAACATAAAATATCTTTTTTTTTCATTTTTTCCCAGACTGATCTTCTGTTTCACTATTAATCTTCACCACTGCTTATACAACTTTATAAAAATATAGGTGAAGACACTTTGGGCAAGGTACACAGTCCCATCTGCAATTTGTAAACAGCAGCTACACAAAAGAACTCATAATGAAATGGAAAGGAAAAGAATGCCTGCTTGACCTACTTTCCATCTACCATTAATTGCTAATGGATAAACATTAAAAAAAACCTTCCTTTAATATTTTTTTTCTAAATAGGAAAAATATTTTTAATTTTAAAGTGTCTGGAAAATGAGTTTGTATAATCCTCAAACTCATTGAGCTTCCTTCTTTGTCACACAGAAGGAGAAAGCTGAATATAGACACAAGTTTGAGCTGAAATAATTTGAAGTTTATAGGCATTGCATATTAAGATACCTCAGCTAACAATAAAGTTTCATTATTAGCTTAAACAATAAAGTTTTCATTAAAGTTCCATTAAATATATCTACAATTTATGACCCTACCATAATCATTTATTCTAAGGGAACCACCTTTGTCATGTCAATCTTCCTTAATTGCTCACTGAGGCTTCCTCTTTTGAAAGGATTTATTTTATCTTTGCTGAAATACCACCTCATGCATATTTCCCTTCTGATTTACCAGTTACAGCCACCATTCATTCTAATCCTGACATCTGCTGGCATAGGATCTCACTGTATTAACTTGCTTTGAGATAACAATAAACAAGAAATAAATGCAGAATTTTTTTCCTTTTGGAAAACCTTTATTTTGAGAACATTTTATGAAGAAAAGTTAAGTTTCAAGCTTCTAATTTTTAACCCAGGAATCTTCTCTATTCACATACCCAAGCTAGATAAAGCAGATCCTGAAGGGTAAATATGAATCTGGTTACTGCTTAGATTTCTCTGATACAGTACTAGATAGAAACCAAAAGTTATATAAAACATTTTGATGAGGATAAATTGATAGAGACAGATAATACAGAGTAGATTAAAGCGGAATAACTGGATGTGAGTTAATAACAGGTCACTTATAGTTTAAAATTTACTCTTGTTTGAAAAAAGATGTTAATCAAGAAATTGTGACATTCACAATTTAACTCACAGTATATTGGGGCGTATTGTGATTATAATTTAATATAGGCATTGCAAAGTCTTTATAGACCATTTTCATTCTTGATCTGCATATAAATCCCTTTAAATGAGAGATGATATTTTTGTCATCAAGATGTTTGGGAACTTATTGACCATAACCTATCAATCATAAAGATATAATAATTAGGTTGACTTGAATGTGCTACATGCTCATGATTTTTTATATACATATATAGAAATTATGTATAACAATAGCATATTCTAAAATCCAATATTAAAAAATAAATCAACTTATGGAATTAAAATCCTCGAAGCAATATTAAACTTGGATATATACTTTTTTGCATCTGGAAAAGTGATTTCAGTTAGATAACAAACATTTAAAAAATAATTATAAATTGGTTTGACTAATTCTTAATTTAGAAGCCTGATTGGTCTATGTCCATTTCCTAGATCTTCCTGTTTGATTGGATTATAGGAATAAGGCTCAATTAACTTTAGCAAGTAATTAATATTCAGTCATTATTCTAATATGTTTAAAAAGTCAGAGGTATGAATGCTAATGTAGATATAACATTCAGAGATCCTATGATCTGTGTTTTCTTTCAATGTCTTCATAACATTAATGTTGAGACATGTGGCACCCATCCTGCTGTTTTGAAAGCCAGTACAGCCAGCAAGTCACACTATAAAATGTTTGTCATGCCATATGCACTCTAAAGCCTAATGTACCTTGGGCAACTTAAGGGGAAAAGTTGAGTGTGTAGTAGGTTCTCAGGAAATGCTGGCTCTTGATCACCAGTACAAAATGCCCTGTGCAAATGTGTTTCCTTTACCCAAGATTACTATCCTTCTGCCCATCCATTTATTTTAACTTTCCACATTTGACAAGCCTCTCACAGCAGATCCTTTTAAAAGGACTTACGAATTTTGTTATTTCATTTAAGAAATTTAGCAATTTCTAAATCTTTGAAGGAGAAATTGTTTTCATTTTGTCATGTTCTCAAAATTTATTCAGGACTCTGTGTGGGAAGGGAGAGCAGAGTGCAAATATAGTCATGGAGTTTGTGTAAAAAAATATAAGTATACTTCTAATGTGCTGGTAGCAAGTGACTCATTTTTACAACAGATGAAGCAGAACACTTTTCATATAAATATTGAATATTTAACACTAAGCACTCTGCATTACTACAAATTAGTTACATCCAAAATATCCAAAAGAACAACAAAAATGTCAAATAAATCAATATAGAGCACATTTGAGTTGTTGGCTTGGATGACAAATGTCACATAAAGAAGGACTTTTAGTTTTAATTTAATTTACCCCTCCTAAAAGTGAAAAATGTGCTGGAATTATGCTTATACATTAGTAGGATTTGTTTTCTCATTACGTAGATTGATGTTTGGAATATCCAATAAACTTCCCTGTTCTTTAACCTTGATGTCTAAGACTTACTGTTTAATAACTCTAGTAATGCTATCATTTATCTATATTATAATCATAAAGACTTGGTTATTTAATTAGGAAAGAAAGAACCAAAATATATTTTCTAAAATTATTAAAATTACTTGATTTTTAAATTGAACAAATGTTATTTTCATAAAAATATAGGCCACAGATGATATGATCATGTTTCTAAGAACAATAAAATTATTATTCAATCTATTCACTATTTTTATATCCAAACATTCACTGGAAAATAATTCAGTTGGAAGGAAATAACTCTGCCTGAGACAATACAAAATAATTATTAATCACATTAAAAGCTGGTATTTAAAAATATAGCTGTTTTCAATGGAGCATTTTTCATTGCTCTGTTTCTTCAAATTTTATATTCTATATGGACTCTAATCAGTGCAAAGTGGAGTCTGTGTTTTCATTATATAATCAAAGAAAGAACAATTAATGGGCAGAAGACCAGAAAATACTAGAAACACAAAATTAATCTAATACCTGCAGTCAGCTACTTTGTCAATAGATAGGTTGTACATATGATACCCAGGAGACATTTCTCTGTTTTGTCCATAGGGATTCATAATTTTCATTTTTTGTTTGTTTTTCTCTAGTTATATAAATTTTCCCATATACTAGTCAAGCAAACAGGACATGGAGAAAAACTGTGTGAAATAGAATGACATCTGAATAAATAGAGACAATGAGAATAGTCAGCAAGATGCCGACATCATTCATATATCGTTGGTTCTCTATCAGCCCATTTTTGATAAATCACTTTATTCAAATACAGTTCTGAGATTGTTATGCATCCTTACTGCAACTATATCAGCAACGAAAAATGCCACATCTTACCAAATTTTTATCCTCCAGATTTATTCAGTAATCATTTAGGAGGGTGCTATATCATGGATTGTGATGTATGGAACATATTCTGTCTATTAACATGTAATATTCAACCAATATGTTTTTCTTACCATTTTTTTCCTTGAGATAAAATTTATATACATGAAATACTGAGATTTTAAATGTATAGTTTTATTAGTTTTGACAAATGCATATTCTCATGTACCAAAGACCCCATTCAAGATATCAAATACATCAAAAAGAGAAGAGTAATAAGTTGTTCCGAATGCTAAGAAACATTTAAATTGACCTTAATTTGGATTAGGATACTTTCCTGTCACCTTGATAATTTAAGTAGAAGATGTCTGTGTAGGTAAAGTTAATCTAATTATAAAGAAGATAACAGCTGATGCATCTGAGTTCTTATATCTAAGCCTTTTGGGGGAAATTTATATTCTCTAAAACATATACCTTTGTTTCTTCTTCACAGTTTAAAGAGAGAATTTGAATGATTGCTGTCTTTCTCCTGGGATATATACAAGGCTTAGTTTGAAAGTCTGGAGGGGAGGGGGGAAGAAGAGAGAGAGAGGAGAGAGAAGAGAGAGAGAAATTGTGTTTCTAGTGAAAATGTTGTCTAATTTCCTTAAGTATGCATAACTGAATCACTCGTAAACTACTTGGTTAGTTCAACAACCAGTCTCTGTGCATCGATGGAAGGTCTTAGGTGCTGATAGTAAATTGATGAACAAAATTAAGAATAATGAACCTCAGGGAGTATACTAGTGGAGAAGCAAATAATGACACAAAGGTAGTTTCAAATATACAGTACTTTATAGATACTTGCAAACATTAGAGTTCAAGATATTATAGAGATGAAATTTTCTTAGCAGAAACATAATCCAATATAAAATACTGACTATAAAACAGTAAACTTCAAGATCAGGGATAATTAGTCTTGAGATTATGGACAGGCTTCAAATGATCAAAGGCTTTGTAATTGCATGTAAAATCTTGTGAGTGTGTGAATTAGCAATTTCCCTCCAGCAATCAGGCTGATCGCTATCATCTATTGCCAAACAATCCTTTGACCCTAAAAGTTTATGAACAATACTCTAGATGAATGCTAAAATGCTTTCAAACATCCTGCATATTCTGAACAGCCAGATGTTTAGAAGCATGAGGACACATATATGCACGATTGAGTAAATTTCAGTTTCATACGGATGTTTTGACAGCAAGTACTTTGTGTGAAAAATGCAAATTAGCTCATTAGTTTGGAGATAAAGCAATTAATGCTGGAATATGACCAGGCATTAAGATTCAAAGGATGAAATGAGAATTAAAATCCTAGTCGCTTGAAGTTGATAGGTTTTGCTTAAGATTTTATAAGGAACATAAGCCCAGAGAATAAAAAATTCAGTGGGATTTAATTAAGTACCCACTTTTTCTCCCAAACTTCATGTTAAATCTTAAAATAAGCACATACAAAGGTATTAACAAATTGATAAACATACTTTATTTTTGGCTATTAAAATTATGTAATAATTTATAGAAAATTGAGTATAGAGCAGAAAGAACTTGAGTTTCCATTAGTTCTGTTTCCCTTTCCACCCTCATTTTACCAATGGGGAAATGAGATCTCCATTAATTTACTTATCCACAATTATTTAGTGTTTACTACTTGCCTGTTCTACGGATGTCACTATGCTAGATGAGAGAATAAAGTAAAGAGAGGCTAGATGTGGCTTCAGTTTCCTTCTAATATTAGTAGGTAGAGATTCTCTCTTGATTATTTTTGAATATTATGATTTATGCAGAATTTCTGTTTTTTTAAGAAGAGTGGCAAAGAATGTTTTCAGTCTGCTCAGTGTACCTCAGAGATATTTCTTAAATTCCAAGGTCACCTATTTCTTCCTTACAGTTATAAATATATGTGCCATAAATAAAATGTTATAATGTTTCCAATTTTACCCAAACTTAGACTTTCAATTTTTTAAAAAAAATTTCTACATAGTCATTTGGTCTTTTTCATTGTTTGGAGTCTTTAGCTTATTATGGTTCAGAATGAGTCACAGCTGGAGGATTGTCACAAAAATTAGAGCAACAGAAATAATAGAGCTGGACGTTAGCATTTACCAGATCTGGCCTGTTAATCTTTCTCTAAAATTATTTATTTGTTCTGTATAAAAATTCAGACTCTTCATTAGTAATACCTTTTAAAAATATTAAATTAGTGATATTCTTATTGCTAATGGATAATGGTCTTTACTCATAACGTAAATACAAAACCAAGCCAAATGCATATGGAATGTTGACTTACAAGCTTGGTTATGAGGGAGAAACTGTCCCCTTCCTTCTCAGTCCTGACAAGGAACTGTGCTTCTCAGGATTCTCAGAATCACTCTTCACAGAAACTGCCCACATAGCAATCAGCTAAACCTCATGATTAAACTTAAAATAAACTATTATAGAAAACTCTGAGAAAATTGAGTGATTATGTGATTTATTTTTTACTGAGAAGGCCACTTCAACTCATCTTACAGGTAATTTGCAAAGGACAACAAGCTGTCGCAGAGGAAGAAAGCACTTAGCATGCAGTGCCTGGCACTGCAATACAGTCCTTGTGCTTTAACATCTGAAGCATTAGTCCTTTCGGCCAATTCAGACAAAAAATTCATTTCTTGATATGTGTCCATATAAAACAAATGGCAGTCGGGTCTATCTCTGATTAAATAGGTTTTTATTCAGTTTTCTGAAATACATATAAATTTTTAAAAACTTTCAGATAGAAACATAATCTGATAAATATTAATCATGTGACTTAAGTACTTTACTCATAAACATTTTAATTATTTTGTCAATGCATTTGTAGACATTTCACTATAGCTGTGTTTAATACCTTAAGAATAACTTATATCCTGAACACCTGCTCAGACATGTTCTCATCAGGGACACAGATGAGTGCATATAGGTCAAGAAACACCTTTTCTAAAAGACTCACAGTAAGCAGCCTGGCCTCTGGGCCATTGTATTTTTCTCAATGTTAAGTCTCTAAAAATTCTGGGTTTGCAATGTGACTCTGTTGAAGAGACAACTTGATTGGTGGTCTAATTACAAGTAACATGAAGAGAAAAATTTCAAAATTTAAGGATAACCCTCCACATTTGGCAGATGACAACAGACGAAGACATAAATTTGCTTTCTCTGCATTCTATTTTGTAAAAACAAATCCTTGCAATGTCACATTAAATTACCCATGGCAGCATATTCCTAGCATTACGTAGAACATCCTGCAGGTCTCCTACCTGGAAAACTTCCATAGGAATATCAGTAGTGAAAACTCTTTAGCTCTACACAAAATTCTCAGCTTAGAAATTATCTTCTTTGTATATCATTTATTTGTTTCAGTTGGTTTTGGAGATTCTATTTTGCCACCAAGTTCTAGAGAAAAACACGTATATTTTTCCAGTAGCAAAATTAAAGCCTAAAAATATACATATAAGTTTTTGTTGTCAATGTGTTGTTATGGGTGTCTTACTCCTGTTTAGTTTCCAAGGGTTAGAATGAGAGGAAAAAGAGTAATAAGATTTACAGAAAATATAATGACTAGGCATAGGTTTCCTTTTAAGGTCAGGGAGAAAATTGGGCATAATTTTGCCTAAATTAGAGGTGGTCAAAGTTTGTTGTTATTTTAAAATGATTAGTAGTTTCTCTTTTCTATTCTTTACGATTGGGAGTTCAGGAAATACTCCCCCAAATTATATTAAATATCAACTTATACAATTAAATTTTTCTTAAAGTCTTATCCTGTATATCTAGGTAGCTCTATATTTAGGGGAAGGGGAATTGTACAAATTATAAAATATTATTTAGAGATATTAGGTGGGATAACTCTCCTCTTGTTTCTTATATGACTCTATGTTTACATGTGAATGTATGTGCACATTGATACTGAGACAGTGGAAATGATGGCTGGACACTATTTCCTCTCTCCATAAGAATCTTTCTACTCTACAATAGGAAATATTTAGAAATAAAGTTCTTATGCTATCCAAAGATAGCATAAGACTAAAATCTAGGGAATGTAAAGAAGTAGAACTCAGAAACAGAGAGTAGAAGAGTGGTTACCAGAGTCTAGGTTAGGGGGATTGGGCAAATGTTGGTCAAAGGGTACAAGCATTATGATTATATATAGTCAACAGTCATACAATATACTGTAAAGTTGTTAAGAGAGTAAATCTTAAATGTCCTCATAACAAAAAACAATTGATAATTATAACCTGTGATAGAGGCGTTAGCATATCTTATTAGCAGATCACTAATGTGATAGTTATGATCATATTGCAGTTTATAAATGACTCAAATCAACACATTGTACACTTTAAACTTACACAGTGTAACATGTCACTTATCTCTCAATCAAAAATGAAAGAAAATGAAAAGCTTTTTTTCCCCACAAAAGAAATAATAGAACATAAGATCAGCAAATGATTTCAACCAAATTGAAATGTGGAGAAAAAATTGGAGAAATGTAAAGTGTAATGTAAAATGCAAAAGCCACATTTATGTTTTGCCATAGTCCCCTTCCACTCACTTTCTTTTGCTTCATCATTGCCATCTGAAATCCAAAGTTCAACAATAGCAGCACACCTATGAATTATTAGAACACTAAGGCAAATATGTGAGACAAAGACCAGCCCTAGGTAAAGCAACAAAATACAAAATTGATATTTCTGGTGTCTTCTTTTCTGCCTTTCTACCATCTTGGTTTTTCTGCATCACCTCCTTTCTCCTTCTTAAAAAAGAAAAGAAAAGAAAAGAACAAAAACAAAATTTCCTCTCATATGTATAACTTCAGTTATTGAATATCAGGATGAGTCATTGTTTGCTTTTTATTATTGAATCTCTGTGTTAGAAATAAGTCTACTATTTAGATTAATAAAAAAATGTATAATGCAAAACGTCTGTCAATTTTAACCTAGCATTGGCATTCAGGACTTAGATCTAAAAAAAACTTTAATTGAAGTTTTTTTCTTTTTTGAGTTTCAAGCCATTCTGTCAAATACAGGTCAGACATTTTATTGCTGTAAATGCAAATCCTTGTTCTGTATTATACGTGAAAGGTCAAAGCAATTTAATATCTGCTTCGGCAAAATATTTTACTTCAAATAAATCCCTTGATTAACATTTTATCAGAATAGATTTATTTCTTAAATTTTATTTTTTGGAACTTTGCCCTTTCAAATTTCATGGCTCTAAGGAATTGCATTCTGTGACTTCTTCTGAAATAGCAAAAAGTCAGGGGAGGGAGATCGCTATCAACATTATCATAAAACCTGAAGAGTCCTGATATACCTCAGATAAGTGTCTAGGCTTACATGTCCTTATCAGCTTTGAGTTAAACATCCAATGATTCTCTAATGCTTAGCACAAAACTCACTGGTTTGCTGTATTTAGGTGTTTATTATATATTAGATATGTTATTTAATTTTAAAAAGTAGTAAATAACTTCATTTTGAGTGAGCATACTTGACATGGTAAATTTTAAATAAAATGCAGTCAACTTTAGTATGCATTGGCAGTAAGTTTATTATTAAAAATCTTCTAAGTAAATGGTTTTAACTGTCTGTTTCTATGTGAGACATTGTATGTTTGGAGACCAAGTACATCAATTACTCAAAGAAATGAGTAATAGAATCAGAAGAAGGAGCAAAAAATAATGGTCAGTGATACACATTAAATTCTCAATACAGTTGCACTGTTCCTGTTTTAAAAGTAAGGGTAAAGTCTTAATCTCTGTTGAAGTTTATGTGCAATAATGATGTTAACATGGTGATCACAATCACTGTCATCATGAAAATGGTGGTGATGTTAGTTCTGGGTCAATGAACCAAGAACTAACCAACCAACAAAAACATAAATAACAGCAGAACAAAAAAGCAAAGACTGTTAGTGAATGAGAAAATAGCCCTACGTATTTAACTGATGAGTTTGCTTCAGTAAAATTAGAAAAAGAAAGTATGGGGTAACTTCTACATTAGATTATGAGCAGATTACTGTAAAATTGTTTACTCTCTGTCCCTTTTCACAGCTTTTATACTCTGGGTCTCATGTTGCTGATGATAAAAGATTTAGAATTAACAGTTATGTTTCTTTTATTAATATCTTTAAGTTTGTCATAAATTCCTTTGACACCTGTCAGAATAACTTGCATAATCATAGTTAAAGATTTGCTGTCTAACTATAATACTTTCTTTTCCATTAAAATGTTTTACAAATGAGGAACGCAAATCTAGTCTGTGAAGTGTAAATGGATATGTTTCTTTCTCTTCACAAAATTGAATTGAAACAACTGAAAAAAAATAAGAATATTATATATAACACAATCAGGAAATGTGTTAGTAATGAAACAAAACAATGAAGACTTAATCCAAGACACAAAGCAGGTGGAATCAGATTACCTTACAAAGATAAAAATGTTGAACATCTTTCTTAAGAAATGTAGGTGAAAATCTGGATTACACAAGATCAGATTCCACAGCAGAATTTTTGAACACTTGTGCATTCTACTATAAGAGGCTAATGGATCTGGACAAAGGAATGGATCATAAATCTTCAATACCTTATTAAATCACTCTGTAACACCTGCACTGTCCCTCGTTCTCAGGATGGTTGACTTCAGTGTTTCTTTGAAGAATTGAGATTCTGGGAGAGATGACTGGAGGGTCTGGCAGAGGAAACTGGTGGGGCATGTGGCTTGTTGGAAAAGTGAAGCAGTTATCTTTGGTCACGTGGAATCTCTTCAGTCTCTTTAATCGAGGAAGCAGGTTCCTGTCTATCCAAAAGGAAATACAGCCTGGCCTCTTATCCACCTCTGATTCCTTCCTTCTTCCCAGTAGCCAGGAAAGTACCATCAGCTACACATATACATTCCCATCCACTTGTTCCTCCGTAGGGAGTACATGTTTTTGAAAAGCCAATGAGGTGTACAAAAAGGAAAATGTATGGCAATGCAAATAAAAATGACAAATTAAAAATGCATATCATAATTTATGCTCAATAATTTATATATTTTTTTTAAAAAGAGTGTTCTGCTGACCCAGAACAGGTACTTATGCAAAATAAAAAAGGTGCTCATTTCTCACAGTCAAGATTTTATGATACTATATGTCATGTGATGTTACTATGTTAATGAACTTTGGAAAGGGACAACTGCAGAAGTCTCCCCATTTCAGCAGTCTTAGGTGACCCTGCACTGTGTCAGCTTGAAAAGGAAAGAAGTAAGAAAGGAGCAGGGAAGGTATAAAAACCCTCATTCTAGGATTCAACAAGTAACATACTGCTTACATTGCCCCAAAGAGCCATTCTTTAAACATAAGAATAATAATATAAACTTTGAAAATCAGTGGCCTGAGCCCTGGTTATGAATCTGAGGATGCTGCTGCCCCATACCACAGCTGTCTGCTTCATCAGCTTCTGCCCTGGAAACCAATGGGCAAGCCTGAGAACTAAGTCTATGCCTTGAGAATGTTGCCTAGAAAAGGGAAACTTACAGAGATGCCCAGAGAGCACTGAGGACAGAGGTGGGTGCAGGTAACTGTGTTTACCTGCTGTTGAGGCTCTTGTGGGTTTACGCAGGGGGCTTCCTCTTCTGTCCTAACACTTTGCTGGGAGACTGAGACCTGTGTTTCCTCACATACTCCCCCAGAATGTACTGTCTAAGATGTGAGGAACATACATCCAGATGGTACGTCATTGTGCAGGGCATCACTTGAATAACTGTATATGGGCGCCCTGTCAAGACCCAATGGATGAGATCAAAGCAGTGCTGGGCAGAGAATTCAGAACTTTTATATACATATCTGTAAGCACACAGGTCTACAAGTTAATGAATTCAGTTTTCTTCTTAAGAAGTTAGAATAAAATTAATTCAAAGATAGTGAAGAGAAAAAAAATTAAGAAAAGTACCATAATCAAACAAAAAGCAAATAAAAAATCTGTAGATGATAAAAAGGATGACTGTTTAAATCTAATAAAATGCAAATGCAAATAGGACATATGCTCAAAGGTAATTGAATCTAAATATTAAACATTCGAAATAAGAGCCTATACTGACAGATTCAGAGGTGATTAAACATAAGTAAGTTTGTTCAAGTTAAAAGTAAAGACCATAAGAGGCAATAACTCAATAAATCATTTGAAAGCAATGAAGAAAGGAGTAGGTTTTTAATTTATTGGCCCTTTTATTTTTTAATCAATATTCACTCAACACAGATAGCATAGAGAAGCATTTTCTTTCAATTGTAATTGAAAGATACAAAACAAAACTCTCTGCTTGCAAAAATATCAGAAAAATAATGAGGTGAAATAAAGTTCAGATTATGAAATACATTGAATTAGAAACAATTACATATCTAAGTTTTTACAATGAATAACTATTTTCAAGCAGACACATTCATGTTGCCAGTTTTTAAATTAATGCAAATTAATATTAAAATGCAAAATTTTTAAAGTTTGCATAATTATATTTTGATACAATAACACCAACATTGTTTTTATGGCATAAAATTAGATATATCCAAAAGAGAAGTGTCTGCTTTTAGGTTGACTCTACATTAGCAAGCTTTACATTCATTTTCTCCTTTTAACTTTTTAATACATTTGAAGAAACAGAAGGAATTCTAGTTTACCAAGATAATGTGATTATCTCACACTACACATTTATGAATTTTGAGTTGGTATTGAATGCAAATTTGTATTTCTCTAAAGCTATGAGCCTTAGCTTATAGTTATAGATATAGATATAGATATAGATATATTCATAATGTGAAAGATAGAAAAGAAGTAGAAAGGGAGGAGGGGAAATTAAATAGTTATTGAAACATTTTAATTGTATTTAAATGATATATTTAGTGGTTACATACTTTTTTTGCATCATAGGTACCTTTTTAAATATATGACGATGTTACACATTTTAAGTGGTAATTAATAGCTTTATGTAGTAAATATTTTTATTTTAGCTGTTAAAGTCTCAGGATTATGTTTATGAGGTTCATCTTTGCTGTTTTGGCTGGCTCTATTTCATTAATTTCCTGGAGACCTAGGTTGTTTTAAGTTTTGATATTAAAAAATAAGGCGTCACTCAACATTGCCCTGAGTCTTCTTGTGCATAGTGTCAGAGTTCCTCCAGGGTAAACAATGGGGTGGAATGGTTATATGTGTCTCTAATCTTGTGAGATAATGCCAAATTGACATGAAAATTGTTTTGGCAGATCTGCACTCCCAAAAGCATGCAGCCATTTTCTTTGTTCCACATTCTCAGCATCAGCTGGCATTATCAGACTTTTTCCAATATGAGGCCACATAGATTTGTTGATGCATATTGATTTCTGCCAGTTACCATTTCTACAGGACCAACCTTCACTCTCCTGAAAGAAAGCATTCTGTTTGGAGTTCTTTCTCTGAGAAGCAAAGATTAACCATTTTAAAGGCATGAAAGAACTAGAGAGATTGAAGAGGGCCACCACATGAACATGGAAGTTTACTAGACAATCCCCAGGAAGCCTATTTATGAACTTAGAAAGAAACTCAAAAATAATATTTAGCTGTCCAGGCATGATTAGCTGGTGTCTGGGGAGCAGATCTAGCTTGCTACCAATTAACTTATGACACACATTCCTGTTGGTTGTCATCCAGTCCACCACTGACTGAATAGGAATAAATTGGGAATTTTATTTTTAAACCAAGAGTCTCTCTCTTTTAATATATATTTATATATATGTGTGTGTGTGTGTGTATGTGTGTGTGTGTGTATATATATATATATGTATGTGTGTGTGTGTATGTATTTTAAGGACTTGTTAGTCTCTTTTCAGTGGTGGTTCATCCACATTTCAGAAAAAAAGTGGATTGAATTTGAGCTGTCAAATATTATAAACAAACATACTGTAGGCAAGTAAATTATGCACAATGTCAATAATTAGTATTGCATTATTTATGATATATTTACCATTTTTCTAAGAGATCATTAAGACATCAATAATACCCATCATCTAACATTTTCTACAAAAAGGGTATTTAATATAAATTTGATTTTCTTTTGTACCTCATAAGCAATGATGAATTCTATATTTTTCCGATGTAAATACAAAGATACATTAAATAACTTTTTTTGCTAAGAATTATGAATATGATTTTTAAGAAATAATTTAAAATATGTCTTATTTTTATTAAACAGGTAAAAACACACACACACACACACACACACACAAACAACATGCAACTAACACACCCAACTATTTTATATAAAATCCACTTGGAGTCTCAAAACAGTCCAATCTGACATATGCAGTTTTAAAATTTAATAATGTATAATCACATATTTAATCAGTTTACCCATAAGAAATAAATTCTTGAAAAATAATTTCTCTAAGATAAGGTTCTTTTCATTTTTCTTCCTATAATAATTTTTATTCTTTTAACCATATAAAATATTGCCAATTTATGTTTCTACAGTATACAGGAGGTAAATTTTTGACTTTGAATTTTTTAGATTACACTATTAGATTTTTTGAGTCAAATTGATGAGACCTAATGATATAAGAAATCTCAAATTTAAAATATTGAGCCCCTTCTATTTGTATTCGAATACAAATCAAAGGTTAGGTATATTTAAAGTAATTCACAGTTGTAAAGAAAAATATATTAGGAATTTAGGAATTTCTGAATAGAATTAACTAAACTGTATCACAAAAGAACAATTTAAGAGTAGAGAATCTTTCTTATCACACTCAAGTCCAGGTGGCTGACTGTCAAAATAAAACAACACAGCAAAAATAGGCTTCTCAAAATATGTGACTGATTGACAGTTTTAGGGCAACTAAATATGATACTCGAGAGCTAACAATGCTTACTAAAATCTTCACTTTTATCATAAAAACAATGATCGTATCACTGTTGATAGAATTATTCTCAGGGAATTGCATATGCCTCTTTCACACATGATATGTCTCAGTCACTGAATGTTACTGATACTACATGTCAGCAGCTGCGTATTTTATTTATGACTATGAGAAATAAAATAGAAAAGGAGGCTACTTTTCATCCAGAGAGCAAAATGCAATGACCAATCAAATCGTGATTAAACTATGGCTCCAATCAAGTTGATAGTGGATTTGGAGCAGAATATTTAATTAAAGGAGGAGTGCTTTCTAGCATTTGGTCTATAAATAAACCATGTATTGGGAGTATTAATGGAATATTAATTTTAATAAATTAAGAGATTTTGACATTTTAAAATTACTTTTTTATTTTTAATGTTTCTCTAGAAATGCATGTCTAGAATCTATGGTGAGATTTATGGAGGAATCTCAATATGCCAACAAATAATTTTCTATTTTAAAATGTACATATGCTGGAGAATTATTCACTTAGAAGTAGAAATTTGTATTAAAAGGGGGAAATTTTTAAAAAATCAAGAACTTGACTTCTAGTATATGAAAATTAAAATACCAGATTATAATTGATTGATTGTATAGACATCATAATGTCACACACATACATATAAGGAAATGATTTGATATGAAATAGTTATGTGTACTGAATATGATTTTAACAATGTAACAGAAGAAAAGTATTTCTCCTTAGAAAACACTCTCTTCAAATAGGTGTGTATATGTATGTGTGTGTGTGTATGTGTGTGTACACACACACACACACACACACACACTCATTTAGTTAACACATGTCTTCCTTTCATGTTAGCTAAATTAAAATTTGAGCCCTCAAGAACATGTTGGAAACTTATGAAACTCCCCTATCTTTTTTTTTAAATAAAACCTTTTATTTTGAAATAATTCCACACTTGCAAGAACTTGCAAAATAATGAGAGTTTCCACATTCACTCTATCCAGCTTTTCTTATTGATAAGTTCTGGCATTAAGGTTCAGATTAATAATTTTGTTCCTTTCTTTTTGGAGAATTATGCGTGAATTCGTAAGATAGTAACATTTGTTTTCAAATGATTTCAGGAAGTAGTCTCCATATTAGTTTATACCAGCGTGAAGGAGAGACCATCAGTTGGAATTTATAATTTCAGTGCCTCTGTACAATGCTGATCTAGTTACTCTGATTTCTCTCAATAGTTTGGGCATAGTTATATACTTACTGCCTTTTTTTATCTACAGAATTTCCCAAAGTACTTTTTTAGTGATAGCATATTATCAGAAATAACTGTCTCATATTTCCTTTCCCATGGAACAGATAAGAAAATCCCATGTAAGAACTTGTCGATGATTAATATCAAGTATAATTTTAAAATTCCAAGCCTTACATAATTTATATACTAAAATTTAATTCCTTTGTGGGAAGTAAAATATTCCCCTGCATACCTTGGCAAAGAGTTAATCATTACTTCTGAATAGTTATATTTATTACTTCAATGTTAATTATTTTTTTCTTATTTTAAGTTCAACTTAAAATCATGTATGGATCATTATCTACTTTGCAGGTACTGTGCTACATTTGGAAATATAAAACTAAATGACAATAATTTTACCTATTAGAAGCTTATAATTAAATGGGGTGATTTGGCCTCCAAGGATATAAGTTTCGTCATTACTGAGAACTACACTGAAATGTCCTAAATAATTGGAAAATGGTGGAAACTGTACTGCTTTCTTAAAGTAAAAACTGTGAATCAATACATCAGTAAAAGAACAGGGGATGTTACAAAGTCACCCTACATGATTGCATTCTGATTAAATTTATTAACATAGATAAAAATAAAATGCAGAGATTCAATCAATGGTTATCAAACATGACAACACAGAACAAAGGATATCCACCATACACAGTTCACCAGTGCCCACTCTGTAACTACTCAGAGACCGCTGTTGGCACTTTCCTATAACAGATGCAGATGCATATAACTACCATTTTCCTGGTTTAATCAACATCTACTTATAATAACTTTAATATACAACATTATGAAAGGAAAAATAGTTTATAAACTGATAATATGAGCTTGTAGTCCTTCAATAACTATGCTCTGTAGGCAAAATAAATATATAATTTTTTAAACTGAATAAGACTTTATCTTTAGAGCAGTTTTATGTTTACAGAGAGTTGCCATACACTGCCTCATCCACTCACAATTTTCCCTATTTTTGGCATCTTTCATGAGTGTGGTACACCGGGTAGATTTGATGAACCAATACTGATACATCATTATTAACTAATGTCTGTAGTTTATATATGTTCACTTGTGGTCTGAGAAGTCTTTATTTCTCCTTCACTTTGAAGAATAATGTTGCCCAATATGCAATATGCAATCCCAGGTTTTTTTGTTTTCTTTCAACACTTGAAATATATTTACTTCACTATCTTTTGCTTGCATGATGTGTGAAGAGGAGTCTCATGTAATTCTTATTCCTTTGCCTCTATTTATAGGATATTTTTCTCCTCCCTACAGGTTTTTTCATGAGTTTGTCTTTGGTTTTATTTTCTGCAGTTTGACTGTGAAATCCCTAGATGTTCCATACTCTGCCAGTATTGTTGAGTATTATTTTATACTATTTTTATAATAGTATATACTATGGTTCTCTGACTTCAGAATATTGTGATGTAGATGAAAGCTTGTGGGGTTACAAATTAAGAGCTCTAGTTCTTAGCCCTAGATATGCCATTATTAATTGTGTGGGTTCAGAGAAGCTTTTAAAATTCTACTTTTTTATATGCCTGTTTAAAATCAATACATTGGTTTCCATGTCTAAAATTATATAATTATGCATGTCTCCTTGAACACCTCTAATTAGGAAATCTTCTTTATATTTGTGCCAATATAACATTCTGTCCTATTTTTCAGCATCCACAGACAAGTTTCAGTTATAGTTTAACTACATATAGATATTTCTCAGCATATGGCAATCCAACAGCTGAATGTCACTACAAGTGATGTTTAAATAAGAGAATGAATTTAATATATGCTCTTTATAAAATAAGACTAAAAATGTATGTGTGGGGTCCTACTTCTTTCTGATCTTGGCCGTATTAATCCCTAGCCTAAATAAACAAACTACCAGTGAGGATTCTGGTTAAACATCTTTGTGTGATTTTCCATATCAGACTATCCCAGCTGCAGAGTCTTTACCAGACATGTGGCACAGGGGGTCGCCACCCTCCCCACCGCACAGGTGCACAGCCAGAGCATTGCAGTCACTGAAGGAAGTTCTAGCCAAGGCATGCTCTTTCATGCATTTACATTCCTAGGTCCCTTTATCAAGGGCCTTGGGTGAGGGTCTGCTTCAGAATCCTCATCCGAGCTTCCTTATGTAGATCGGGGAATTGGGTGGTGGTAGAAAGGGGACCTTCAAATTCCTTTCTCACTCTCACTCAGTACCCAGTATGTCTCCACTACTGTCCCTCATTCCTGCACCTCCCCATACCCAGGGTCTGTATAATGGCAGCAGCCTCTGTTAGGGTTTTCTCAGCAGAGAGGGGATCCCCAGGTCAGGGCCGAGCCTCCACAGATGTGCCCTGCCTTGAGGAATGTGGGACAGGGTCATGATGTTCTCTCTGGTTTAGAATTCACTCATGTCATCACAGTGAGTGATTAAAGGTTTCTTTCATTTTTGTCGTGTTACTTCAACTGGCTGCTCCAGCACCTGACAGCTCAGTGCTCTCTATCATAATATTTGGTTAAACATTATTGTTATTTTTTACTGCAGTATAGAATCTTTTGAATTCTGTAGGTATTATTCTGCTCTACCTTTATATTTGGTGAAGCAGTAATGACTAGCTGTTGCCTGAAGTGCATGAAAACTTCATTACATTTCATTGTGTATTCAGAGAAGGCAAAAGTGTCCATTTCTCTAAGCTCCAAAGACTGAATATTGCATTGGCTTCCTTCAAATACATCGAGCACTCCTTGCCTCTGAATGACAGTGAGCATGAATGATGTCTGAATTTTTACTTTTATTTTGTTCTCCTTCATATAATATGTTAACAAAGAATATTAGGGTTCTCCAAAGAAACCAAACCAACAGTGTATGTGTGTATTTCTACTGATTTAAATGTTAATCTCATCCCAAATCACCTGAGATTGTGTTCAATCAAATGTCTGGACACCCATGGTCCAGTCAAGTTGATGCATAAAATTAACCATTACCCAAAATGAAGTGACAGATTTATACATTATACTATTCGTAATCTATAAATGTACAGTAGAAAAATATAAAAAGAATTTGCACTTTTAATTTGTTTTACCCTGATAGTTTGATAAATAAATTTACCTGTTTCCTTCTTCCTTTGCTTTGCTAGTGTCATTGTGCACACTCTCACTGGACTCTGTTAGACAGAGAGAGCACCTTTAGATAGCCTCAAGTAAACAGTGTAATAACTCCTGAAGTAACCTTGGGACCTGGTGAGACCTGTTCTTTCTGGGTGCCCCTGCTTTCTTCAGCAGCATCATTCCAAGCTGCAGTCTCGCTGGTCTTGCTACCAATCTTCTTCCTCCTTGCTACCCTTTCCCTGACAGCCTCCCCTGACCTTAGACAGACTTCTCTTCCTGTAAAACAAACCACATTTCTTCCTAGTCCCTGAGTAATGCACACTGACACCAGGCACCCTCTTTAAATTCAGCTTTAGTCACATCTTTCACTCAGGCAGAGGTGGTGAAAGAGCATGAACTTTAGAAGTAGACAGGTCCAGGAATCATGCCCTGCTTTATAACAACTAGTTTTGTGATCTTTGGAAAAGGAGTTAACTCTTTCACACTGTTCTTATTTGTAAGCTGGAGACAAAAATGCTACTTCATAACTTTGTAACGAGAATTGAAATATTTTTGGAGGACATATAGCACCAGGCATACACAAAAAGTATTCTCTCCTTTTTCTTTTGCTTTAGTATTTACTTAAATATTATGACATGAGGCATGATGACTGTCACCAAGGACTCTGGATTGAAAGGCATGGTCTCTGCCATCCAAGGGCTCATAGGCCAGAGAGGAGACAACATAAAAATAAGCAACTACCAACACTGTAGAAATGTCTACAAAATAAATAAGCATCTTGCAACATGGTTTTTCAGAAGGCATGTACAAATATGTCTGTAAAGGATCAGGGATGGTTTTATGAAGCAATAAAAGTAAGCAAAGATTTGGAATGAGCAAGACTTTTCAATAGAAAGGGGGACAGGAAGTGTGATTTTTCAAGCCTGATCCCAGGCAGCTGCAGACTTTCCCTGACAGGTCCGAGGGGACAGCTGCCCACCCCGTCTGCTCATGGGGAAGAAAGGAGGACTCGAAGACACTGCCCACTCTGACTCAATGCCCAGTGCCCTTCCACCTCCGCCCTTTCCCCTCACTGCCCTCACCCACCCATTCAGCGTCCAGAACCTGCCAGGGCCTTGTTTTCGAAGACTTGACCAATGAGCTCAGTCCACATGGGCACTGACCCACCTGATCCTAGACCAGTGAGACCAGCCCTGGGGGGAAACGGAACACGAGCTGGGCTGCTTTTAGACTCTTGCTCATACAAGTACGGTAAGCGATTCTTTCATTTTTTGCTTGTTGTTTTAGCCAGTTACGCCCAAGCCTGATAACTCAGCTCCCTCTCCCAGCTCAGTTGAACTGACATAAACAATCAAATTTATTATTGATAATGTAATTGTAAGTGCAACAAAAATCTTTAATGCATATAGGTAAACAATAAAAGAAGAAAACTGTAATGTATATTGAAGACATTAAATGAATGAAGACACATTTTTCTTGACCAAATGGCACTATTATACTCTTGGTATTGGTAAAACTAATAATTTTTTTCTAAATGACTCTGTAAATTCAGTGCAATCTCAATTAATATTCTAACTCCTTCGAAAGTTCAGTTAGATAGAGCAGGCTCAAATAAGTTTAAAGTGATTTCATGAAAATATAATACTTTACAAAATTCTGATTCATAAACTTTTCACTGATTCCCAATTATAGATTTTGATTATTTATTTTGTATATTTATTGCTAAATACCTTTTAAGTCCTAAATCTCAGTAGAAATGTATATTTTATATTTTTCTGCGACAATAAAAAAATAGAAATGCTTCACTAGAAGATCATGTTTTCTATATATCTTTAATTCACTTTGACAAGGCCTAAAATTTAAAATATTATGTTACAATGTTTTAAAGTATAAAATAATGACTGTGCATTACATAATTGATTCATTATAATTAAAAAACAAACTGCACACATTTATGAAATATCTTGAATTTTAGGGAGATTTTAAAACACAGACAGAAAAGTGAAGAGAGAAAGTATGAGAGGTGAATGGAAGGCAATGGACCTAAAGATGGATACACCGGAACACTGTACCCAAAGACAATGCTGATACTTACTGGCCACACAAATAACATGGAAAAGAGTCTTTAGACAATGTCCTTGGTTTTGTATGAGTTTTTAGTTTGAAATTAGCAGGGAAATTTAGCCAAATAGGTGAGAATGTAGTTACATTATTGGAGATAAAAGGCTTAGTCTGCATACATTTAACATCCTTTACTCATATTCAAGTGGCATTAAACAGTTTCAGTCAAAGGACAGTCAGGGATTATGTCCACAGAAAATAACACTTTTTAAAAAAAAATACAGAAACAATAATTAAAAATTGCTGGAGATGAATAACAATAATTATATACTCTTCATATATAAATTTCATTTTTAATTGCATAATTTCTAAAATATTTGTTACTTAATTGTTTTATTAATTGATTTTACATGGAAATTATGCATATCAAAATTATTTTCTACGAAAAGCCAGCATTGGGTTAAATAGCACAGATTTTGAAACCAAAGTTGGCCCTGCTATTTGTCTACATTTATAAACCTTAGACAAGTCAATAAACTTGAATGCCTATACTTGATAATCCTTATTATAGGATTATTATTAATATTATCTCACAAAGCTGTCATGAGGTTTAAATAGTTAAACTGTGTTTAAAGTTGATACTTTAAGATGTACTGGTGATGCTACAGAATTCACATACCTGTCACTTCCTTACTGTACACTTATCTACTGAGTTGTATTTTGATTTAAAATTTATACCTTTACTTGTGTTACATATATTGATAATGTTATTAATAATTTTACTCCATTTTAATGTTTTCATATAGTAAATATAACTAGTGATTCCTATTGTTAATATTGAGATATTTGAACAGTTTTATGACTGCTTTGACTATTCGAATACCTTAAAGCAGCCCCTATTACCTGTAAGTATGGTGAAAGGAAGAGGTTCAGACTGATGGTGTTAGATGGACAGGCAGTGGTAGAATGTGAAGGGCCTTGTGCAGAGGAATGTCGTAATACTTCTGTTCTATAAAGAGCCATTAAATGAGAGTTTGTGTTCTATGAAGTTTAATTTTACAAGTGTGTTCTGTTGTTATCAGATTAGAGATTAAAAGTCATTCGCTTCCTTCACCTAGCAAAAACATTAAATTAAAATACATGAAATATTTTAACATGCGCCCTTTTAATTAATAAATAACTAATTAACAAATTAATTTTAATTCAAAATTTAAAGAGTTAACATATAAAAAGTGCTATTATAAATGGATTAATCATGTCAATAACATTAAAATAAGATGGTGTTAGACTGACAGGCAGTGGTAGAATCTTAAAATCTTAAAATATTTATTTAGAATAATTTAAAGAATTATATATATCCTATTTTAACCTTTCACAGTTTCTACTGATTTTTTTTATTAAACTATATATAATGATTGTTGAAAAATTAGAGGTTTACAGGGAACAATAAACTTTCCTCTCTAAATTTTGACAACTGCAGAAACATTAGTCATTATATTTTTTTTAATTTTCATTCCAGAGAAGACCTATGTGCAGAGAAAGATTCTAACTCCATGCTTCCAAGACAATTTTTTTTCACTTCTTTTCTTAGCTTTCTGTGCTTTCTTAAATCTGAAGAAAGCTACAATCTGCCAAACATAAACTATAACCAAGAGGCTGGTGTTGGCTTTTCACCAGATACTTAAAGTAGAAAAAATGTTCAGCTTGGGAGAAAGTAGCTTAAAGATACCATACCCCGAAGCACATCTTTAACTGACAATTCCAAATGCTCTGGGGTGGGGGCAATTTATAAGGACATGGAGATTGCTAAAATCAATCCTAAAATCATCCTATGAAGAAAGTCATTAAGAATTTAAAGTGCTTCACAAATCAGGCTTCATGTAGTGTCTAGAACCCAAAGACTAGATTTTTCCCCAGGATGTGATTATTTCACTTGTGTACCCCAAGATCTTAGACACTTGGGGAATATGTATCTTCTGCAGTGTCAGAAAAGAAATGCTGGCAGAGCTAAGGCTTTGATTTGTTATACTTAATTTCAACTTTGAAAATTAGCTTCAACATAATATTTCATTAGATATATTACAACCCTTTGTTGGTAATCATAACTAAAGAATAACACCCAGGCTTTACAAATATTTTCAGTGCATTTAGCACAAAATTTGGGATTTTCAGGAAAATATGAAAAGCCGTACCCAATGCCACTATGCCTTTAATTTTCCATTATCGAATTAACATGCTCATGAAATGGAAAAATACTAGTTATCTTTTGGCATCAAAAATGCCCATTTAAGCTTGAAGATACACACACACACACACACACACACACAAATATATGTGTGTGTGTGTGTGTGTGTGTGTATATACATACATACATACATACTATCATATTTATAGAAATTTATTTACTGTCATAAAAATCTCTAATTTTACAGAAGCTAAGTAAATTGATTATCTGCACTTGGCTAAGAAACAGTGATGTAAATTTAGTTCCTATAGGCAAGGGACTTACATTATACTCCTAATTTTATTTGCTATAGGAAGTCCATGAAGTCCACTTAAAGAAGGTCTTTACTTTGAATAAAGGAATAAAAGTCTGCAGCCTGGAAAAATGTTCACAAATCATAAACATAAGGAAGAAACTGTATCCAAAATAGATAAAGAACTTCCAAGATGTAACAGTAAAAAACCCAAAAAATCCAATAAAATAAAATGGACAAAGATTTGAACAGATATTTCACCAAAGAAGATAAATAAACATATGACAAATGCTCAACATCATTAATCATTATAGAAATTGAAATTAAAATCATAGTGAGATGCCACTAAAGTTCTATTGAACTGTCTTTAAAGAAAAAAAAACACTAACTACATCAAGTGCTGACAAGGTGGATTCATCTGACTATCATATTTTGCTGTTGAGAATACCAAATGGTATGACATTTTAGAAAAAATTAGTGGGTTCTTTTAATGTTAAAAATATAACTCTTATAACTTAGCACTTTCACTTTTAGATAATTACTAAAATAAACAATTATGTTCTCAAAGAGTAAGTATGTGAGTAGTTATAACAGCTTTATTAAACATTGCTGTATATTTTAAACAACTAATAAATAGATAAACTGTGGTGTGTCCATACAAGGGACTATAACTCAGTAATAAAAAGGAAGAAGCTACCGATTCACACAACAGGGATAGATCTGAAATGCATTCTAAAAAGTGAAAGAAGCCAGACCCAAAAGGCTGTCCATTACATGATTGTATTTTTATAACACTCTGTAAAATGAAAACTTAGAGAAAGGAAAACATCAGTGTTCACAAAAGATCAAATGGAGGGTGAGCAAGTGTCTTTGTTTTTCATGATATGAGATTTCTCCATTTTTACTTTGCTGAATTCTGCTTTTGGTGCAATATCTAAATATTCTTTGCCTCATACAATTTTATATTACTTTTCCACTGTATATTTTTAGATGTTTTACAGCTTTACATTTTACATTTAGTTTTATGATCCCATTTGACTTATTTTTTAATAAGGTAGAGGGTCATTTTTTTTGTATGTACATGAACAGTAGTTCTAACACCATTTGTTGAAAAGACTACCCTTTATCTGTTTTATTGCCTTGCCTGACCTTTGTCAAAATTGTTTGTACTTTTATGAGTTTCTTTCTGGGTTCTCTTTTCCATTCAGTTGATATATGTCTGTCTGTCTGTCTGTCTGTCTGTCTCTCTCTTTATTTTTTGAATCCTACACTATCTTAAATACTGAAGTGTTAGGTTTTAAAATCCAGTACTGTGCATTGTCTAGCTTTATTCTTCTTTTCCAGTGTCATTGATGCTAATTTCTTTCCCATTCTATACAAATTTTAGAAACAGTTTGTCAGCATCCACAATAAAGCTTTCCAGGATATCAGCTGGAATTATTTTGAATACACAGATAAACTTTGTGAAGAATCACAATTTTAAAATATCACTAAGTCTCCCAGCCCATGAACAGGTTATATATCTCAATTTATTATAGTCTATTTTGATTTATTTTAGCTTTTTAAAATTTACTTCATTCATTTTCTACATTTAGATTTTGTATATATTCAATCTGATGCTGTTTAAATGACATTGTTTTTCTTAATTTTGAATTCCAATTGTTAATAGCAAGAATATAGTAATATATTGATTTTGCATGTTTATTTTCTGAGCACATGCATTCTCTACCTAATTTTCTATTTATTGGCATATACCGCTCAGCAAAATGAAACATTCCCACAAAAGAAACAAATAATCATTTAATAGTGAAAGACCAGAAAATGGTTAGTATGAAGAAAAAAAGAAAGGTGTAATGGCTGTGTAATAAGCAGGATAAGGATAAAGCTAATTTAGGTCAGAGAATTTGGACAGCAAAGACCTGAGCAACTGGAAAATTCAGAGGTATTTACTGTCAGAGGCAGTATCCTAGAATTTTGACATGTTCTTATTAATCATAGACTTCTGAAAGGAAAATAGGAGGTAATCTGAGATACTTATGTACTGTAGCCTCATAGTACAAGTAAGTGAAATAATCGGCCTTTTACATGATGTAAACAAAACTAAATAAAAGTAAAATATAACAGGCTCTGAAAGCTCATTTAAAAATAAGATTTCTCAAAGACTTTGGCAGTACTTAAAGGAAGAACACCAATTTAAAGCAAATAACGTAAGGAGTATTGTCAAAGGGAAAATAACCATCTTCTGTTTATGCATGCACATAATGAGCTGGAAAACACAATAAGGCAAATACATTAGATTAGCATAATTTTATTTTACTATTCAAATTTACAAGTTGGAAATTGATTTTGTTTCAATTACTGCATTCTCCTTGGATTTGACACATTGTATTTTAAACCGATGCTTGTATTCAAATTTGATCTTTTCATACTTCCATGGATATTTGCCACATTATATAGTTGTGACCAAATGCTGCCTTTTAATTTTTCTATTATTGAAAAATTACTTATAATTACATTTGGCAAATGTAGACAATTAATAGATTTAATAGATTAGCTTTAATTACTTAGAATAAAATTTAAATTTTATTATAATACATAAAAATGTCCAACTTTTTATAAAATTATTGACCTACATGATCTTAACAATAGTAACAATAGGAGATGTTTGTTATTGAGCATTCTTTGACCCAAGTACTAATAAAAAGAAAGACAATTTTATTTTATAAAATTAGCTTTTTCCTTCATTCCTAAATTCTCTCAAATAAAAAAACACAAATTTTTTGTATTATAACATAAAGACTTTTAGATAGAATTAGGTAATGAAAAAAAAAGTCTCCCACAATGATATGGCATAAATAAGCTATTATATATTTTGAACTAGGTTTTTAGTCAACCATAGTAATTCGAGCAAACTGTTATCAAAGCGCTCCTTTTTCCCTTACTATCTACAAGTGGTCACAGCAAGAATGAAGCTAGAAATGTTTTACTATTAAATTATAATATTCAATACATACTTCTTTGCAAACTTCTAGCATGATGCCTTATACATAAGAAATATTAACTAAATGTGGGAACTGAAAATATACTATTAAAGGTATTATTTGAAATAATATCCTAGAAATGCCTTAATAGTACATAATAAAAAAAGTCATCTACATATATACTCTGAGTGACCAAAACTGACCTGCAGAACCGTAATGCAGCAATCAAAGATGACATAAAAACTCTTTTATTGTTTCACTTATTTTTGCTATATCCATACTGATTTAATGTGCTATTTATGACAACGTTTAAAATACACTGACAGCTAAAGTTAATTCTTAGGGTTTATTTTTTAAAATTCCTGTTTGCATACTTTTTAATTAGATATCTAGGTTGCAGATTAGAGAAGGTATGGTTAGGTTGCTTAGTTATAATTAGTTCTAATAAATAAAGTTTCCTGGTAAAAGATAATTAGCTTCTATAATTGTTAGGTGACAGACTTAGTTGGTGTCAATGACTCTAGGCCAATCACATAAATAAAGTACCCTTATTGGAGTAATTAAAAGATTTCTACTGTAATTGCTAATAATTGTTAACATTTATTAATCCTTATTACATGCTAGTCCCTATGCTCTTTAGTTTACAGAATTTATTTACTTAATCATTACAAAATGCATAGGGTAGATTCTATGATTGTTTTCATTTTAGAGACAAAGACACTGAAGCACAGAGCTTGACATTTTCTTAAGGTTCACCCTTGCAAGTGGAGGAGTCTCTATTTGAACTCAAGCAGTGATGCTAAAACCCTCACCCTTAGCCACAGTACAGTCTGCATACAGTGACATCACAGAGGGAAATAACTACCCAGAAATAAACCAACCAATGAAATTATAAAGATTGCATTCACTACATTTTTTTTCTGGAACATAAATTAATCTATTTCGAAAATTTTGCTAAATATGAAATTATGTGTAAGCAGTGGTTCTACTTTTTTCTTTAATGCTCCATCTCTCAGTTTAGAAAGAGAAAAGCATCATATAGACTATGAACTATATCTGTAAGCAGTAGAAAATTCACACACACACACATACATGCACAAGCAGGCATACATAGATATGTTTGGTACATACAAACATTGTCCATAAAATGATGATGAGATTTCATCCATTTCAAATTCTTAGTTTTCAGTGAAAGGCTAAACAGCAAATAGTTATTGATTTTCATTTCTGAGAGACATTTACTACTACCTTTAATTATAATAAATTTCCTCATTTTTAAGTATTAGCCTCTTCAATTCTGTGGTTGAAAACAGAATTTTAATATTGTTTTGCAAGAGTCATATTGTTTCTCAATAATACATCAAAGTAGTAGCCACTAGCTATGTGATCCTATTCAATGGTATTACTTTAAATTCTACTGATCAAATGACTTCCAAATTTATAACTCTAATCCAGAAACTCAACTTGAAGTCCATACTCATTAAATATAAGTATCCGTTATCCAACTTTATGTTCTCCTCACTGGATAAAATTCCATGAATATTCTCTTGCTCCTGCCAGTTGCAAATTGGCTAAATTCTGCAAATATTTTGAGACTTAATTTATTCCTTTATCAGGCTGAGATGTCTGCAGAGAGGTTACGTTGAAACTTAACCCTAGTCATTGGATTAGCGACTAGTAGGGAAGACATGAGCAGACAGTGAGTGAAGGCTTATGTCGTCCCAAGGGGAAGGCTTTGCATTGTCTTCAAGTAATGCAGCCCTTCAGAGGGGGCTATGGGTTCTAAACACTCTGAGGATTCGAGATTTTTAGGTGCATAAACCCAGAAGTCCCCATTCTCTATATGGGAGTCCTGTTCTTTCCCAATCATTGCCCTGACCTAATCATAGCAGACCCACCTCAATTGTGGGTTCTAGGTTCTTTGGCATCTGCTACTCTTATTATTAGGTTAAGAACGTGGCACTCAGATTTCTCTTCCCTCCAGTTACAGAAGATGAGATTCTCTTTATACGCATGTAAGGAGGCCTTCTGGCTTTTGCATTAAGCTATTAGTTGCTGCTAAGTCATGCTCAGCCCTTCCTTACTCTTTCAAATGCATTATTTAGACTTAGTAATCATGTCATCCATGATCCTTATAGTCACTCCTTCCTCCCATGTTTTTTAACAGCCTGATACATTGTACCTAATGTCATATTTCCTTCTACTAGAATTCCATATCACTTTACCACAGCTAGAAAGTTTACAATTGTGATGCTTCCTTATACCAGATACTATCTGTGTCCCCTCTGTCAGGGACAATGGGGTCCTCATTGTCTGCAAGTTAGTAGCTGATCCATCTTCAATATCTCCTCTTAGTGTCTGCTTTCCCATTCTGTTGCATGATGACTTTGGAGTAGGATTGGGAAGAATAAGAAATTGGACTAAGCAGAGGCCCCAATCGAGGCCTATCCTGACCTAATTAGGAGCTTTGAGGCTGAGAAGGCCCTTTAGAATGGCCTCATTTTGCCTAAGGAGGTTGGCATTCATACATACGTAAATGTGGGCTTCCCAGGAAGAAAAAGTGACATTTGATGAAATGGCTCTTTTCAGAGACGGCATTTTCCAAGGAGAGCTGATGGCTCAGATAGGGATGCTAGCAGCACTCCTAGGTCATGGGGAATAAACTCTCAGTCTTAAACCTAAATGTGGTGATACAGCAAATAATCCACCTCAGAGGGAGTCAAAGGGTATGTCTGGCAGGATGCTTACTGTGCTGTTGCAAGCAGAAGTAAGGGAAGTGGTAGGTGTTCAATTTTAATACCTTAGTTTCAGAAGTAACTATGCAATCAGTGTCTGAGTGTACATATATGATAAGAAGTTAGGTATGGTGCAAGATCTCAACAGAAAAACTTGGGTGAAGATGTTGATTTTAGATTGATAAATGGAATAGTTGGTATTGTGGTTTAGGTGAATTCAATTAGGAACAATCCAAGACTGATCGGGCCCTGGTGAACACTCCTGTGTAAGCACAAAGAGAGGCGTGCATGGGGACCTAAGTGTGAGGTGGCAAGATGGGCAGACGTGAAAACAAGGATTTCTATTTTTAGGTTTATTCAAATACCAGAACTTTGATATTTAAATAAGAGTTATAATTAACTTTGATATTTCCTTAGTGGACCTTTAGTGATGTTTTATTGAATTTGTTAAAGTTAGGATAAATGAATAATTATAAGGTATTCACTGCAATTTGAAATAAATGTTCTTCAGTGTGGTATTTTATGAAAATCTTAAATATTTTTTATGAATTTCTGTAATCCAATTGACTCCATCATCCTTTGCTTTATAGGAAAAATGTGTCTGTGTGTTTTTCAAAGCTGTTACTTGTACTGCACCTATCTTTTATAAGACTAAAAACTGTTCCAGATGATCCAATATCTCATAAATGGAGGTAGTTGAATGAATAAATGCATGTAAAACCTTTCATAGATTTTTGTTACATTTTATTTATAAGGATGTCTGTGAATAAGATGTTAATTTCTATTCATCTAATTGCTTATTGGTATCACAGTAATATAAAATAACGTCTTAAATAGGGAATAATAAAACCATTAAAACAATAAACCTAAAAAGCAAATAAAAGTACAGTTACTTTCATCATAAACTTATATAACTCCCCCAGATCATACTGCTAAATTCTGGCTTAAATACACTAACCTTTGCACAATTTCTCATAGAGGCTTAAAAGGCAAGATAATGTGAATAGACATTTTCATCTATATACTATCTTAATATGAAATCCAGTACACAGACTATATGAATCATTACAGTAGCAATGACAGTATCTTTTGAGGACAGGGGTTATTTTTATTTCATCAGTCAAATTCCATGTATGCGTACCTTCCTCTTCCAGTTAAGCTTTGCTACTCACACTCAGGTAGGAGTCCGTACTATGTTAGGCATTAGGCCATGTCCTACCTCCCTCCCCCATGCAAAGCTAACTGAACCAAGGTGGTGCCTCACCATCGACACTCAAGTCATTGACCAATCAGAGTCTTAATCTTTTGGTAATGTGAACTAGACGACACAGAACCTACAATTAGATGCACTTGAATTAAAAGGTCTTTCAGATTTCAGTTTAGAGCAGCCTGTACAGTGATGTGAGAGCAAGGAAACCACTTCACTGGGATCAGTGATACAGGGAAATAAGATGACGGTCCATGAAGCCATTTGTTGAAAAAAAAGTTCTTGGTTTCTGATATTCTACTATTCACTTTAGTCCCTCTTGTTTTTTTTGCTCTATTTTTTTCTCCTCTTCTTGCTTGGATTTTATTTAAACAAATATTTATTTTCATAAATAACCCCTTTAGTCAAAATGATTTAAGTGGTTTCTGTTCTTTGCAATTGCCATGCTTTATTTGGAGGCATTTCTGAAGCTCTCAAAAGCTAAAATATGAACAAGGCTTCCACTCTTCTCAAACATTGGCATTTTGTTTCATATCAAGTAGTTGAGTGTGAGGCACAGATGTTCCCATGGAACGGCGACACGAGGGCCCCTAGTGGTGGCGGAAATGCTCTCTGTTTTCACTGTATTGTCAATGTCACTCACCTGGCTGGGAGATGGTGCTCTTTTTGCAAGAAGATCCTATTGGGGGAAACTGGATAAAGGATACACAGGATGCGTTTCTGAATAACTTTCTACTGAATGTGAATCTACAGTTATGTTGCAATATGAAGTTTAATTTATAGATGTCTGTAAGAATGAAAATTTTTTAAATCACCTAAAATTAAATTAATCAGCATATTTCTCAATACTCTCCCTAGACAAGTCTGTATATGTCAAATAATGTTTCCCCCCCAAAAAAATGGTTATGTGCTTAAATGATTAATTATTATATTAAATTTACTAAATTAATTTGTTTGAAAATTTTTTGTTTTCTAAAATAAACAGTTATTTTTAAATGACTTGAATTTTATCTATGATTTTTACTTCTTTGAAATATATTTAGTAAATTGACCTTTTATGTTGTGTAATGTTCATGGAAATGCATGTGTTATTTTATAATTTTAGCAGAAATTTGTGAAAAATCATTAAAATATCATTGTCCTTATTTTGCTTTTTAAAATTGTGATATAATTTGACATATAGTTTCGATATTTGCATATGTTGAAATGATCAACACAATAAATCTGGTTAACATCCATCTTAGCATGACTTTTCTAAATATGTATTTGATGCACTTGATTAGTAAAACTTTCTGAATTGAGTTGCTAGCTCACAATGCCTGCATACTATTATTACTTTTGAAAAAGCCAAACATTTGGTTTCTATGATAACATTTTTGTCAGCTTCACTCAATTTAAAATGCTGGATTCCTCCTTCTTTAAAAGAAGTGTCTTAGTCATCAGAATAGTTTATGTTCAGTGCAGCTTTCACAAAAATAAAGTACTTCTCTACATCATTTTTATATCATTAAATGTTTATTCAGTGTAACTAACCAAGAGTTGTAACCAATGTACAAACATCAGCATAAACATAACATTAAGAATAATGTTTCAGGATTCTGCCTATAGACAAACATTTTAAAAATAGGTATGGTAACTCTCTTGGGACTTATGTCAAGTCCAAGAGAAACTATGGTGAAAAAAATATATGTCTGAATGGGTTTCTGTTTGCACAGCATTTTACATTTAGTTTCTTATCTGAAATATTTTTACTTACTTGCTTCCACAGTTTACTTGTCATTCTCTGTAATTGTTTTGATGAGTGTGCATTTGGAAACTCATTTCACATTTCTTGTTTTTCTTTCTCAATTATTAATAAGGCATTCTGTTTGCTATTGCTATGTGTTTTATAATTAACTAATGTTTATGTGATTAAACAATTTTATTAAAGCAAAGTTATAGAATGCCAATATTTGAGAAATAAATAAAGGTACCATTTTTAATATAAATAAAAGTTATTAATGAAGTGTTTCTATGAGAACAATTATTCAGCTAAAACAAATGTGGAATATCATTATTGACCTAACGCTAGATTCCAGTGTTTGTGCTAGGAAAACCGTTAAAAAAATGGTCAGTAAATATGCAAATACCTCACTTTGTTGCTTTTCATTGAGGTCTTCTCTGATCATACAATCTAAAACTGCTACCTTTCCTCAACAGTTTTTTCACTCTTTCAAGCTATTTTCTCCAGATATATTGTCATTTTCTCACATATTATATATTTCACTTTTTTTCCTGATTCAGTTTGAAGGATTACCACCATGAGATTCAAGACCCTGACAGTTTATAGACGATTTCTATACAGAGATAGAGGTAGTTCTTCTTCTTTCTCATCAACCTCCTAGCTTTTCCTGGAAAATGCCAGAGATGCTTTGTCCTCACTATTGTGTCTACCTAGAAGGTCTTCCCTGGAGCCTCATAGCTCAACTGTCACCTCCCATTAAGACCTATCCAAAACACCCGACTTAAAATTCCCATTCTCCCCACCTCCCTGGCACTCTCCATTAACCCCGCTTTACTTTTTTCCTGACAACTAATTACATCTATAGTGCTATGTAATTTATCATTTACTTATTGACTATGTATTTATTGCCCCTTCTCTCTCTCTCTCTCTCTCTCTCTCTCTCTCTCTCTCTCTCTCTCTCACACACACACACACACACACACACACACGGAGATAAAAATGAAGTGAACACAAGTACTGCTGTCTCTTTTGTTCTTTGTTTATTTCTGCTGCCTTAATATATACCAGCCATTATTTCTTGAATGACTAAGGGACATTCAGGAGAGCAAGTGTTCATCTCTTACTCTCTCTGCATCAGTTTTTGCTCAGAGAAAAGAACACTTAGTTCTTAAGATTTCTTTAAAAAAAAAAATGTTTGCCTTTTTTCTTCTCACTGGCTCGTCACCTGGGACAAGGCAAAACTTGGAATGGTGAGCGGAGCGACGAGCATGAACTGTACAATCTCTTGTGCTCTGTTTTTCTTATTCTCTCCCATTGTCACTCAGAAATTGCTTTCCTTGAATCTGTTCAACACTATTATATCCAGTTTTACCAATAATAATGTTAATAAGTTGATTCTTATCTAACCTCTTTGGCATCATCCATTGATTGAGAACTCAAATGAGAAAAAATTAAAATTCACTTTTTCCATTAAACCATTTTAAAACATAGAAAAATATTAAAAACCTCAACGTGAGATTTTATATCTCACTTGACTATAATACACAGACAAAAAAAAATACACTTTTAAAATGTCTAAATAGAAACAAAATTCTTGAAAAAAATAATAAAGTCATTCAGCATTATTTTCTTAAAAATTGGCCAGCTTAATTGTATTCCAAAAATTTGAAGATGGCTCTATATTAAACAATGTGTTAATAGAATATATGTTAAAATTTTTAATCTTAAGAAAGATAACACTCAGAAAATTTATAAGCTGAGTGGGTTAGTGTGTGAGGGAGTCATTTATATGTATGTGTGGGCTTTTGTATAGATAAGATAGCATATATGGAATCATTTAATTAAAATTAAGTAATATAAACAATAAGTAAAATACCATAAAATCATTAAAATGAGCACAAAAGATTTATAACTTTCCTCTTGGAAATTTACCATGGTCATGTTGTCAATAATAAAAGCAATTTTCTACAAATGTTACATATGACATGATTTTATTCTTATCGCAAAACAGATGTACATCTACTAATTTAAACAACCTGATTAATTAAATAACATTTAAAACATTTTCTAAGATTCAAGAACTTTGGTGAAATCAACATTAAAATACCTTGCTGTGATAGTGGGTCATTTAGCCTGGTAATTGAATAAACAGATTTTGCTGTGTTGGCACCGTTTAATTTTGCTGCAGTATGGAACTGGTGTCTCTAAGCAAAATCCATTCACCCAAATAATGCATTTTCTTATTCTACAGAATATGAAAATGCATAATGAATAACCAGTTATACAGTAATGCTTGAGCAGCAGTAACACTTGGCTTGATTATAATAAATTAAAGTTATCTTAAATTTTGTTTAAATAATATAACAATTGCCATTATTATTCCTAGGAGGTGTGTTAAGTGTGCAAACATAGATTAATTTTTAAAATGCTCTTTATTCAGCAGTTAATATTACAAGTTACTAGAACGATTTTTCAACTATTTATAGTGAGTTTTTCTGTATTGCTACCCCTAATTTTAGAGTGTTCTCATATTTAATAAACTATAATCTTAAAGGGTATGCTGCACAATGTGCTGGCTCAGTTCTGATTTAATGTTTTTCTCTTCCCTCCTCAGAGGGACTCACTTTCAGGTCCTGTTTTAATTGTATCCATTCCCTGAATTATTACTCCAGTTCTTAAAGTATATAGAAATTATATAATTTATGTTTAGTTACAGACCACCTGGAATGTAGTCAGTTTTGCCTATTTCTTTAGTTGCCTTAGTTCAATTTCAAGTCTATAACATTCTTGCTATCCAGAATCCCCATTTTCCCCCTAGTTTGTTATTTTCTTTTGTCCCACTCTCCATATTTTTTTCCATCACATTCAATAATAACAAGTGAAACAAAGCACATGATAATAACAAACCAGTAATATGATCCTGTACCCAACACCAGAAAACATCAACTGCTGAGGTGAGAAATCTACTAGTAACACAGCCATTTGGTCCCACTTCATTGCTATTTCTTAACTCCTCTCTTCCAATTTTAAAACCAGGGGCATTCAAGGAATCATGTACCTACTCTATCCTATAAAAACATCTACCACCCTTGGACACCTTCCCACACTCAGTTTCCCTTAGCCGAGCTCAGATGCTGAAAGAGGAAGTGTATCATAAATATAATCAACATAGCACTGGCAATAAAAATCCTAAGATCAAAATGCATTAGAAATAAAACATGCCATATTTTAGAGTAAACATAATTATGACTATATTGTAAGTTTGTAGTAAATGTTAATATTTATTTTTATAATGTTGATATGACATGTGCGTAACTTCTAAATTCATTCCTTTAAATGTTTAAATATTTTGCATGAGAAAACATACTTTCTTAAAGTGAATGACCACATATGATTAGTTTTCTTTGCAATTTAGACCTATTTTTGCTGCCATATATAAGGGAGAAATGTTGATGATAATCAATAGAATAAAATATTTATGGAACATTTTAATCTGAAATGATTTTAGCATATTTTTCTTTTTGTTACTTGAATTCTAAAATGATAGTATTTAAAATAGGCTACTGTCTGTTACAAATTGAGATATTGTGAAATATACTTTGTAAGTAGCTAGAGGCAGTAGGTACACACTATGAATGAACTAAATGCCATGGAATTATTTACATAAAAATTAACTATACTTCAACAAATATAAATAAATTGTAATCACCCCACTAGGAAAAAAATATATAATTAAAAATAAATTCACCCTTATATTTATAATTTATAAATACCCCAGTGGATTATTGATAAAATACACCTTATTGAATAAATTCATGATTTTAACAATATATTTTCATGCTATGCAATTTAGATAATCATTTAATAGTTATTAGACTATTATCCAAAAATTTCCCTATTTTAATTAGTTATTCAAATTAAGTTTTCACTAATCAAGTAAAACTTGAATATCAAGTAGTACTGAAGGACATTTCATATTATTTTATTCATATTGTATCTAAGCATTCAAGGCAATGAACTAGAGAATGTTGATTGTGAAAGCAGCTGTAGCAATACAATGACAATAGTGTATATTGAATGATCAAGGTGTGTTAATTCCTTTGAATTAATTATCTACAAACTTCATAGCAGCCCTAAAAGGTAATTAGTGTCATCCTGTTTGCAAATGAGTAAACTGTGGTTTAGATAATTCACCCTAATTATATTGACTATGAAACCTGAATACTTTGCATTTTTACTGGGATACTTGTACAAATCCAAGAAATGAATCTTTCTGAAAATTAACTATAACTATATTGAATCTATAACTGTAATTAGTTGTAAGATATTGGCAATATATCCAATGAATGCCCCTGGGCCTCTGAAAGTTGGGAAATTGCACTAAAGGGATGTCGTTTGTATTTTGAATAGGGCCAATATGCCAGATATAATAAAAATATAATTTATATTTCTCTTTCACACTTTCCCTGTAATATTTATTTGGCATGGAAAAGATTCTTCTTTTAACTAAATGAAAACTGGCAAAGCCCAAGGTTTCTTTGGTAACTTGTATTTAATAGATAGTGCTATGATCATTTCATTTATCAAACCCAGTTTCATTTCAGCAATTTAAATGATTCCTTCAATATATAATTCAAACTTTACTCTTCATTCAGGAATATCACTTTCTTCTTTGTTCCTCCAGCTATAACAGGTGGGACTGATGCCTTCACGGAAGGAAGTATGGCCAACTTCTCTTGAACCTGCTCACGTCTCCTTCTGCTCCCTCTCAGTCTTCTGGCTAGCTGCAGTTACTGACACCTCTGGGGTTGGAACCAAATTTCTTACTTGAATGGGACAATTATAAGATGCCTTCCTTCTAGTCCTGCCCAATGCTTCCAACTGTTTCTTTCATTGGCTCATCATGTGGTTTCTCTGAAAATCCCTTGACATAATGCATCTCCTTTGGCATCTTCATCTGCTCTCCATTCAACTGTTCAGAATGCACAATACAGGAAAGAGTTCTCCATAAGCTTTACATAGATTACTCCCATGATTCCCACACTTTGATTGGAAAGGACTGTAATTTTTTTCTATGCATTAGTAGACGTGTTTCTATCCTATCACTTCAAGCCTGTTGCCACACTTGCTAACTTTTTGACATCTCAAGTATGTCTCAGAACCTATTAGATGTACTGCAGACTCTAGGTACACATGAAGTGCTCTGAGCACATCATCCCCCATTACCATTGGGTGGGGGGAGGCAGGACTCACATAGAAAGAGACCAACTATATGCAAAAATATCTCTTCCTCTATTTTTTTGGCAGTCCAGCATAAATATACCGAGATCATAGTAGTTTCCTATCACCTAAAAGGCTATTCATGATGTGGCCACTGCCTGTCCCCATACTATTTTCCTCCCTGCTCCTCCTTACCCGATAGATCTGGTATAACTGTCTGCTGCCCTAGATACAACTTTTCTCTCCTTAGGCTCTTTACCTGCTGTCTCTGAGTGAAATGCTCTCTTCCTCAAAATACTTGAGAGACTGCTGCCTTGTCATTCATGTATCAGTGTTTGCTTCATAAATGGCTCTTATTGTCTGTGCAGATTCAGTCAAGGAGTGATCCTCGCCTAGTGTGCATGGCAGTATTTGTAGCTTTTCTTGTCCTGGCAGAACTGGAGAGAGGAGGGCAATCCAGGCCAGGAGTCTTAGCATCAATAATCGTAGTTACCATTCAGAGTTAAGTTAAGTGAGAAAACATAACATTACAATGCAATAATAAGCAACAATAGTTCTTGTCCTCTTTAAACCTCTTCTCTGATGCTCTACAGCAGAGGAAACATTGCTACAGTAGTTAGAAATCAGAGATGTGTCTTCAAGTTCATAAATAAGGTTTGAGATGTGGCCATGGTAAAGATGATTGCGTGTTCAGACTTATGATCACAGCAAACCACACACTTGCTCTTGTACTAGTCCTGAATTAAGGGTGAAGAAAGTGCAAAATGGATAGATTCTGAATTAAAAATAAAGGTTCACATTTGTGATCCTTTGTACAGATAATTTTTAAGCAACTACTGTGCTCCAGGCACTATTCTAGGTGAAAGGAATTCAGATACATCGTAAATAGTGTGAGTATTGATACTAATAAGTTCGAACTATATATCTCTCTGAAGGTATTGGTAAAATGACAAAGGATTAGACAGAGTTATAGTTTGATTCAATGGGATGCTGGTTGTGAAAGTGCTATGCAAAGAGCATGACACCTAAATAGAACAAAAGAGCTACATCAACCCGATATGCATTAAAAAGATCTAGTTTTATTAAAGGTGTGTCTCTTTATATGTCATAGAGGTTGTACTGGGTAGCACACAGCATCTCTCTGGAAATCGCTATGGAAACTGCCACAATAGACTACAGTTTCCATGGTCCTCTATTATAACACCTTTTTTGTGTGTAGAGTTTTTTCCCTTCTTGAAAATCTTTCAGTGTAGCATTATCAGCAAGTACTTACCAATCCCTATAAATCTACTAAAGAAAATAAGTTCAATTATAGCAAAAGAAAGTTTCTGAACTCTATGACTGATTAAATTCTGGCCAATTTTCTTTCCATTTTGAGTTTTAAGGTCATGAATTACTTTTCTTTGAAATTCTGCCCTTTTTCACAACAACCAATACTATTTTTTTTTTTTTTACCAAAAGGGTCACTAATGCATGATTAAGAGTGAACAGAACAAGAATGAACAACCCCTCTAAATAAACAAGTAACTGAAGCCATGACTTTGTAATAGAACATCATTAATTAGCAACACATATAGACATAAATTTAAAAAAATTTAGCAAACTATTTAAATGGAGCTTCAACAGAAAATGATGCCTGAATTTCTAAGTTGAAAATCAGATAAATTCAAAAACAATATTTTCATTCTATGCTAGCTTTATATTCTAAATTATACATATAACAACCTTTTTAAAAAATGTCAGTTGGTCTTGAAGCAATTATTACTCTATATCACATTTTCAGCTTTATCTTACTGTGTGTGTTTTAAATAGTATTTTTCACAGAGATGCAATATTTCATGCTCAACATTTTTATTGCTTAATATTATATCATCTTAAACTCTAACATGAGTTATTATTTTAAGATTGTATATTGTTAACTTTCAAATGTAAACTTTTAAATTGGTCATTTAATATCAGTAACCTATGATACATTTAATATCTTTATAAGCCATGATGGATATTGAAAAATTCACATCTGACAGATTTTAACACTGATTCTCTTAATCATGGGCATCCATTATCATAAAACAGATCTTGTTTTCTCCACTGAATTAAAATAATTATCTTTTTTCTCCCTAGGGATATTTTCAATGGAAAATTAATGTTTGAATTGAAAATGAACATATCAATCAGTTGGCCTATCAATCAATTGCTAGTGGATACTGATGTCTGTATTTTAGGAAATGTATATGTTACTATCAAATTTTGCAGTGTTTAAAGATATTATTTAAATTTTGGGGAATATACGGCTTAATTTTAGTTAACTCTAATAATTATATTCATATTCCAACTACAAAAGATTCTACATAACCCTAGCCTAAACACATTATTCTTATTAAAAGGAGGCCACATACTACATCTCAGATAATCTCCCTTAGGCAGACTGTAATTGTTCTTATGAAATTTAAAACTTTCCTCTAAGGAAGAATACCAATTGGGAAAATTATATACTTTTCAATTATCCTACTTTAAAAATAAATCTCTATTAAAGAAAAAACATTAATTATCATGTTTGTCAAGATAAGAACTAAATATAACAATAAAATTTGAAACAATTTTTAAAAGAATGCATTAACTAAGATTTTATCTCTGGTAAGCAGTAGCTTTGTTGGTGGTGATTTTAAATTGAATATAGTACATCATTCAAATATAACTAATGTATTAAATGTGTTATAATTTACTCAGAGTGAATTAATCTATGTATTTTTGAATTGAGCAATGAGTCATAATATTAGTTATAGTAACTCATTTTAAGTTATCTTGGTAAATTGGAGAGAAAAGGAGTTAATTAAAAATCATTAGTTTTATCTTGATGTTTATTAAACAGATATTTTATTTTAAAAAATTGTTTATACCAAGTTAAACAGGACTGAATGACACAGTATCTACATCAATCTACATCTAAATCCATAAGTTTTAACAAGAAAAAGAAACTTATGCTAGATGTAAATGTTTATATAGAATTGCATATGTTATGACAGTTTTTAAACAATATTTCTAGTTAACAGTAAGTTAACGGGAAGAATACCACCTACGGTTGCTATTCTGGCATTATACCTCTTGATTCAACATTTCAGTAAAGCTCTGATCTCTCCCTCTTCTGATCTTTGCTCATTTGCTTACTCATGCTTTACTGTTACTGACCCACTTATTGGGTGGTAAATAGAAAATAATGAATAAATGTTTGCTGACTGAATAAATATTCTCAGGTCCTATTGCAAATGATAGAACTAGCAAGCTTCTCCCACATGCTGCAATTGATACTAACAGGCAACAAATAGTTATAAAATTACCAGTCCTTCAAGAAACGCATCATTCACATACTTTACATATATTCTAAGAAGGTAAATTAGAATTTTAGTGAAAGAGATTTTGGAGACTCCCAGGATGCACATTCTATATGTCTCTGTGCTTAGCCCATGCCCATCAGAGCCCAGGATGACTGCCTTTTGTCCCGGGTGATTCTGGACTCTGCCCTAAACTGGTGCATTAGCCTGAGCCAAGAAGCTAATGGATTCCCTGAAATGAGATTTTGGAAACGGGATGTAGAAACTTAGTTGCTTTACTGTGAAGAACTGAAAGAGTAGGTGACCAGGTAGCTAAGGCTGCCATCTAGGGAGTGGAATGGGAGTCATCACCTGAAAGCCGTAAGTGGAGTGTGAAGTCCTCAGGGAGACTACAGTGCGATCCCGCGCAGAGAAGCAGAGTGCCCAGCCCATGTGTCCTCAGAAGAAGAGACACAGGGATGATGATTTTCCAGTCTGCATGAGACCCTTACCATGCTTTGCTCTTTGCTTTTGAGAGACTCTCATACATTTTTAGATTAACCCCTTTTTAGTGTTGATGTGTGATGGTTTTCCTTTTAAGAAAAGCAACCCAAAATAGAAAATGTACACTTAGAAAATTAATGCAGTGCGAACAGATATTTCAATAAATTGTACCAGAAATTTTCTTAATTCAAAGTAAGATCTGAATAGTGGAAATAGAACTGGGCTAAGTTCTGCTGCATTAGGCTCTTTCAGTGCGGTGCTGAAAACAATGAACTTTAAAACCTTGGCACATTCAAAATTAGAGCATAGCCACCTTTAGTTTGGCAAGAAAACAAGGTAAAGGCTTCCTGGGGGAATTTACCCTTGAAATGTGCTGCATCCAGTGGCAAAGATGCTCTTATCTCTAAGTGAAATGCCACAAACACTAGTCTCATCCTAATTCTTCACCTGACCTCAGCAAATAGCCTGAACTCTTGCAAAGTTGGGGGTCCATGTACCCTAGTCCTGTCACTGCCCTTGAATTCTTAAGACAGAAATAAAATGTATTTTTTAGTTCTTATTTATACTCATAAGAGCTTTAAAACTTTAATACTGCAGAAAGCTAGAATTATCATTTTATGTATAAAACATATAAAACACTACTTGATTCAACTGAAATTATTCCATTTTCTCTTCCTAGAGTTTTGACGGTTTCAGTTGTCTGTGAGGTATCCCTTTGGAGAGAGCCGCCCCCATTTTTGGCCTCTGAACTCGTAGCAGATCACTGTGACAAACATAACTCCGCGACACATGCAGGAGACCCCGGCTCATGCACAAACACATCGCTGAACTCAGGAATACGTTGCTTTCGTCGTGACCATAAGTCTGAGGAAATTGCTTTAAGGTAATGTTTCCTGATTTGATTACCCCCAAGTTTTACACTGCTGTGCACAAGTGCCTGGAGAACAATTCATGCAGTTGTCATCTCTATTTTAGAAGTATTAAGTGTCTTTGAAACATTTGAACCCTCTCACTGAAAAATGCCATTCACAGTATGGCCCAGGGCGATGATGTGCGAAGATATAATTATTCTGCTGAAATTCATGCTGAAAAGAAGTACCCAGCTTTGAGGAAGTCAGATTTATTCCTTTCTTTTCATTCTCACAGCTTCTGTGTCAGTTTAACAGTTCATCAGTCGAAGTGTGCAGTTGTACAATACTACTCTCAGCATTTTGGAAATTTCAAGAAAGGGGAAAGGCAACTTCACAGGCTCAAGGTCAAACTTTCAGTTAGAACCGAACATGGATTTTTAAGTAAGCACTTGCTAGAGATGTTCCTGCGAGGAATGTTACAAATGTGGACCTTAAAAGGATCAGTGGGAGTCACTGAGAAATGTTAAGCAGAGAAATGCACTAATATATATGCATTTTAATGAAGATTCATCTGTATAGTCTTGAAATCAGATTATAAAATTATGTTAACACTAGATTATATTAAATAGTGTATAAATCTGATTAAATTAACATTGTATCATTAATTCAGAAGAACTTATTTTCAATTATGCTTTCAATGGTAATTTTAATCAAATCTAATCATGTTAGGTTATTTTTTTTAGCCCAAGTTTTCCTTGCCTTTGCTTTCTCTTTCCTCCAATTATTTGAAAGGACTACATCTCTTTATTAAAATAGAAGACAAATTAACAACAGTAGCATTTTCCATGGGGATCAGGAGAGGTGGGCATGGGGTCTGAGAGGGACCTATTCAAATTCAGGTCACCAAACTCCCAGCCCTGGCCTCCAGAAAGATCTGAAGGATCTGGTTTTGCCAACCTTTTTAGAGGCACCTGGAATGTGTGTATGTGTGTGTGTGAATATCTATACATACATACATACATACATACATACATACATACATGCATACATACATACATGCATGCATATATGTATATAATCCTGTGTGTATATATGTCTGTACATGTATGTGTATCTTACACATACACACATGTATGCACATATGTACATATGCTCGTAAACTGTAATAGATGATAAAAGAGCTAAATGAAAATATTCAGATTCCATGAAAAAGATGGTAAGTATTGTTGTGTTACCAATATAGGTGTGCTGTTTGAGATCTCTTTCTCTTTCCAGAACTGTCTATGATAAATATGAAACAGAATTTTGTATCAGTCAAAATAATCATCTTCCACCATTCCAAGAAAACAAACATGATTTCTTTTCAACTGTCTTCTATTTATAATTTTCTATGCCTAGAAAACCTATTCTCTACTTAAAACGCTCAAAGAAATCATAAAGGAAGTCAGTATTTCAGGCAGAAGAAATGAGAATAGTACTGTTCAAGGTAGGGGTCAATTTTAGTCACCTATCTTAGTGACTATTTATTTTAGTCACAGATTCCTGTGTAGAACTCTCTTGCCCTCTCTCTCTTTGAACATTATTTTACCAACTCCTGTAACTGAGTTTTGCTTAGGTGGTGTTTTGTAAAGGTCAGATTATATACTTTAAAATTTTGTTATCAGCAAAAAGTATTACTTTGTAAAGTCAAAATTATTTGACCTTCCTAAACTCAGTTATTTTGTCAAAACTATTGTTTTAGAAGTAACTGTATAAATAGCTTTAAAAAGGAAAAAAATAATTACTGTAAGAACGTTGAAGAAAGATGAGAAAAAAGACAGCTGCTAGCAGGACAAGACATAGAGAAAAAATCTCTAGACCAAAGATAAAATATGGGCTATTTTTTCTCTAGGCTTGCCCCAGGCACTATCTAACAAGGTAGGCAAAGTTTATGACAATCAGTGACAGAAAGTTCCCAATTCTTCTTTTTCTTTCTACTTCATGTTTCTTAAGCATTAAACCATGGAAATATATGGAATCTAGAGTAACTGAACCTTAGAAAGTTGGACTGTCTATGAAAAATGCAGGTCAGCAAGTTCATGCTACAAATTTTCAAAGGAAAAAAATCCAAATGTTTTAGTTTATTAAAAATCTATCACTTTTTTAACTTTTAACTTTTGGTGTAATTTGGTAACACCACATGTAATTTCATTTAATTGAAGCAGAGTGTAAGCTGGATTTTTCATATCCCTTTATTATAAAAAATAATTGTTACAAGTTTTGAGGGAGATGGGCCAGAATCTGAGGCAGTGGGGTGATGTCTCTCTCCCATCTCACTGCTTTCTCCAGGGACAGAGAGGGGCTGTTCAGCGACCAGAAGTTAATAGTGCTGTCTAACAACCTATTAATTGACAACACTCATCCTCAAATTGTCTTTCATATGTAATAGTTTTCACGTGATCATTATTATTTCAAGGGCTGATGATGCTGTGGCTTTAAAAGGACCCTATCTAAATGAAATACTCACAGCCAGCTGTGGAATACTGTCATGTTAGAGCAGGCTCAGCCCCACTTTGGGGCTTCCTCATACATGGGAGTTGTTTTTTGAGGCTTCGCAGTAGTGATTTCCAAGCCTAGTCCTTCCCCAGGTGAGAAGAAAATCAGGCTGTGTGAGTAATTGTTTTGTTTGGGTATTGTACACTTTCTCTAAGTTTGAAAATGGATGAGAGGACCTCAGGAAATTCCTTCAAGTCTTGTCCTCGGAAATTGAATATATTGCAAGTAGCCAAATAGAGTAAAAAATTTAGCATTGTAAATATACACATTTTTTATACACACTTCGTCCTGTTGTTTAAATGAGATGACGCTAGATTAATCTAATTTCCTTTTAGCATAAAATTACTTTGCCAGTGTGCATGTTTTAGAATCATGCTCACAACAGTGTGGAATGACCAACAGTATTTTTTCAAAATTAAAAAAGTCATATACTCTTTTTTATACAACTGCATACCACCTTCCATTTCTCTCCCCAGAGATAAACAGCTACACACTCACCTGTTGCTGCTCATACTGTTTACACACAGCAGATGCTGACATAGTTGTAAACTGGCATGTAAGGATTAAAGCATTACCCCATGTTAGAATGTTACTGAGGCTGTGTTGCTAAATACAATCTAATATTTTAACACACCATATGCTACATGAGAGTAAAATAAATGTATGTTTAAAGAAAGAAAAGCATTTATTTTCTTATTTTTTCCTTATTAAGTGGATTATACAATTATTTTTAATAAGATTTGCTTATTGAGAGTAAGGAGATGAATCTAGAAAAACTGTCAACACATCCGTGATGCTTTCCCATCTTATTCAGTCTAAATCCCTTTTCCTGAGTTCTCTGCTTATCACTTTTATTCATCTTTATGGTAGTATTCTCTTGCAAAGATAAAAAAGAATGTAGAGAATAATTTTTCATTTGAACCTGAAAACAATAGGAAATTAAACAATGTAGCAGGTTGTCCTCTCTCTCTCTCTTTCTCATTGAATGAGTTCGAATGTTAAAGAGATTTCTCACCTACATTCTCCAAAATGTGTGACAATCTACTTACAATACTTACGGTCTCATAATGTTCACTGTAAAATATTTGAAATGAAAGTAAGTTTTGTAAAGCCAGAAATACATCGTATAAGGAGTTCCAGAATTAATGACAACAACAATAAAAATGAACAACCTCCTCTGCTACAGGAGCCTGATTTGAACCCTGAGATCTGCACAGTGGGGTACAGGCAGCCCCGTGCCACTCTGTTGGAGATGGTTAGAGATCAGTTGGAGGAGACCTGCTTAAGTTTTGTACTTGCCACCCCACTTTTCTTGGCCTGTCTTGTAAGAAAGGATAGTAGCCACAGATCAAGCACTAGGTGAATTTCTGTGAAAAGTAGTGCAAATGGTAGCTCTCAGGCATTTTCTCTTGTACCTAGAGTCCTTCCAAATATGCAAATGCAGAGTCTTCAGTATTATCACTTAGAATAACTGTCCCCTCTGAATCCTTCCTTTCCTTAAGATATTAAGATGGAAGCCTGTTCTCAGGAGTTCCCTCCTCTCTGAGATCTTGATTCCTCAAGTATGGTTTATATTCATAGCACTTTTATGTCTAAAAATGGATTTTTTCTTTTTTAAAATTTTTTCCAGTTTTTCTCAGTAACAGTCAAGGCAAACTGAACAATGCCTTCCATCTCTCCCTCACACACAAAAAAGAAAAGATCTCTACATCCAAATCATGAAGCAAATGAATATGTACATGGCAAAAAATGTACTTTACATACATGATTATATTAAGGCTCTTGAGATGTAGAGATTGTCATGGATTATATGGGTGGGCTGACATAATTGCTAGGGTATTTATAAGGAGAATGCAGTGTGACCACAGTAGTGATTGGCATGATACAGCCAAAAGGAGTGCAGCTACCAGAGCTGGAAGAGGCAAGGAGCAGTTTGCCTGGAACCTCGAGAAGGAACCAACTTTGTGAAACCGATGTTAGATCTCTGTCCTCTAGAACTGTAAGAGAATATTGTCTGTACTGTTTTAAACTACCATGTCCATGCTAATTTGTTACAGCGACATCAGAAAACTAGTATACTCTCCTTGTTGGGTGTGTATGATTTGGGGAAGATAGGAAAATGCTACAACACAGACACTTAATGCCAATTGCCAATCACATCCAAGGTAGCCCAGAATTGCCTTGGATGGAGAAGTGAGAGATGGAAGGTGGAAAGCCTATTCTGACCAAAAATTATCAGCAAACACACACTTCAAAATGGGTAGATCCCCATCCTTAGTGAAAACCTGAGCAAACAAGTCTGAATGTGATGAGGGAATTTTGGAGAAATTCTCTGAGGCTCCAATTTGGTTACAAATGCAAAAATTTAGTAGAAACTCCAAGACCAAATGGTACCATTAATGGTCAAGTCCTTGAGAATGAAACAGAGATCTAATATACTCACACTCCCAGAAGAGCAGAGGCTCACTCTGAAGAGAAGCTAATGGGTGAAAATCTGTTTGAGGAGTTAGTAACTCCAGGCAAGAGAAAGAAAAAAATCTGATAGGAGGCATGAGTAGAGAAAATTGATACCAGAATAGGCAAACAAGCAAAATAGAACTTCTCTAAAATTAGAAGATACAGAAATGACTCACAGAGAAAAGCAACCACAGCCCCTCCCAGTTAGATAAAAATAAACCTGCTCCTTTAATGCCACAAAAAGCCATCTTTTAAAGAATGGATACAAGCAAGGATTACAATAAAATAATATACACTTCTATTATAAGAAATAAAAAGATGAAAATAAAGTGAATAAGGTCTAAATGAAAATAAAATGACCAAAGATATTTAAAATTTTTAATTTAATATTTTAATTGAAACTTTAAAATAGACAACTTATTTAGAATAAAAGAACTGGGGGGAAAACAAGTTCAAAAATAATATGGCTAGGAAAGAGCACTATATAAAATAAAAACTAACAAAATTCAGAAATTGTATATGTAAAAATTGGGTACCCAAAGACAAAAAAAGCAATGTAGCAGATAATCTACTGAAAACTATCATAAATATCATTCATCTCACCCTACCTCTGCCAAGATAAAAATATTTTCAAAAAAATTTTAAAAAACATGTTTGATGAATTTACTGAACAGAAAAGATTAAGGTTATAAACATAAATTTTATAACTTTCTAAAACCACACTTAATAACATATGCTCTGCAGCACACAGCAGACTAATGGAAGCTGCTTATTTAAAAGCTAATTCAAAAATGCAAGGCTTCTTTGTTTCTCATGGGGAAATTATGCAAAAAACAGATTTTAATTTGTCTATTGGAGTTACTAAAGTTAGTTGGCATGCATTAAATATTAACTCATGGCTGAAAGTGCTGATTTAATACTCTAAAAGTGGTTCATAAAGAAATTAAAAGGCAAATACGTCAAATTCCCAAAATTTAGGTGAATAGCAATTTGTTATCAATATATTATTATTATCACCAGAGTTGGAGTTTTGGTTGGAGTTTTGCTTTGTTCCTCTTAAATATTAATATTTAATTAATACATTTGTAGGGTTGCTCTTAGTTATCACATTGGCTGGTTATTTGGTTGTGAAAAATTGCTAATAGTTTTGTCATTTTAATCAATAATTTGTTCAGCCTCAGTTATTCAATATAACTAAATTCTTGGGCCATCTTAAGTTGGCCATCTTTAAAAAAAATAGTTTTCAAACATTTATCTGAAGTTACGTCACTGGTGAATGATAGAATCAGGATGCAGACATGGTTACTCTGGAATACAGTCTATTCTTTGCTTTATATCTGTCTCAATACTGGATTTAAGCATTAAAATTAAATTATAGTAAATGAATTTTCTATGGTAGAAAGAAAAGGCTCATACAACATTTGCAAAAACAAGGGCAAGTGCAGGACCAAAAAGAGCAGAGAAGACTTCATCCTGGTGCAGAGAAGAAGCGGCAACCCCTCCTGAATGAGGTTAGTATTTCAGGAGACACAGAGAGACAGTCTGTGTGCTTACTGAATATGTAAAATCCTTTTGTGGCGACACGGAGCCTGTCAGAATGCAGGAGATAGCAAATTGTGGCTGAAGTTTGCCCTTTAGGGCTGATATGAGTCACTGTGAGCAGCAAACAGCTTGAAAATATTACAAGTAAGAAGTATACAGAATATTTTAACCTTTTTCACAGGATAAAAGTTATCTGTGATATGCACTTTGTTTTCACCATCTATCTTCACATGTAGAAGTGAAGATGGTGCAAAATTAAGCTAAACTGAATGTATGCAGTGGCATGCAACCAAGTATAAGACTATATGTACTAGACACATGTTCATGGAAGCACAGTTCAGCTCATTCTTACACCAATGCATGTTGCACTGGCTGGCACATCTCACTGCTACAGCTACGAGAAAGCCAAAAAGCCATGTGCTACCAGCCACTGGTCACCATGGATGACGCCATGGCAAGGACTGTGCAGAGCTTCCACCACCTGCAGAGAGTCGTGTGAGGTGCCTGACACTGGGCCCCCCTCACCATGCAGCCCCATGGGCAGCTCTCCCTGGGGGACCAATCAACTAACCACCTTAAAAAAATAAAATAAAGTACTATAAGGGATGCAAAGAGTATACAATGCACTCCTAAATTAAAAAGGATTAATAGATGCTTTTCAAAACTTGACTCAGTGTTCGTGTTAAGTTGAGAACAGTGTTGTCATTGTTAGTAGCAGCCATTGGTTCAAAAATGTGGTGGTATGCAAAGATTCGCTGGTAAAAACCCAAGGTAAAATTCAAACTCCCGTTGATAGCTTTTTTTAAATCCAGAATTCCTATACATGTCCCATATGCAATTTTAATGGCCATCAAGTGTCCTGAAATTGTGGACTCCACCAGATGTGTCATATACTTTTTGGACTGTGGCCCTAAGTCATTAAAGACTAAAGTCATTAGGCACTGTGAAAAATAACATCCGAGAAGCACAACTATCTTTTCATTTATTACATCTAACTATCTTTAGATTCTGAATGATTTTGTTTATGAACATTTAACCTTCTATTCAATGATTAATTGAAGCTCAGGCTTACTATGCATTACCACTTTATTTACAGCAATGATTTCTGAAAAGCAGCTCTTTCGGTCACCTAAGTTTGGCTATAGTCAAGATTTGTCATTTCAAATTGTATAAACATTTCTAAATTTATATATCTTATATAATTTACAACTTAACTCAAATATAAAAATATGACCAATTTAGGCACGCAGATCAAAAATCATTTACCATTTATTTCATAAAATGGCACCAAATTTGGCCTGGAGATTTACATTTTATTTTACTCTACTGGGTACTATGATCTATCATTAAAATAAATATGTTTTGAAATGTTAAGTTATTGTGAGCATATTTAACATTATAACAGGGTCAAGTGAAAATTTTGTAATAAAAAAGATGTTTATAGATAATTTCTATGGTGGATAGTAGGAAGAGGTATGTCCAGGGTAATTTAGGGAACATGAAGGAGAATATATTGTAGAATGTGAAATGTGAAGGCCCATTAGTTGACATAAACAGAAAAGAGGACACAGAAAAAAGCTTGGCTAGATGACAGAGGCCACTTTTGATTCAGGGGTTATGAGCATAGCCCGATGGGTCGAGGTGTCTACGAAGACTCATACCCAGTGGAGTCAGTAATGAATGAGTAGCTAGAACCATGTGGTAGAGGTAACTGGATGTGATCTCTAAGGGGAACCCAGGAGTGAAAATGCTTGCAATAGTTTTTAGTCACATAGTCTGTAGTCATTAGTTTAAAATCAAAATAGCACACTGGTATTTAGTGTATAGAAAGTATCGGTAGATCACTGTTCCTCCTTAAATATGAGAACAAGCCAAATGAGCCACAAAATCATAGCATTTTTAAAAAACCCATTGGAAAACTAATGATTCAAAGTAATATGAATAAACTTCCAGAAAGTGACTAGCCAATTTTAAGAGAGAAAACACCCTCAGATGCTTTCAATACTGTAAAAGCAACATGTTAAGAAGGAGTCTTCTGTTCTGAGAGATGGGGATAACCTAGCCAATTGTTGACAAACCTCTGTCATGATCTGGCCTGAAGGCTAGAATTGTGGGGAGCCCAAGTCACAACTCCAGACTGCACTCGTAAACTCTCTATTTTTCAAGGACCCTCTCCACTTGCAGGAGGTGGAAGTAGGGCAGAAGACCTGAGCCAGTTGTGTCCAGGTTCAAGGGATCTTTCTGGTTGCAGAGCATCTGCGTGGGCTAATTGAAGGCAAGGGTAAGAAAAGCAATGAGACAGAGACCCTGCTCTCCTGTGGCCTTCCTCACATGCAACATCACAGTCTTCCAAAGGCAGAGAACGAGTTTTATCTTTAATTTGAAAGTTACTTAGCTATATGTTATTTGGTTTTCGGATACAGTGAATGTTTTTACCTTCATCACTTATGGTCTTGATTGCTACATTTATTGCATTTATTATAGGGAAGTAGAAGAATAATATCTGTGTGATCTTATTTTTTTTTTTAGGTAGTAGGTCAATAATTGTAGCTTCCATATTTGACCAAAATATAATGACTCGGCTGTGAACATCCCTTGTATACTATAAAAGAATGCATTTCCAGTTTTATTGTATAAAATTAATAAAATTGAAGCTTGTTAATTACATAATTCAGGTCCTCTATTTTTGTTTTCATCTAGCTCACTGATCTATCAGCATTTGAAAGTGATGTGTAAAAATTTCTAAGTGCAGTTGTTGCTGAATTAATGTATTTGTCGGTTCCATCCACAGGAATAAAAGCTGCAAAAGCACAATCTTACATTTCATTGCCAGATGACTTCAAGTGCCTAGAAGACAGCCTGACACAGTAAGCCTTCAAAAACATGCTCATTAATTATGTTACTAATTCATGATTTTACATTATGAATTTTGAGTTGCATATTTCTAAGTATGTATAATTTCATGACCATTACATACTTAATGAATTTCTCTTTTAATCAATTCACAATGCTTCTCAAAATGAATGACTAATTTATTGCTTAGAATAATATTTTGTCTGATTTTGAAAGTGTGATCCCTGCTTGCTATTTGGTCGAAGTGGTGGTATATTAAGGCGGAGTGGCAAGGAAATGGTCTGTCTTAGGATCAAGCAATTAAATAGTGCATTGATGGTAGGGTCTTAGCAATAATACACTGGTAAAAATTCAGGCTGCTTTCAGGTATCATGATGAACTGACATAAACAATGTCAGTGATAAGGTACTCCTGCTGGCCAGGGCATAGGATGCTCACTGGCCCCACTCTACCTCATCCTTGGAGGCCTGACCTTCCTACACCTACATAGTTTCAACATTTCTTTATTCTATGTTCTTGCAGGGGAAAGGAGTCAGATCCCTTTTATGAATTTAATATGTTTATATATATAAATGTTCATAATTCATAAGATTACAGGTGGGTGAACTGTCAAAAGTATAATAAACTTACGTGACTAAAACACAGGATAGATAAATGTATTATTGTCATATAATGAGTACTACACATCACTAAATGTGAATGGATTACAGGTGGTGGCTTCAGCCATTTTAGCAAGTCACTCAGTTTTCGTGGGTCTTTCCCATGTAAGCAGGAGATATGCATGGTTTTAAACTTTCCTTTTTGTTCTAAAAAGGAGAAAGTTTGAGTAGGGTTTTCTGTCTTTCCCATAGTGACAATCTGCTCTTCTCCAAGCCTGCACTGCAGACAGTGTTCTCATTTTCCCTTCCTTTCTCTCAGTCTTTCTGTTTGTGCAAGATGGAGATCTATGATGAACTTCAAGTAGTTGTGAAGCCCACACTCAGCCTTTAGCACTTGGTTTAAAAAAAAAAAAAACAATTAGCAGAGTCTTCTTATCCTCTTATGTGTTTAAAGAGAATTGTATCCCTAATTTTCTTGGAAATTCCTATTATTAACAAATCCAAAAGGCACTGGAGCAAGAAGAGACTTTATTCAGGTGAGTTTGCAAACAGAGGAGATGTGGCCTTGATCAGAAGCCCACTGTGTGCTCTTCAAAACAAGCAAGAGGTAACCTTTTTATAGAGAACATTCCTGCCTGAGTTTTCTAAATTGTACAACTTTGATTGGTCCGAATTGTGCAATTATGATTGGTCAGTAGAGATGCAAATGAGGACATAACTGTGCAGTTCTGATTGAACAGGTCTCATCAGTCCATTGGTGGAAAGCCAGAACCTGGGCTTCCTGGCAGGAGTAGACCCAGATGCGTAAACAGAGAACACAGTGAGGGAAGCCAAGAGTTCAGTCTGAGGCTCTGCCTGTTAGACTGAGTACATGAGGAGCCTAGGCAGGAAATGGCCACTAGATTCTTATTATTTATAAATTTTGGGCCCTCAGTTGACCATGGGGAGTTCATCTCAGCAGGGAAATCCTTCCTTGGGGTTATTATCACATTAATCTTTCTTCTCAGGTCCAATTTCAGGCTAATTTTTATCCCTACATTCATAGCTCTCTATGGGTTCAACAAAATTGTAATTTTGTAGATTATTTTGCTTTTTCTTATTAAGGTAAGGGTAACATTCTCTCTAGCTCTCTACATTACAGTTGGAAGTGTGAAGTCTATTTTTTAATTTGGAAGAGAAAAATTAATTACTCAGGAATTAATATTGTACAAAATATGAGCCCTATAAATTAAAAATAAAAACATCTTAAAAATAAAAACATATTTGAAGAAGAGAAATTGGCTTTCATTAATTAAAAATATAGGGCAAAATAGTAGAATTTAAAAGTATTTAGGATTTCATATACTCACTGATAGACACTATAATAAAACTGAGAGACACAAAATATATTTTACCTTTATAATTTATAAAGAGTAAAACAAAGCTTTTCATTGATGGAAAAAACTGAAACAATTCTCAAGCAAGATTAGATTATAATTTATATAAAATTTAATGCTTTCTCTATATCTATTATACTGTACTGACAGATCTTTTCTGTATTTAGGTTATGATGTCACTGTAAAAAGATTTATGAGGACTTTTGCATTCTCATTTTTGGAAGGCTATTCTCTCCCAAGGCAGCATCCCTCTTTAGAGTAAATTTAAGCATTCCTAGGGAGTATGTATCATTTAAAAAAAAAAAAAACAATCTCAATAAAAGAAAAAAAGAAATTTTACTTACCTTAAATATACAGAATAAAAAGGATTATAGCACTATGGTTGGACTTCATGGAAAGTGAGGAATAATATAGAAACAGGTTCCAAATAGACTGGAGTGAAGTTGAAATTTTCAATATTCGGTCTTCTAAAAGCAGCCCTCCCGTTCTGCCTCGGACCTCTTCCACCCACGGGTTTAGGCTCTGACAATGAGCACTGCCACCTTATGTTCTGTGTGTCCCAGTTTCACTTTCCTCAGAATTCCTGTGTACCTCTTATTCTGATTTACTTACAAAGTAGTATTTCACATTACCTAACCAAACCCTGAGATTTTGAAGTATTTCTACATTTTTTTTAAACTCTTTTTCCTCTACCTACTGATTAAATACCTTTCTGTGCCTTTTGAGTTCTAATTCCCAAAAGTGATAGGGACAGTCTCTGGCAAGCAAGAAAAAGAAATCATGATGTGATAAAGAAAAGATAAGAGAATAGAGGAAAAGAATATCAATAAAGGTCAAGGTCAGAAAATTATAGAAATTTTAATGAACTATCTTGACTTTCTTTAGAATGCTAGAAGATAAGGTCTCTATGAAATAGAACCACAAAACCAAAAGCAGAAGTCAGGCTGAGATGTCTGTCTCACTAGATGGGGTTAATGGCCAAATGGGTAGCAGTAGAAAAGTGTTGAAAAGATCCTAAAAAGTGAAAAAGTTGAAAATCCGCATTCAAGGCTGTAATCATTACAGCTCGCTCCAATTTTTTTCTCCTAGTGCACTACTAAGTCCTAGTTGCTGTGGATATTCTCCAAGAGGGAGTTTGTTAGTCTCAGGTTGGTTATCTTTTCTCAGTAGGTTTCACCATAAATTTCAGGCCAGTCTGTGAATTGATGGTCTTCTCTCAGCCACTCCGCCAACTACATTCACCATGGCCTCAGATAGGGGGTTTTTGAGTTACGAACCACATCTACTTCTGTCTCTGTAGCATGAGCATTATGCAGATTTATTTTCCTAAAAGTGGGCTGAGAGGAGATGTTATATTAGCATTTGTAATAATACTGAAAAGTTATTATTCACTAGTAGTTTGTTTGGCTTGGAAAGTCCTATGAACATGAGCCTCTTCAGATTTGAGAGGGAAAAAAATATGAGAATGAAAAAGTAAAAGCATTTGCTTTCAATCATATCCTTCTTAGCAGAAATATTAAAAGTAAGCATCCTCTCTCTGTGACATGACAGTCTAGCCTCATTTTCTCCTACTTTTTTTTATCAACTTCATAAGAATGTATTATACACTTGGCTTGACAAAATATTTTCTAGCATCATTGCTGCAAAGGTTAAATATAGCAGAAATAAACCTACTCATTACTCAGTATGAATAATGCTCTCTTTAAGACCCATCTTTCTTAGATTCTAATGACATAGTCCTTTGACATCTTATAGTTGATACCCTGACAGGCAAAGAGTGACAAAGGAAAAATTTCCTTAGCAGTTCACAAGATCTATGTTTATGGGTCAGCACTCTTAGCCTTCTTTTCTGCCTTGTTTATGTTTTCAGTTGTTGTTTGCTTGCTTAATGTGATTTTTCTCTTTCTTTGAGTGTTTGTGATTCTTCCCAGGGCCTGTAGCTGTGGGTCACCAATTTTTATTGCCTTGTATATTCTGCTGTGATTACACCACAATTTATTCATTCGTTTGAGTACTGATGAACATTTGGGTTACATTTAGTTTCTGACAACACTGAATGATGATGCTATGAATATCCCTTTGCGTGTTTTCTGGATTAGACATGCAGTCCTTTTTCTGGATGTAGAACTTGTGGGATGTGCATATGGTGAACCTTAGCAACAATTGCCAACCTGTTCTCAAACGAATTTGTCGGATTTGCAGTACATCCAGCGGGGCATGAGAGCTGTCATAGGTCCACAGCCTCACATGCACAGACATGGGCTGACTTTAACATCAGCTAACCGGTCTGTTGTGCAGTAGCGCACAGTGTGACTTCGATTTGCTTTTGCCTGGTTATTAAAGATATTGTGTGCCTTTTCATACATTTATTGGCTATTCAGAGGTTTTTTTTTTTGAAAGTTCCTTTTTATGCACTTGTCTCATTTTATCTTATTGATTTGCAAAGTTCCTTTTTTAAATATTCTATATAGTCACCAATCTATTTTCAATGTATCTTTTCACAACTTTTATGAGTCCCTAATTTTAACATATATACAATATGTCAAAGTTATTCTCTTGTTAGTTCTTATGTGTTTTGTCTTAGAAATCATTATCTTCTCAAGGTCATAAAGATAATCTCTTGTATTTTCTTCTAAAGTATTTATATATTTGACTTTCATATTGAGGCCTTCGGTCTACCTGGGATTGGTTTTCTTTTAATGGTGTGACATAGAGGGACAATTCCATTTTCCTCCTTATGTGGATAGCTAGGTTTCCCAGCACCAATTATTAAAAGATATGTCCTTCCCCCACTGTCTGGTAGCCACAGTGTTCCTATCAAGCTTTTCTATATGCATGAGCCTATTTCCAGGCTTGCCCTCTGTCCCATTTGTCATGTTGTCAACACCTACAATAATCTTTTTTTTCTGTGTCTTAATATCTGATAGTATATGTTCTGATCCATGTTCTTCAATAACATTTTCACTATAGTTGAACCGTTGTATTTCCATAAACTTTAGAGTCAGTTAGGAAATAAAAGCTATTCACTACTTTTATTTTCAAATAATATGTGTATATGTGTACTATGTGTATCCATCCATCCTGTTGATCTCTTGCTAATTCTTATGATTATTATTATTAATTTAGTTTTGGATGTTTTCATGTATACAGCCACATAACTTGATTATTAAAAGCTTCTGCTCTTCCTTTTACAATTCTGTTTTTTACCCCTTCACTTAGATTTTTGGGTTTATCTATTACAACTCCTGTTTTTAATAGATAATAGAAAATGTGATACTGATTGGATCCATTTACATTTTGGAGGTCACAAAAAAAATATTTGGCTGAATATTTGGCTCTAACCCCTGCACACTAAGTAATACAGAATAAGAGAGTTGAGCTGCCATCCTGGCTGCTATTTGTGCTGGTGCTGATCCAGCATGTCCAAAGGAGGTGTAAGGAGGTGTATGTTCCTCTGTTGGATCAGATTTCTAGCTGGAGAATCTTTAGTCAGAGAAGGATATCCAAGACCTTTCTATTATGAGAAAAGCTATGCTAAGATTCTTACTGTGAAAAAGAAAAGAAGTCTCAGCTTCCTATACATGTACAGCAGGCCTCCTTTAACAAATGGAGATGGCATAGATGGGGAAGGACTCATTTTATGTCCTAAAATCACCAGTATTTTGTACATATCAATGGACTCATGGAGAGGTTTGACCAACAGTCAACCCAAGAAATCAAATATAAGCCTGATTTATAGCTTGTTTTGGCTCAGACTGGGTCCTGCTAGAAGTGTAATGCCACTCCATTTTATTTGCACACTCAAGGATGGACCTGAAGGCTGGTGGAGAATATCAACCCCACAAGTAGGCAGGACTTTGTACGGTATATTTTGAAGTACACTTTTCCTAAAGAAAGAAGTATCAGAGGCACAATTTGCAATGATTTATGGGCAATGGCTAACCACATGCAAGAAAGTAAGGAAATTAAAAAGAAAATGGTTGGAGAATTCTCATAAAGGGATCTTGGCTAGATTTGTATTTATAGACACTTCAGAATCAAGAACAAGTGGGAACATATTTGTTTCCTTTTCAATGCTCACCAAGGAGTATTAACTGCAGGAGAGACGCTCAGTAATCAGAGGGACAAGTTTACCCGTTCTGGTCAGCTTCTTTCACTAATTCCATAAAATCTGATCAACAGACTCACAAGGCAGTTAGGATGATGCTCATTTTTGGGCCAAACAGCATAAGTATCACCTCATCGAGGCTCAATGATTACTGCCATTGACAGGACACAGTGCCACACTGCAGAGATCACTGTGACTAGCTGTTATTACAACATTTCCCTGGAGGGTTGGGAATCACCCAGTGTACATTTAATTATCTTTGACCCCACTTCTTCTCTAAATAGGCAGCTCTTTCTTTTCACTTGAGTAAAAATCAGCCTAGACGTGGATGTGTCACTGGCCATGGTGTTTCTCTAAGTACCATCAATTATAGATTTACTGAATGTCTGATTCACTATTACGATGTACAAAGTTGTTTTTGAATGAACAATTCATTTTACAATAACAATGTTACTGTGATGATGGAGTAGCCATGCCCAGGGAATTTGTCTCATCACAGTTTTCTCAGCTGTTCAATTTTATATGAAAAAATAAACTGTTTTAATGTAAAGTTGAACTGACCTTTTGAAGATTTAGTAATGGCATCACTGTAAGCTATCAGTATATTATCCTATAGGATGTGGTACGTGAAGCATCTATTTATAGGTACTGGAATAAGCAATTATGCTGCACATGAAAATGCCTGCCTTCCTTAGGCAATACTTGGTATCGTTTCTGCCAAGGTCGCAACATATTGTTTTGGTGTTCAAGATTTGTAAGTGGTGTTTCCTAATGATCCACCAGCGAATTTGTGTTTTTTTTTTTATCACCAGAAGTTTGTGCTCTTCTGGTTTAAAGGTATAATTCACTCAGCAAACAGAACACTGTTTCTATAGAATCACACCGTGCCATTTTGGATCTTTCTGCCATTGAACCAATAAGAAAGGATGAATACTGTATGGTATGAGATGCTTAATCCTAATTATCAAGAAAAAGGAGGTAGAGAGGAGTGTGTCTTGAAAACATGAAATACTAGGGGTAATTATTCAACTCCTTCATACCCCATAATAATAGAAAAAACAGACACTAATGGCTGAAGGTACTGAGTAATAGAAGTTCAGGTGCTGAGATGCTGGCGGAAGGGATGGGTGACATGGACGTTGTGGTGAGATGAAAATAGAAATATCAACCACAGCCCTGTGAAACAACACGCTGACTTTAGGAACTGAGTATGTTCTCCCTTTCTTTCAAATTCATCTACATTTATACATAAATATCTAGAGTTACATTTCCCTCTGACTTTCTCCTAATGTAATGACTATGATTTTCTTCTCTGCCTTATCATGGATATAGACTTTGCTCTTCCTTTTTTCTAATACTATATATATGGTGCATTTTTGACAGTTGACTTAAAATTTTTTTTTTCTGTAAATAATTCTGTAAGCAGAATTCTGACCAAATAGCAGAGAATGGATATCTCTCTGAGATGGAGACCAGGATGGAGGGTGCACTGGGTATCCTCTTTGGCTCTGTCATATAGCAGAGATGGACGTTTATTATGCATAGAAATCTATGAATGAAATGTGGGTAGCCAAAGTGTGAGAGATGCGTTGACACTCACAAACTTTCTTTTATATGGTATGTCTAAAATTAGAAAGGTAAATATTGCATTTTTTTTTCAGACACCGTTAAAGCTAGAATTCTGAATTTAAGTTATAAGTTGGAAGTGAGGAAGGTCCATATTTCCGGAGCATTATGGTCAGATAAGATGACTCTGATAGGAATGAGAGTTAGCAGAAACTGGGTTCCATGTCGTTGTGTCTAATTACCAGCTGCATAGTCCACAAAAATGATGACCGTGGCAGCATGTCAAAAGAGGCAGAAACTGGCTTCTTGATCGTAGTGGTAATTAAAGCCACATGATTTTCTCTGTTTCATCCAAGAATTTTGTAAGCACCTATGTGGTCTTTCTGTCCTGCACAGAATCTTGACTGATGTGTTGATTTTGTTTATTATCGTTATTCTCTTATCATATAAAGCATAGATTCACATACACACCTATATGTTCAGAGCTTACTTTAGGATTATATGTGACATGTCCTACATCTAATTTTTCAGCATACTGTTTCTAATATATCCTTACTTATGTGGTCAAGAAAGGCCTGCTTATAGTGTAATTAAAAACAGTCATGGCCTCTACTTCTGGCCAAGATATAATTACAGGGGCCAATTTACTGTCCTGTCTCAAACAACTGGAACACAGAGCATAATATATAAAACAATGGCTTCCAAGGCATTGGACATCAGGCAATGGAGAGTTATTGAAAAATGGAAAACAAACTACATAAAGCCTATTATTTCCTCAGATTATGGCTGGAGACACTTCCAGGCTGTGGCTTAAGGTTCTGACATCAGAAACTCAAGTAGAGCCAGAAAGTCTCCCTGATGTGAGGAGATGGAGATAGGAGTCTGGGCAGGCTATGGTGGCCAGACAGAATTCATATAGAAGACTGCTGCACAGAGAATCCCAGGACCACGTCAGGGGGCCCCTTCAGGAACTCAGTTGCATTTGGATCCACACATGCTTGGGAGGGAACCACCCAAGTCTGACGAGTAGAGAACTACTGAGGGCATTGCAGTAAGACAATCTCAGGGGCTCACAAAGTGCCAGAAGCATGCCTGCGATTGCCAACCATATTGGAAACCTCATAATTCATGGGGTGTCAGGTAGATTATACAGAAGGTCTTGCTTTAGTAGTGGAGAGAAATTAACCCTGAACTAAATACAGGCTTTTCTGTTCTTGCCTAACACAGTGATAAAGCAGGATTAGAAAGAAGAAAACCATTTTCAAGATTTAATGACATCCCAAACAAAGCTCAAGAATATTTGTAGAAATAAAAATTATCCATCACCCAAGAAGGTAAAATTCTCAGTGTCTGATGTCTAATCATACCTACCAGGCATGCAAAGGCACAGAAAAAACATGATTTATAATGAGGAGAGAAAAAGCAATCTTTAATGGTTAGAGGATAGCAAATTAAAGCTTTAATTAGATATCATTAGAACTATTAAAATGTCAAAAATTAAAATGACTCACCATACCAAATGTTGGCAAGGATGTGGTGCAATCCTTTCTAATGTATAGAAATCTTATACACTGTTGGCTGGAGTATGAAATGTAGTGAACACTTTGAAAATCAGTTTGTCAGTTTCTTAAAAATTTAAATAGGGACCTACCATATGAATCAGCCATAAATGTCAAAATAATTATGTTGAATTAAATAATTATACTGAGTGAAAAAATATATATGTAAAAGGGAACACATATTTTATGATTTCATTTCTCTAAGCATTCTAGAAAATAGAAACTTTCTATCACAACAGAAAGTAGATCTGTAGCATTCCTGGGGATAGAAAAGGGTCCTGGAGGGACAAGAGGGAGAAATGACAAAGGAACACATGGAAACTGGTTATAGCAGGGCATATGTTCTTTATCTTGATTGTGGTGATGGTTGCATGGTGTATGCATAAAGCAAAACCTAGCTATACACATTTTGTTCTACACATTTTGTACCAAACTTTTTCTGTGTTTATACTTCAGAAAGCTAGATTGAAAAGACAAAATCTTAAAACTGTTGAAGTATTTTTAATTTTCATGAGTACTTGTTGAATCTTGTCAAGCCCTTATTCTCCTAGCATGAAGATCATATGATTTTTCTCTCTTTTTTTCTTTTAATGTCATGAAATAGTTGCATTAATTTTTGAAGTAAAATTATCCCTGTATTACAAGAATAATCCTAACTGACAAAATTGTTTATGGGATATATTCTTTTCTAACACATATGATTAATTTCTATTCTTGTAAAGTCCTTGTCAAGTTTTGGTATTAATGTTATATGACTTTCTAAAATTAACTGTGAAAGGTTCTCTCCTAGTATATTCTCTGGAAGATTTGATAAAAGGTTGCTGATAATTTCAATAATTGAATATATAGAAATCATAAAAAGACTTATGAGCCTAAAGTACTTTTTTGAAAAACTAAATGACAGCTTTGATTTTCTAAATAAGTATAGGATTATTCAGCATATTTTTCTTTTTTGTCTTAGTTTAGATAATATTTATCTTCTAGGATGTGGAAATTTAGTATTAATTATTAAAATTATTAGTAATACAATTAATTTTGTATTAAATTAAAATACATATAAAATGAACATTTGGGGGCTAATTTCTACTTTTGCCAAAAAACAACAAAGTAGAAAAATTAGAATATTTACTTTCTCTAGTATAAGAGAGATGATTCAAAAATAATACAAACAAAACTATGTAAATCACTAGAAATATATATATATATATTTCATTAATAAGTTAGCAAGACAAATACTGAGAAACTAAGTATGCCTATCCTGTTGTTTATGAAATTCTCATGTTTGTACAACATGGAATTATAAAGTGCCTTATTTTAAGAATATTTTGTAATTTAAGAAACTTTTAAGCCATTTTTATATCATTTATGTCTTTTTAGTTTATCTCTGTTTGCAGTTTTAGCCAATATTATAATTTGCATTAATTTATATCTATTGATAATAGAAATTTTAATTGTTAGGAATACAAAGAATAGTATTCTTATGAGGAGAGGACTTTGCTTTAACAAAAATAAAATAAAATAAAATAAAATAAAATAAAATAAAATAAAAATAAATAAAAATAAATTAAAATGGACAGCACCAGGAGACTAGGACTTACCTCTTCACCTGCCATTAGGTAGCAAGTTCAGGTACTATCCTGAAACATTTTCCACATTTTAAAAAATTTATAAAAATGGCATTAGGATTAAGTAAGTTCTAATTTCCCTGTAAGGTTTAAAGCTTTAACACACTTTAATCCTAAAGTCAGTACAAACTGTGAACAGACTCACACTCTGGACCTAAAATGTTGTTATGATCTTAAAAAATGGTGGGTTAGTTTCAAAAATTATAAGAAAAAGAGAAAAGGAAAAGGAAATAAAGAAGCTGATTTATTTTTCCAGATGTTACAGAGGAAAAAATAAAAAGGAAACACATAAAAGTGAGCTATAATGGATTATTCAAAGATTATCTGCTTTCATGTTATTAAAAATATTTTCAACCTGCTAACTGTAGACTTAGGAGCTTAAACTAAGTGCTAGAATCAGCTTAGTGCTGCATTTAATACATTGATCAAATCTGCCTTATGGAAAGACAACACTCTCTTCTCACCAACCTTGCTTGATATTTTAAAATGTAACAATCATATTTATCTAAAAGGAATAACATATTATATTTCACAGTAAATTTTGTATAGAGCTTTCTCTCCTCCAAACCTCCCACTCCCACCCCAAAACACACACACATGCACACACACACACACACACACACACACACACACACACACACACACCCTTTCCCTTAGCATTCTTCTTGAGATATCTTGTTGGGATGTTCATGTAAAAAAATATATATATATACACACACACACACACACACACACACACACACACACACACATATATCTTATATATATATATGTGTGTGTGTGTGTGTGCGTGTGTATATATATATATATATATATATATATATATATATATCTTTAGATATTGAACAGAGAATTATACAACAGAAAAATAAGTTTTAAAAATAATATTGTTTATGTTGTCATCACTATGAAAATGTTTATTGAAGTAGAATAAATGTCAATGAAACTATCCAAACAGTAAATGGATGTTATCTTAGAAACTGATCATTGTGTACGTGTGAGTTTGTATACAGTCAGTATGATAGTCATCAGAACAATTAAAAAGGAAGATTTTCATGAGCTTCGAAAGTATAAGTTCTCTCTTTAGAACTGCAGTTGATCAGGTTTTTTTAAGTCAAAAGAACAAAATTAAAAATAAAACATGAATTGCCAAAAAAATTAAACCAACATATTTAGTATTGCTGCAAGACAGAATACTTAAGCTTCCATTTTTAATATTGCTTCAAGGTGGCATATCATAAAAAAAGAGTGTTATGTATAGCAGAAAACAAAAAGTTAGATTTTTTTTTAATAAGGAACTTTTAAAACTGCTAGAAATAAAATGATCAGAGAGTTAAAATGTGATGATGTAATTAACATTTAAAATGAAATAGGCACCTCATAGCCTGCCATACATTTGCAACAGGAGACAAAAAACTGAGACTGTTACAACAAAATCACAAAACAATTCTCAAAAGCAAAATGACAAAGTGGCAGAAATGAATGGCAAGCAGACCATTGAACCCCTTCAGCACACACACACACACACAAACATTCACACATCAATTATACTTAAATATTTTTGTGTAGTTACTATATCAAGGACTACAATTAAGTGGCTCTGAGATCATAAAGGGTTAAAAAACGGACTTGAATTTTGAATCATATTGAGAAGATAAAACATAAACATGATCTAATTGCTTACTTTAAAATGTTTAGTATGATGTGTCAAATTGGGGTTAAAATAAATTATACTATCTCAGATAAATTTTTATTTTGATTGGCCTGAGAAAGAAGAATCAAACTTAGTCACATTCCAAATTTCTTATAGACACTTTCATGTGTTTCCTCTTTCTGCTTTCTGTTTGTTCTTGAGACTAAACTTCTCAGTCACCAAGTTTAAAATTTGAAATTTTGTGTCCTCTCTTACCCCACTTCCAATGAGTTAAAAATCTCATTAATTCTTTCTCATGATTCCCTTCCTTCACAGCCTTTATGTTTATTAGTTAAAAAAAAATCATTTAGTCCTAGGGATTGTGCTATAGGAGAACAAAATATGGCTGATAAAAGTATGGCCAACAGTCGTGTTGGACTCCAAAATTCATGTGTTCTTTTTGTTAGAACTTTTGATCTGGTCCTCACTAATTATATTGTTTGATCTTTTCTCCCTCATTATATGTGCAAAACTCCTAATAGTTTTATTGATGCCATGCACACAGTTTTTTCTCTCTCTTCTAAGAAAAATTTGCCAAAGGTATTCATTTGCATTTTCTGTATTGCATGATATAATCCCACTATTGTTATTAGCTGTTTGCTTCAGTAAATAATAACAGACCACAAAGCATCAATCTATATGACAGTGAGTGATCTAGGTAGTTTTGGATTAACACAGCCATATCATCACTTTGTAGATTTAAAGCAAATCAGTGACTATCTGAATAAAATCTTATGCAAAAGAAGAGAAAGGAAAAGTTCAATCTGTATGGTGGCTTTGTTAGAATATTCACCAATTAATGTTGTCTGTATTTGCAGATGACATATAGATAGAAACTCCTAAGCCACCACCAAAAAACTGTTAGGATTAAAAAACAAATTCAGTGAATTTGCAAAATATAAAATAAATATACAAAATTCAGTTGTGTTTCTATAAACTAATGATGAAACATCTGATAAAAGAATAAGGAGAAAACTGTTCATAACAGCATCAAAAACAATAAAATGCTTAGGAATAAATTTAACTAAGAAAGCAAAAGATCTGTACAATGCAAACTGCAAGACTTTGGTGAAAGAAATTGACAAAGGCACAAATGGTAAGATATTCCACATGATTGGATAAAAATAATTAATGCTATTGAAATGTCTGTACTGCCAAAAGCCATCTAGAATTACAGTGTAAACCCTACAAAAAATTCCAGTGGCATTTTTCACAGAAATAGAAAAAAATAATCCTGTGGTACATGTATTGTACCACAAAATAACCTAAATAGCCAAACAAAATCCTGAGAAAGAAGAACAAATCTAGAGGCATCACATTTCTTGATGTCAAACTATACTACAAAACTACAGTAATCAAAATAGTGTAATCCAGGCATAAAATTGGACTCATAGATTCATGAAAAAGAATAGAGAGCACAGAAATAAACCCCAGACATACATGGTCCACTAATATTTGACAGGAGAGCCAAGAATACTCAATGAGGAAATGATAGTCTCTTCAATAAATGATGCTGGGAAAACTGGATATCCACAGGCAAAAATATTAAATTGGATCCCTGTCTCACACCACTCACAAAATGAACTTAAAATGGATTCAAGATTTAAACACAAGACCTCAAGTCATAAAACTCATAGAAGAAAACAAAGGGAAAAAGCTCCTCAACATAGGTCTTAGCAATAATTTTTTGAATATGACACCGAAAGCACAAGGAACAAAAGCAAAAGTCAACAAATGAGACTACATCAATCTAAAAATGTTCTGTACAACAAAAGAAATAACTAACAGAATGAAAAGGCAACCTATGGAATGGAAGAAAATATTTGCAAACCAAATTTGGTAAGGATTTGGGTTTATATATATATATATATATATATATATATATATATATATAATGTTTATATATATATAATGTTTATATATTATGTTTATATATATATATTGTTTATATATATATAGTATATATACATATATCATATACATATATAAACTTATACAAATCAATAACAAAAAAGCAAATAATCAGAGTATAACACGGACAGAACTGAACAGTTTTCCAAATAGACAACAGGTACATGAAAAGATGCTCACTATCACTAATCATACTGAAAATGCAAATCAAAACCATAAAGAGGTATCATCTCACACATGTCAGAATGGTTGTCATCAAGGAGACAGATAACAAGTGCTGGTGAGAAAGTAGAGAAAAATGAACCCTTGTTCACTGTTGGTGAGAATGTAAATTGGTACAGCCACTACGAAAAACAGTTTTAAGTTATCTTACTTAAATAGCTAAAAAATCAGAAGTCTGTGACAAAGAGAAGTGTAACTTCAATTAAGTGTTTCTATATATTTAGTGTATATTGTCCCCATAATATAGGATATAATTGACATCTGAGTTTTAGCTAAATTGTAAAAATACAAAGATCCTACTGAATTGGTTTTGTTTTTCATATAAATAGATGATAGACAATCCTTTATAAATATCTGAACTCTATGTCAAAAATATACCATTTTATTTTAATTATGGCAACTCAGAAAGCAATCAAAAACATTTTACAGTTACTTATTAGTAAATTCATAAACAATTTGTAGATAGTTCTTTAAAAAGTCATGTAGATTTATTAGAGAAAACTGAGAACATGTTTTATTGCGGCAAGTGGTATAATACATGTTAAGATCTCTTCATTCCTTCCTTCTGCCTCTCCCCACCCCACTGGGTATCTGCAAGTAAATAAATACCCAAGACAAGCCACTAGAGTATGATTTGGAAAATTATGTCAGCAAATGCAAATGCATTTTTGATGGCACCCTAATGGCCCCAAAGAGTTAATGAACCTGTTATTCTCCAAGAACCAGATTCATTCTAAAGACACCCCTTCACAGATGAGGTGTGTGGCTGATTATATTTGCACATTTGGCCAGTTGCTTAGTCATGCAAAATAAGCGATATTACGGGCCATGAGTCACCAACCATCTTGCCATATGGATATAATTTTCTGGAAATCTATCTTTTCCTGACTTTATGACACTAGTATCTTACTGTGCAATAAAATATAAGATTGCTTTTGTAAAATTGTTTTTCTCCGTTAAATATACTTTAAAAAACATTTTAAAATTTCTTTTTAAATGAAAGTAAAAAGGATATTTTAATATATCCCTTTTAATGAAATTAAGTTTAATTTCAAAATGGAGTTAAACAGCATGACTGCCCTGCTCCTTGGTGGACGTGTCCAGTGGAACCTTCACACAGCCAGCCAAGGAGTGGGGGCATCACCATGAAAGAGAAATCAGCTGGGGATAGGATGATTCATATTTTCTTCCCCAAAGTATGATGTAGGTTTGAGGTATCTTAAAATCATGCTGTGTCAAGTTCTACTTGATAAGAAGAATCATCTGAGCAGGACCAACAGTGCCAGTCTTCTCTGTGTATTCATGTTATATTTTGAAGTAGAGACCTTTTTATGCCTGCTGCTGATGTTAATGGTAAAGTTTAATATTCACTTAGTTAACCTGGTTTATTTCCCATAAACCAACACTGTGACTATTAACATTCAACCAGCAGATAAAAATTAAGGTAATTGATTACCTCAAATGTTTAGGGCTATTTATAAGGATCAAAAGTGAAATCTGAGTCTGCTGTGTTGGGGAAGTAATACAATGAACAAGACACATTTATTTATTATCAGAAAAGTAATGTGCAACAATCATAATTGCTTTAAAATTCCTAGGAATTTATTTTTCATGTTCCACAGGTATTTGTAGGTCCACAAGATCTTTAAGACACTCATGCTAAAGATGAGAAAACTCTTTTTAAATAGGTGACTTTCTTACATATTATATTGCATAATAACTTACATCAGATTATTAAATAATGTTTAATATTATTTGGAAAAAGAAAAATGTGTTACATTTTGAAGAAAATTCCAACATTTCTTATGAACATGTGCATGTGTTCACTTGTTTTGGTGTGTTTACAATTGCACATACTTGTGTCCTTTAGGACTCTTTCAATTTGAACAGACAATTCAAACTCTTTGAAGTATATAAGGAAATATGTTGAGTTAAATTAAAAAATCAGGGGAGGTTTTTTGTTAGGTATGGTTTGATTTGAAAGCTCAAACAATACTGTATGGGTTGACTTTCTTTCCATGATCTAGTTTCTACTGCCTGCAGCTTCAGGCTTCCAGCAACTCCAGTCTTACATCAACCTTACTTTGATGGTATCAGACAAAAATACAGAATGTGTTTATGCATTTCTTTTTAAACAATCACATTCAAATTTCTCTTTCCTTGGTAATACAGAGGCCCATGACCATAAAGGCCCACAACCATTCCCACCTGTTATCATAGCTAGACGGATGTGACTCTTGGCATGGGCCTTCCTGAGCTTAGTTGATTAATCCTCAAATCAGGATGAAGTCCATCATCCTAAGTATATGAATAGAAAGTGAGAGAACGAGCAATCCTTCAGGGAAATTTGACATATTATTTCCAGAAATACAGTAAATGCACGTTGAGGTGAAAAATAAATAATATTTTTACTCTTAATCATGACATAATACAAATTGTACCCCAGGCTAATCCCCTTCTCACTAGATATTTAACAGATTATTTAATGGAGACATTTGATAGGCTGTGGACATTGGGATTTGCTCTTTCTATATTCTCTTCTTTGGTATCCTGGTTCTCTGCTGTTAACCTGCATACTATGCTGGCACATGTCTGGTACTCTTTAATATTTCAGCACTTGTTCAGTTATTGATTGTTCAGGAATAACCCATTGATTACAGAAAATTGTTACTCTGCAGTTTTTCAACATGCAGGAAGGCAGGGAGGCAGAGAGGGATGGGCAGAGGGAGGGAGGGTAGAAGAATGGAACGAAGGACTTATAATCTAAACAAACCAAATAAAAATATTTTCCTGTTTTCTCTTTAGCTTCCTGGAGTAGATAAGAAAAAAATATTTGTCTTTAAAGTCTCTAAGGATGTTGAACAACAATGAACAATATTTCATATTTGAGCATCTTATTGGCTAGGACCTAATGTGTGCTGTTCTACACAACATCCTTGTTTGATTTTTTAAAACTTTATAATATAGATTTATTTTAGTGTGAAATATTAACATGTTTATATTACATAAATAATCTAGAATGTGAAAACCCAAACTGATAGGAGTTAAGCAGTCATCACTTCCCATCTCTGCTTCAGAATTAGAAATATTGACATTTACAAAATATTTACATTATGATTTCTTTCTATCATTTAAGTACATATATAATGAGGCATGTAAATCTTTTGCATTGATGTGAAACTCAACCCTAATGTAAAATAAAAATATGTGTTCAATGAAAAAATACTTTAGGAAAATATCTATGTATTGATAAAATAAGAAACAATGACTTCAATTACTTTTGCATGTTTAGAAAGTCAGAAGTAAATTTTTATTAGCTATGTTTAATATATTTGGAGATATATTACTAATATATCTTCAAATCCTTAAATATTTTTTATGTACAAGATTCTATACTAAACCTTTGAGAACATAAATCCATTTAACCTTTTCAGCAAACCTTTCTTTTTCTTTTTTTTTTTAAGTAAAGAAACCAAGTTTAGACTGTTTAAGCAAGATGTCTGTTTTAGAGGTATTAGAAATGTGATAAAAAAAATCTCTGACATCTAAGGCTTTCTCTTAATCACTATAAATTATAATTTTATAGATTATTTGTAAAATTTATACTCTATATTATATTATGACAAGATATCTAATGAAATCAGTAGCAATTAGTGAAAATTATTATAGTAATGTGATTAATTTCATTCTCTAACTTGAATTCTTAAATAAGAATTATTCTAAATAAAGTTTATTCAAAGATTGAAAACATGTACATAAACATCAGCTAATAGTCTATATGATAAAATGCACTTCAGGATTATAACCATGATATACACTTCATGTAAAGAAAAATACATTTATTGTTTGCACAAAGGCTACGATAAAAATAAATAACCATGTTAAAAAGGAAAAGCCATGAATCTGCCTTTCTCATTTTTGATAATTTCACTATGTTGTTCAAAGGTTTATTCTGGAAGTTTGGAACTGTTCAAGTGGATAATTGAGTTTGGGGGAACTCAAATGATAGATGGAATCGGTGTTAATTAAAGTACATGCCCAAGGCCTTTACAGTGCTCTCGGAAAGAAAAACACATCCCCCCAAAGCAGCCATTGCCATTTTTTCCTAATGTCCTCTTCGAAAATGTAGAAAATAAACTATTATTTGTTTTCCTTTCTAAAAATTATTCACAACCTAGAGATATAATATATATCAAGCCTTCTTTTTCATTTCCAAGCACATTGTAAAGTGAACTATCTCCAGAAAAAATACTTAAAAAAAAATTAGAGTGGACCATCTGAAAATAAAGGGGCATTAAGACTTCAAGTTACACTTTCGAGAAGCATTACATTTTTATCTAATTTTAGAAACTTTAGAGTTTAGCCATAACCCTCAACTGTATGTAAACATTTTATTTTAAAAAATGACATTGATTTCTATCCAAAAACAGTACATCGTACTACATAAGAAAGCTCAAAAAGGCTGAAAAAATGGTATGGATACAATGAATACTTGTGGGTCACTGCTGGATAATGTAAGTTTTCTATCAGATAATACTTTGAATATTTACTGGTCATGAACTGTAGTCAACTAGATTTGAAATTATTAGAAATAATGAGAGAAAATGTTTATAACTAAGCCATAAAGAATCTTAACTGATATACTGCTTTTATGTCTTATAGATTTGGGGACTATATTTTTTTCTGAAATGTTCAATTCACACTGCTCAGTTTAATTATTCCCTTTGACTCAGCTATATCATGTATCCATATTTTCCATTGGAAAAATAGCTCAGTATTTAATATTTTTGTATGCATCTTGCTTATCAAAAGCATGCTTTTGGTCTTATTAGAAAATTATGAGTCAAACAATATTGCTACAAATATCACCATAACACATGGAGCTAACTAAATACTATAATAAAGTATGTTAATGGTAATGAAATGAAACTAAGAGCAGCTATTAAATATAAAGCAAGAATGTCCATAATTGAAAACCATACCATGTCATAACCATACCATGTCATAACCATAACCAGTGAGGAGTCAGTCTTTCTGAAATGTGAGCTGTACATCAGAGCCGGAGCTTTGCAGCTTAGCCTGCCATTGCATGGCATGTGTACTGTTTATTAGAATACAGAATAGATATTGCCAAGAAATTATGAATAAATTAATATTCTTTTATGAATACTAAGTTTTGATGTAATTGCTCATTTGGTTACTAGGAAGTACACCTTAATCATCAGCCAACATGCAAATCAATGAAACCGTACTTTACTTTCCCATTAGGAACAGAAAAGAGGAATATTTTGAGAATTTTTTTCCATTAAAAAGACTCTGCAGGGAGATTATTTAACTCTTCTGCTAATTTTTTATTGTATTGTGTTGCCTAACTGGTGCTTCTTGTTTGCTGTAGGCCAATTTAACATAAACTGGAAGACTTTTCAGTCAGATTAGACAATGTGTTTTCCAAACTGGGTTCTTCATAGAATAGAAGACAAAGTAAAAGTGGTTCTTTAAGAGACTCTTTAGTGGCATCAGAAAAAAAAGGCCATGACTTTAAATGTAATAATATACTAGTTTATAACATTTTATATAAAGGAAAATGCGTTATCGATTGACTCCATCTAAATGCTATGTAGCATCAGAAAGTTTTTTCTACTTTGTGGATAAATAAATTGAAGCTCAAAAAGGGACTTACTCAAGATAACATCACTAACATATGGTGTAGTGGGAATTGGGTATGAGTTACCTCACAGTTCTGTGCTCTTGCACATTTCAGTTTCTGAGGCAGGCAAACTTCGTAGACAGTAGGGTTGCAAAAGACTCAAAGAAGTGAGGGATAGAATAAGTAATAACAGGAAAATCCATAAATTAAAATGGATAATTACATTTAGATGTAAGGGTGTTTGAAGACAATTTTTTACTTTTTACTTAGTTTATAATTTTACCAAGGTCAAACTAGGTTCAATGCCTTGAATATTCTTATCAAATTTGGTTTTAATCAGCTTGTAGGATCAAAGGTTATTCAAAGAGATCCTATGATTAACCAGCCTAGGCTTCTGGGGAAGGATGCATTAGGAAAGCACTTTAATAGTGGGCTTGATAAAGGAAGGTCATCGAAGCACATTTATATTTGGGCATTAAAAAGCACTTCTTTGAAGTGCTTCCTGATGAGATTCTACTTAGTTAAATATTCTTCCAAAATGCTCTCCTAGCATTACATCCAAATGCGGAAAGGAGGTGGGGGCGAACTAGCTTGGAGTTCCTGAAAAGGTAGAGAGCCTTATGCTTCTGTCAAGTTCAGAATCTTTTACTTTGTTGGTTCTATTCTATTCTATATATATCGAATATATTTATGTGTATGTATATATATGTATATATGTGTGTATATATATGTGTACATATGTATGTGTATGTGTGTGTGTGTGTGTGTATTATCAGTCTTTCTAAGACAACAATATTTATGGAATTGTATATTTATGGAATTGTATGTTTCTTTCAGTTAGGCAAATGCATCAGAAATGCATATACTCACCAGCACACAAATTCTATTTTAATTGATTTGACTGGAAGATTTGAATTCATTGATTGGCTCATAAAGCAACCACACAGCTAATTGAGTTAAAGCATACATTCTGATGAATATTTCCTACTTAGAGTTGTTGTGCTTCACACAGTTATGATTAGTGGGCTTCCTGTCAAAAATAACCATATCAATTTTTTGTTCAGGTAGCTTTACCTAAAAAGTTTCTGAAATTCTGAAATTCTTTGTGCACTTTTCCCTTTTGTAGTGTTTTGCATCAGTGTGTGGGTCAACGGAACCCGTTTTGTGCAGTTAGTCCTGATTCAGGCTTTACAGGGATTCTCGACCCTTGAAAGGATGAATAGCAGTCATTTTACACCATTAAATCAGTGCTTCCAGCTCCAGTCAGTAAGATGCAGACTTTACTCTTACTTCATCCTCCAAGCCAAGCAGAAAAGCCCTCACGGTTCAGTCCTGCACAGCAGCCTGGCTCCCTCTGAAGAGTGAATGATGGGAAAGGGGCCCAGGACAGGTTTCCAAAGCTCTTGTTCAGAGTAACTCTCTCTCCTCTCTGGCTGTCTGCACTGCAAACCCAAGCTGCCCTGCCCTTCTCTGTTCCCTACATCCTCTTCTCCCTCAGGGAAGGGCTTGTTCAGCCAGAGTTCCCTCTTCCTCAGCTGTGGCCTAAAGCCCCCCTCCCAACCTCCAGCAGGATGCTGGGGTAAACACAGGCTTCAGCTGGTTTGTTTCTCCTGGGCGGGATCACCGCTCCACACTGCCTTATTTCTGGTGTCCCAAAGAGATTGTTATGATCTTCTGGACTTGTAGTTATTTTAAGCTGGAGGGTAAATCTGGTCTCTGTTTCAACATCCTAGAGAAAAGTAGAACTTCATTTGTCAGCTTTTAAGGAGAAAATTAAAAAATTTGAGGATAAATTGCTAAAATATAAACTGGGAAGATAAACACATAAAGTACTCATATCAGACAAAAGGAACTTAAGGAAAAAAATAATTTGTATAATTGTAAAATGAAATAAAAAAAACATTAGGATATAAAAAATTTCTGGTGTAACTTTTTTTGTAGATGGATGTAATTACATACTCTAAAAAAACATGTAGAGGAAGAAGAAGACAAGTAAAATTTTATATATCTGCAGTTACTATAAGAAAACCATTCTTTTATTCACTATTTTGATTATTGACAGATTATTACCAGCAAATCCTTAGAAAGGATGCAATTAGTAGAGTTTATCTAATGATTATATTAAAAATCAATACACACACAAAAATAAAAACATATCTGTTTGAAGCACACATGAAATTTACTTAGAATTTGATCCACAGAAGTCTTATTATTATTAATAATATTTTTTGTTTCTTTGCATTAGCTTCAGGATCAACTCTGGGTTTAGTTGAGTGCCCTCTTCATCTGCTTTGTAGAAGTCAGTCTAATAAAGGATGTTCAAAGGAGCAAATGAAGTTCCTTGGTCTTAGTTGATGGCACAGAAATATCGATGTAATTGGCAGGTCTCAGCAGCTCATTTAATGTTGGTGTCAGTGCCGTTGGCAATGTCCCAGGTATGAGTGGGTCGCCAGCACCCATGGAGGCTCCCTGAGACAGAGCCAGGGTCATTCTAATTGGCAAACTGGGAGGCTCAGTGTCCTTTGTATGATGTTAGCTAATAATAGGGATTGGACATTAATGAAATATTAAATGAATGGTGCTTTGGAACTGAGCATCCCAACTAATATCATACACATATGAGTTCCATATAACATAAACTTTTCCAAAAATGATTGTTTATGAGTCTTTTCCTGATGTTTATACTGATATATATATATATATATATATATATATATATATATATATATAAAATAATAATATTGAAATATGTGTTATTTTATTGTAAAATGTAAAAATTTTAAATTATAAGATGTGGGAAAGTATATATCTAGATTCAGGATAAGAAAGGGTACTAACAGAAGACATAAATCATACAAGCCTTTAAGAACACATTTAATTCTGTGTGCCACATAATATAACTCAGGACTTAGCAATTCCACTCATAGGAAAATAGTCTAGAAAAATGTGTGCATATATCTCAAGAAGACAAAAAAATATTTTTTTAGCAAGATTATTTATTATAGAAAAAGATACTATGTATAATTTGAAAATATTTATATATGTGTGTCTAAATATATAATTATATAAAAATGAGAACATAGCATCTAAAATGCATATAAATACATAGAATATATGTACTTATATGTTAATATCAGAATATATTATAGCAAGTCAAATCTATGAACAAATACTATATATCATGACTGATAAAACTCAAAATCTGTTAAGTATAAAAAGAAGATTTAAGAAAGACATATCATTTACTTAGTTTTATCACAAGAAAAATATTTTTCAGTCTTTCTGTTGTTTAAGAATTTCCAAATTCATTATAGGCTTTAGCTCTTGAGAAATAGGAACGAAAATAGCTTGTGGAGGAATACATAAAAATCCTCTGTATATGTAAGATATTTTTATTTAAAATGACAACAGAATAATATTTTGAACAAACTTGACAAAATAAGAATTGACAACATTCTACTTTGTTTATAAAGTTCTGCATTAAATTATTTTGTCTATCCTGTGCCTCTGAATATATTTCAAGTAAAATTAATTTTAAAAAGAAATTAACAATTTTATTCCTCAGATTGAAAGAATTCCATCCACCATTTAATTATAGGTAGGAATCATAGGATGGTTATTAATATGAAGCTTAGCCTCATAAAATTCCTTAGCTGAAATAATTTACAAAATTCCCAGAGAGAATGAGAACCTGTGACTCACAAATGGTTGCATGTGATGCTGCCAGTATTGTGTCTGCCAACACAGATGCTGCAAGAGTCCCCAGCATCTGCGAACCTCTGAGAAGGACCACAGCCCAAAAGCCTTGTCTTAGCCAAGACATCATTCACTCACATAGGATTAAGAAAAAAGGTGCATTTACAGATATAAAAAATCATAAATAAAATATCCATTTATCTCATTTTAAGAAAATACTCACCAAAAAGAATCCAACTAAAAAAATCAAGCAGAACATAAATCTCGAGGTAAAAATCAGGTAGAATAATGAATTTTACAACATATTTAAAGTATATTTTTCTAAGATCTCTTGATGGAAGAAAATGGAGAAAAACTATTAAATAAAGAGTACGATGTATATTGGCTAAATAAAGTTAATAAATATACATATATAATTATATTACAAAATTATATAAATACATGTTAATAGATAAATATTAATAGATAATTATGATGTTCCTGAAACTTAAAAAAAATGAATATTCTTGAAATACAAATGACATTCTGTAAGGGAAAAACAATAAAATTGAAATTATAAGTGTGTAATAATCTCATTAAAATGTAAGCATTTAGACGGGGACTTGCAAAAGAAAAAAAAATACTAAAGATCTCATTAAATGGAATTGAAGTGATTTAACCAAAGGATTTCCTAAATGATTATAGTATTGTGAAAAAAAGAATATTGCACCTAAACTTACACACTAGTACCACTATGGAAAACAGTATGGAATTCCTCAAACTATTAAAATTGAAATACCATATGATCCACCAATTGTATTCCTGGGTATATATCTAAAAGAAACAAAATCACCATCTCTACAACATATCTATTCCCCAATATTTATTTCAGCATTATTTACAATGGCCAAGAAGACAGAAAATGGAAACAACCTAAATGTCCATCAGTGAAAGAATGGATAAAGAAAATGTGATTATATATGTGTATATATAAACACAGATACAATGGAACATGGAATAATGAAATACCATGCAGCCATAAAAGAGAAGGAAACTCTGACATTTGTGACAATATGAATAGACCTTGAGGGCATTATGACAAGTGAAATAACTCAGACAAATTAAGGAGAATGCTGTGTGACCTCACTTATATGTGAAATCTAAACAAAACAAAAGGGAATAGATTGGCGTTTGCCACAGGAGAGTGTGGGGGATGAGGAAAATGGGTGAAAGTAGTCAAAAGCTACAACTTCCAGTTATAAAATAAATAAGTTCTGGCAATATGATGTACAGCATGGTGACTACAGTTGACAATACTGTATTGGACAGTGTCCTTAATTCCATATAACATAAATCACACTTGATAGTCTATGTGTAAGGGGATTTAATGAAGGAAATGTATGTGTGTGAACATATACACATATATATGATACACTGTAAAATTTTCCAAGATTATTGAGAGGGCATAAATATCTCTAATCTGACTCTCAAGATAAAACACCTCACAACAACAAAACAGAACTGCACTTCCTAGGAAGCTATGCCACTGCCACACCTGATTTCCTGAATCGGGACACTTTGTACAACTTCAGACATCAGACCTACGCCAGTTCCCCCAAATCAATACCAGAAAATGGATATCTTCTTGAGTGCTCTTTTCTCTGAATACTTCACTTGTAAGATCAAAGCCTGCACAAATGCATACCACTAACAGACCTTAAAATACTACCTTAATCCCAGATATCAAAGGTTGCAAGTTTTTTTTATGTGAGAAATAGTTTGGGAAGAAACAGAGCAAGTTAATAAATAAGACCAGACATATTTATATTTATTTGCAATTTTAGATGTATGAAATAGTTTTCCCAGATACAAATTACTGATTACTTTCTTGGCACTCTCTCCAAATACTGTAATAATTTATATTTCCACTAGCAAGGTGTTAATATTTTCTTTTCCCGCATTGCACATAATATATCTCATTTTATAATGTTCAGAATCATGGTGGCAATATATTGATGCTCCACTAATAAATTATTTTGTCATATCTATTATATTTTCAGCAGAATTTTCATGTTATTTATGAAAGCTTTAAAAATCCATTTGTTAAATCTGATTAGTATAGATATTAAAAAAGATATCAGTAACGTGTAGATTTTTAAAAGTCTTTGATAAACATCATTTGTTAAAATATATTCATCAAATATATTTCTAATTTTATAAATGGTATAAACATATGCAATTGAGAAGGGGGTTAAAATTTTCTTTGGACTTGAAATTTATATGGGATTAGTTTAAAATACCCAACTGCATATTGTGTAAAAAAAAAATTTTCTGCCCCAAACCAAAGTTTATGGAGATTTCTGGAGGAAGAAATAAAGGAACATTTTCACAATAAATTCTAGCATCAGTTTCCTGTTTAACAGCAGGTATCATTAATGTATGTATATCTATTCAGATATAGTTTTAAATATAAACATTCATATATATCACAAAGCACTGAAAATTGTGATAGATAATTTGTGAAGCTTTGGGGAAATTGTGAAGAAGTTCAATCAAAGTACCTTACTAAAAATAATCTTACATTTAAAGTTCTTTTGTTAATATATTCTCACTCTTTAAAGTCATTTTGTCTGCCCACCTTACCAAGGATTTTCCTTCTGACTTGCACTGAGAACCTCACTAATATGTAATAATATCAATAATATATTGAGATTATGCAGACACACACACACACACACACATACATACACACATACACATATACATATTCTAGGCACTGTGCATTACATGTAATGCCTAATTTAATTTTCATCTAAACGTTTTGATATAGTTGTTATTCTTATCTTTACTATGTAGATGGGTAAACTGTTGTGTTTAAAAAGGTAACATGCAAAATATTTGTACTTGAAATATGGTTCCAAATATCTGTCATCTCTTTTCGGAAAGATTGCTCATGTAGAAATTAGAGGAGTGTCTGGGGTCCTAGACTTTGTTATAGATACAATTGTCGTGAACCCGGCTGCCCTCCAGCATGTGAGAACTCTCTTAGACCCTCTGTTGATAATTAAAATCTGTCTATTTCCTTTCCTGTGGGCTCTGATAGACTCCTGAGATAGTACACACAGAGGGCAGGAGTATGTTTATCATTTTATATTCAAGGCCTTTCACAGTGTCAGTGTTAGTCATTATGCATAACAATAAATATTTATTGAATGAATAAATACATGAGTGTATAATTAAGGAATCTCAAAGGAAATGAGATACTGAGAACATTGTAAACCAAACTGATATCTGATTTTTGGTATGGATGTCAAAATCACTGAAAAAATTAGAATTACATGTGGATCAATAAATATCCTGCCAAGATAAAACCCATAGATACATTATAAATGGTCTGTATTCATGATTTTGTGGTTGAGGGTTGAAATGAGTATATATTATACTCATCAATGTTAAAGGCTCTTTTTTTGGTTCAAATAAAATGCTAACACCCATGAGTCATATTTCTATTTCAGAAGCATAGTAAGTATAGACACAAATATCCCATAATAATAAACTAGTTTATAAAACTTGTATAGAAATAATATGATCAGTACTTAATAGATTTAAAGTAACATTATATAAATTACATTATGCTACAGTGAACACTTCCAGATAATAATACTTGAAAATGTTATATATCACACCGTAGTTAGCTGTTTTTAGTATTCTTTAAACATTATATGTTGAATTTCCATTTTGGAAATCGATTTGTCTCACATGAATTTATTCAAACATGATTTTATCTATTTAATTCTTTAATGGAGACAGTCATATGACATCCAGTTATTAAGTCATCATTCAGTATTAAAATTCATATAGAAAAGGATCAAAAATCAGAAAAGTCTTTTTTCCAAAAAAAGAAATTTCATCATTTCCTGTCTAATTCAAAACTAATTCAGAAGAATATTAAAATGACTTCATATTGACATTAGAAAACTTGGCTTCACAGTGATTAATCTCATAGATTTCTCCCCAATTTGGACTGTATCTTAGCCTTTTCTGTGATCTTCTCTGCTCTGATTCCTTAAGCGCCTAACTTCAGCCCACTGCCCTTTTCTTCTGTTTTTACTCCAGGATGTAATCTGCACAGTAAAATTTGGCCAATATTCAGTTCTAAATTTCTAGCTCAGTTGAAGACCTACATAAAAAAATTAAAAATCTGCTTGCGCATTTTAGGCACATGTAAAACCCTAATTATTACTTCTTTTCTTTTTTTAACTTTTTTAAATTAAAGGTGACATCAATTATTATATTAGTCTCGAATGTGCGGCATAGCAGTTCAACATTTACATACCTTACGAAGTGCTCACCACAATAAGTCTAGTACTCATCTGGCCCCATATAGTCATCATGACCTTATGCTGTACACTACATCCCGTGACTCACAGTGTAACTGGAGCTTTGTACTTCTTCCTCCCCTTCCTCCTTTTCACCCATCCCTCATCCACCTCCCCTCTGGGAACCCTCAGATCTGTAATTATTTACAACCTCAGGGAAGATTTGTCCCTCTCCCTCTAGTCCTCTTCTCTTAGATTCTCACTAGCTTCCAAGCCATAAATCTAAAGGTCATTATGCTGCTGGTTTTCAACCTCTATCACCTCTTCAAGGAATATATAAAATATGTGATAACACATTTTATTGTCACAAAGTAAACCAAAACCAGGTATCTTAAAGTGCTGTAATACACTAGATAATAAACAAAAGATTGCTCATCCAAAAATGTCAATATAACCTGTTTTAAAAGCAATATGCTACTCACAGTGTGTCAATCTAAAATCCTCCTCCTTTTATTGTTGCAATGTCTTAAATTTATTTCTGATTTTTGATCTCTAATACCAATTGCTGTTTCAATATCTCATAAGATCTTGGCTTTCCTACTGCAATGTTTTCCAAAATGTTGTGTGAATTGAATCATTCATTTATTTACTCAACAATTATTTCAGTGCCTTCAGTGTACCAGATATTGTTCTAGGCACTAGGAATAGAATAATGAATAAGTCAGACAAAGTACATTCTTTTAAATAACTTCATTCTTGTAAAAGGAGACAAATTCGAATTTTCAATGAAACATTATTTTATTATCTCACAGCCAAACATAGGCACAATTCACCATTCACAGTCTTCTTCCTGTGTATTGTGTTTGAAGATGCTGTGGAGTGCACAATGATCATAGTCTAATTATTCCCTAAACACAGAACCAGGGCTCCAGTCACTATCCCCTTCCTCACAACTTGTGCTGCCCATGAATAGTTAAGATCCTTCCACACAACTCACCAAATGACCTCAGGACAATTACAGCTCATGCTACCAAGTTAGTTTCCTTAATTTATTTTATTTTATTTTTTAGTTTTAGCCATCATGGATATTCCCAGATCTCTTGAAAACTAAAAACTTTAAGAAGTTTGTTTTTCTATCCAGATTTCAATTTTACTATTAATCTGACGCAAGAATTTTAGAAAATATAGCCTGCAATTTCTACAATAAGAACTATTCGATTCTGTCAGCTAATAATTTTTTAGAATTTCATATGAATGCTTATAATTGATATTTTCTTATGTTCTTCTACTTTTTAACCCATTTAATAATCATGGTTACAGACTGCATATATTATGTTTCTCTCTTATCTCTTAAAATGAAATGTATTTTTTGATTCTTGGAGTTTTACCATTTGGATCTAGAACATTTTTGCATAGTGAGTTATTTATAAAATTTTATTTAATTACTTGTGTATTATTTATACCGTCTTGAGGAATTCAGCAACCATAGGTAGTACCATACACCTGGGGGCGAGAGGGGGGGGGGAGAGAGAGAGAGAGAGAGAGAGAGAGAGAGAGAGAGAGAAAGAGAAAGAGTGTGTGTGTGTGTGTGTGTGTGTGTGTGTGTGTGTGTGTGTGTGTGTGTGTTTTGTTATCTTCCTCCTCATATCTATATATGTGACTGGGGTTTTGTGATAGAACACATCTTTGCTACTGATAAATTTTGCTTGAGATTAATATTTCACTGGCTAATCATTAAAATGCAAAAGTGAGAGATCTGGTAGATCCCCAGATTACTAATACACTTATTATTAGTATGTGACTTTAACAAAAAGTTCTTTCTAGTTTGTATTTCTTTGAGAATTTTAGTTGGAAAACAGTTTGGAAATCTGACAGGAATCAACTTTTCATACAATTTTTTCACTCTAACTGGCAAGATCAGAAATGCCATGAAAAGTAGATTGTCACACAATATTTGTTCTACTTCAGCTGGTTTCTGAACTCCTACAGACACATTGCCATACACACACATACATAAAATCACATTCTAAAAACTAAAAGGAATTAAAAATGGGGAGATAGCTGCATTCCATTATTCTCAAGGCTTTCTCCATATTAAAAATTAATTGATCTAAATTACAAATAAAACCTAGTGACTTAATCTTATTTTTTCATTTATAAGTGAACTGAATGTATTTTATAACTGCTGGTTAAGGTTGTTTATTATAAAAATATTCAAACCAGCTCAAATTTTAGATAAAATGTAAATTTAGTTTTTAAATATGTGACTGCCTATTAAGATATTCCATTCACATGCTAATTTTACTTTTAAAAGAATTAAGACATGTACATAGAGAGATAACATAATAGCAACATATTATTTAACAACCCAGCTCATTTAATTTCATTTCATTTTACTCTAGGCACAATTAAGTCTGGAGAGCATAGTTCATATGTTTTATGGAGCATTGAACTGGTAGCCTCAGAGAGAATCATGACTGCTACTGCTGCTGTCTCAGGCAGAGTGGGGGATAATAGACCAATCTTCCCTCTTGATGACTCCTACCTGACCAGAGAAGATGAGATAGTAGAGGAATTGAATCATTTTTAAAGAGGCTTTTGTGCAGAATGGGGAGCAAACTATCAATTGAGTTGTACTTGACAGAAAATGGCACTTTTGCCTTTGGGCATCTTTTTAAGAGTAAGAACAAATTTATTTTAATACCTTCTTGATTTCATACGATGAATATGGATTCCCCTCATATCAGAATAAATGGTACTGTATCTTGGTGTCAGTACTATTATCATAGATAACTTCATAGAAAATAGAGAATATAACCACATTGAAGCTAATTTCCTGGGACTGATTTTTTTAATATATATACATATATAAAGATAATACAATTGAAAAGACAGGAATTACCACTGCACTACATTACAAAGACAAAAGAATACTGAAATTCCTAAATAGTAAAATACATGCCAATTAAGCTCTCACTTTATAAATTAGTGATGAAAACACTGGCTCTTTCTGTGAATCACAAAATATCATTAATGCTATTTATGTTTCTATTGTTTTACTTATCTATAGGCTATGAAAAATAAAAGCTATCCTATATCTTCTCATTAACCATAAAATAAGATGAATTACCTATATTATATTTTTATTTTTCTAGTACTTTGGACTTTCATTGGCTTTATCGAATTTTCTATTTTCTCAGCTTTCTGATTTGATTTTTTTAAAACTAAGTAGAATATCTTTTTTCCCTCAATTTATATAAATGTGTGTTCAAGTAAGGCAGGTGGAGGGGCACATATGTATATGATTCAATGGATTCAAATGAAGAAGGAGTAAGTTTTTTCTTTTTAAAAAAATTTAAATCTCTTTGTGACAAGCCTACCAATCATTAAAGCCATTGAACTGTGCCCTTCCCTTGGCAGAGCAATTTGCTAAGTATTACTACTTTAAGTAATCCAAGACATGGAGAGGATGGACAGGTATCAAGAGAATGAAAAACTTTGCAATCTGCATCAGCATGACCAGGGTGATAGTATCCTGTCTAGAGCAGCACGGCTGAAAAATAACCTGTGATGGAAAGCTGTGTAAGCAAGCAGGAGATGTTAGGATGGAATCTTCTCACATCTCCTTTCCCTGGTAATGCATATCTTCAGAAAGGAAAGAATGGGAAACAATAGAGTTTGTACCATCAGTCCATCCTTAGCAGTGCAGAGCATAGCTGCACTCAATCTTACGTTCTAAGAGAAGTAAACTCATGCTATCAATATTCTTCCTTTCTTCCATTATACCAGTTTTAGAAACAACACTAATCCTTTTTCATTTAAGACTAATCCGTGATCTTTATCCAATTCTTTCTGTTCTCATTTTGTTTGTGATCAGTGCTTATTCACTCTTCCTTCTCTCTTTTCAATGTTTTCTTTCAATAACAATATTAGATCCCAGCTATAAACATCCTGAAATACCTCATGTTTTCAAAGAAACCCTCCTTCAGTTGATCTGAGGAGCTGGATTCTGAAATTCACTCATTTCTAGTCGTATTTTATTGGGCCCTGCAATTCTGTCACAGAGATTAAAGCACACACTATTACATGATTTCTTTTTAATCCTGTGTATAGCTCAATGTGTTTACTCCATGTTTCTTGCATACTCTAGCAAATGAATGATCAGCATACCCAATCCCACTGTTAAAGTGGTTCCATATGTATTTCCATAAGAATTTACAACTAATCATGCAGGATTAATCCAATAGCATTTTAGCCCAGGAGATTCCTTTATTTTTATTCATTACCATAGTGCTATTAGTCAATTTATAAATAAATACATGGCTTATACTTACTAGTACACCTAGACTAAGACTCTTTATCTTTTAAATTGAAGACTCATAATCTATCAGATCTTTCATGTTGACAAAAAGAAAATTAAAATTTCACTTTGGTAATCATATATTTCGCCAAAAATGTACTGAAAGCTATTTTTCATTTTGTTACTGAAATATTCATTAATAAAGTTAAACAGTTAGGGAACTTTTCAAAGCTTTAAAGCACACTTAAAGGCAACTTAGAAAGAATGCCATAGGATTTTTAAAGGTTTTATAAAAGGAATTCATAACTCGCTCATTAACTGATCTGAATGCTTATAATTTTATTCCCAAATTTAACTACTTCTAAATAAATTATTTCAAGTATCTGTGGTATTTCTTTTTTCTTCAAATTATTTCATTTGTCTGTCTTCTGTGCAGATAGAAAATTATTAGGCATTATTTAACTCCCACTATACTACTTGAAATTTGCTAAGTCATTTTTCAATGAAAAGTTAAGAAATATTATATATATGGCATTGTAATTATTTAGAGAAGCTATCTAGCAACATTATTTTATTTTATTTATTTTATTTTTTATTCTTTTAAACATTACTTTAGAATTTAAAAATATATAATGAAAAGAAAATCTATCATTTCAGTGAGTCATCTGACTACATAATTGTCATTTAGTGCCTTGAATTACACTATGCATCATGATTGACACAAATAGTTGAAAATCTATTTTGAATGACACTGTAAATTCATGTGAAAAACTTATTGTGCCAATAACTTGCACTGGAATAGGAAAAGAGTTTTAATCTTGTTTTATTGGAAAATTCTGATCTGATAGACTCAATAATTCTCTCTGATATAAAAAGAGATATAAGCAATATTAACTATTATTCCTGATTTATAAGATTTACTAGAAAATATGCATATTTGGTTAATAGCACAAGATCAAAATAAGGCTATGGTCATGTGTAAATTTACATTAGGAACCATTGGGATTACAGAAAAAAATATTTTTAATTTTTAATCACAAGACCAAGCAAATCAGAAGTTCTGCAGAAATCAATGCCTAATTAGTAAACTAAAGAGTAAGTCAATTATTTTATTATAGAAATGTTGAAAATCTAGGCAAAGTTTTACTGAGAGGCCTTTATATATACATATATGTATACATATACACACATACCCACAATTCCTTTTCCAAAACTCTTAAATCTCAAGTTCTGGAAATAGTCACATGATTTATTAGTGGAAAATAGTATGCATTAGCATGAGTTATTTGTGATTTTTATATATTTCATTGTAATTACATATGTTTTGTTAAAAAATGTTAACATATGTTAAAATATGTAAATTTAGAATTTTCTGCAACTCTCCTGGGACTATATGTGTTCATTAACTTTCTAAATATGAAAATTCTGAATTCAGCAAGACATGTCCTAAGAGGTTTCTGATAAGCAGTCATGAATATAACATCAAGAAACATTAATTTATATACCTCTGTCCATTTATACAATGGCTTATTTTTTAAAAAAATTATTAAATACCTGTATAATATAATGTTTAACTGCCTGCATTGGACTTAGTGCATAAATTTCAATATGTGCCAGTAAGTTGGCATTGAATACAAGACTCTACTCTTTCTTATGATACCAATGGATTTGTTAAAATGGTGCTAGTTTATGCTAATGTCTTGGCTAACTATTAATCATGCTTCATTTCACTCTCAGACATGCCAGAATTCTGACTATAAATTAAATATCTTTCTCTTCCTTCCACTCTTCTACTCCCTTCATTCTCTCTTAGGATCCCTCTGTCCCCATTCCAGTCCTAAGGAAGTCCTCCATTGCTTTCAAGATACCCCATATCCAGTAAGCAGGTTAAGACAGTTATGACTGAGTTCCAATGTCAGTCTGTATATTAAATGCAAGCAGTTATTTATTGTTTCTTTTAAGATAAAATAAAATTGAGCCAACAATCATATTTTAGCACCATAGCAGATTACAATGAGTACTTCACGGATTCCTCTTCAACCTGGGACATAGTTTTGGGGATGGGCCAGATGGAAGAAGAAAGTAGGCAGAGAAGCAGAGACACAATGTACTATGCCTGTAAATGGGGCTGGCTTCTGGTTTTGTCATGACTATTATTGTTCCTTATGTGTTCTGTAGTACATTTATCATGCACAGCTTGAATGTGAAACATAGTAGGTAAGGTCAGTTTTCCTTATAGCTCAACTCAGTTAGTTTGCTGTCAAGGCATGCTCCAAGACTTCTAGTCTGCTTTCTCCTTCACTCTCTGTACCTAAATGTGTGTGGATGAGTTTATGGTTTATTTAGGTTCTGTGAAGATATTGTATTTAGCTGCATGCCAAGTTCCCAACCATTTTCATTTTCTTATGGTTACTGTTATACTAGTGTTTTTTTAAAAAATAATTTTTAATATATTTTTTATAAAAAATAAAAAAGTGCTAAGCAAAATAAAATTTTTAATAAGATTGTTATGATTAAAATTGTTTTATGGTATTACCATTATTTTTTGTACATCAAGACAGTCTTTATTATTAACAATAGAATAAATTTTAATTATTTTGTTTCTTTCTACTTTTTTAAAATTTTGTTGTTAAGAGAGAATATGATTCTATATAGAGACAACACTTCACTAAGTCAATACAGTTATTATCTTCTCTAAAAATTCACGAACTGACCACCTCTCTCAAAACAACTTAAAACCAACCTGCCTTGGGCAAATACATGCTATTTACTACTGTTCTATTTCACCCTGATCAAATGTAACAGATGTATTGCTAATATGGACCTAATAAGGATCTTGAGAAGTTCCTTTAACAGATTAGAGTGAACATATGAGCAGTCAGAGAAAGTTTAGAAATTGTATAATCAACAATATCTCCATGTCCGTTAGAAACAAAACCTATAGATTAAATCATCACTTTGTAACTTTTCCTGAAGTATTTATACTCTCTCATGCATGTGCTCGCTCGCTTTCTCTCTCTTAAAACAGCATTCACTCAAGTAGAGATTTCCAGTTGAATTATTTCTCCAGTTTTTGTTGAAAAACACTTTATTTAATAGAACTCTACTAGCGTTCTTTGATTATAAGTTTATAGACTCTATCTTGTTAAAAATCAGGGCCTCCTTAAGTTTATAGACTCTATCTTGTTAAAATTCATGGCCTCCTTAAAATATATCATCATTCGTGGTAAATTCAAACTTCTTCAGGGAAAATAAATTCTTAATATGTTTTTAAAATTCTTTTAATCTATATTGCTAATTTTTAATTTTACTATGCCCCTTTTAGAACACATAGGACACCAATTTTTTTTCTGAAGGCTTTAGTTTGCTGTACAGATTTTCCTGTTTATGTTACATTCTAACTTTGGAGCTGAGTCAAGTGTACATACATAATTTGAAGAGTGAATTCAAATACTTGTTCAGGCAGAAAGCTGTATGCATTTAGATAAGAGGGTACAAGTAACAGAAGGGAAAATAACCTTGGAAATTGTCTTCTGTGTTTGCTAATTCAATATGTTTAGCTAAATAAAATAAACTTTATTATCAATTTTCAGTTTCTCTTTAACATAAAAATACAGAGGTGTTTATAGAATTAATGTTTTTCAAAAATAGATTTATCTGAAGTTACTTATTTTTACCATAATGTTTAAAGAGGACCTACTAACAAACTATACAAATGAGAAGACTCAACCCCAAAACTTTTTGCTCTTATATATCTATACAAATGGCTGAATGTATAAAACAATATTTTTCCTTTTTAAGCTAAAATTTGTTTTTATAAAAAAGCAGTGGTATCATCTAGTAAAAATGTTTAGAATTCTAATCAGGCTTTCTGCTTTTTATTCAATGCTTAGTGCATTGGACATGATATTTTGTCTTCTCATTTCACAATTTCAGTTTGCAAAACAAGCATTGGGGAGGGTAAATGCATAATATATTTTAAAACATATATGAAACATTTGACATGAGGTGCTGTGCCATTAATCCCAAACAATGGTTTAGTCAACATGGCCTTTCTTTTCTCTGCAACAGCAATGTTGGGGCTATTTTAATAATCAATTAATAAACAAACATTTATTTATTATAAAAGTATTTTATTTCAAGGAACGCAAGCCTATTTAATAGCAAATTAGAATGTAATTATTATAACTTCACCAGAATTTCCTAAGTGGTAATAAAAAATTTTGATCATTAATTTGTCCAACACTTTTTTTTAATCAAAGGAGATCAGAATTTCATGGGACTGATTTTCAAGAACTAAGATGATTTTAATAAAAAAAAATCATCAATAACTGTAAACATACAACTGTGATTTGGACTTGATTTTAGATAGCGATCATGTAAATCGTCATTCTCAGTATATTCTACTATCCACTCACCTATAATCTACATTTGCTCAGGTTGAAATGGTAAAGTCTGGCTACAACAGGATTAATTTTGACTATATTTGTTATTGTGTTCTCAATATAAAGAACACTTTTCTTTTGGAACAATTGAGAAGGTGGCCCCATTTCAAAGTCAAAGTTCCTTGCTGCTCTTGATTAAGTCACATAAATAAATAAAGTGCGTTATGACCATCATCACCAAAAAAATATTCCAATAGCCATTTTCTTTCAACCTGGGATTTAAATTATAAATATTATCCTTAATAGCTGGTAAAAACTGAAAATACCAATTCACTTTAAAAATACCAATATTTTACATTTATTTAAACATAAATATGGAAAGATACTGTTGATATAGAATCTGAATTAGATTAATGTTAATAAGCATTTTATTATTTTTGATGTAGTTTGTTGTTCCAGAAGGATAAATTATTTTCTGGTTTTCAAGCCAATGTGAAATTCAAGGAAAATTTCAGTCCATGGTCATTAACATACCCTGATAACCTCTAATAATTATATGCAACATTATGCCACCTACAAAAATTGAGTTGAAATGCATCATTAAGCAGATACTATATATAGCTGGTTTCTTCTTATTTGTACAAAGTTAATAATATATTACATGTTTTACTGGCTTACCTACAAAATTAAGAAGAATGATGTCTGGAGCAGATCAATGTTTTTAACAGAAGGTAATTTTAAAACAAGAAGGAATCCTATTTGTGCAAGGAAACATAGGGGCAGATAATGGGTCTCATTAAATGTCAGATCCCAGAGGTCAGAAATGATGCCACACTTCATAATTTATTCCCCTTAGTGTACCCATCAGTGCTACTTAAAATTCAAAAGTTCAAAGGGATCTTAAGTCTCATTTAATAATTCTGTTTCTTTTTACATGTTCTTAACTGATTATATACCCATAGTTTAAAACATCTCTGGTAATGGTGAATTCAGTATTTGTTAAGGCCGATTATCTTTAGTCTCATGACATAATAAATACTTAATAAATCTTTTGAGTTTAATTGAATAATTAATTAACTATCAATAAATTAATGTCCTACTCCATGGGAAAGAAGACATCTATAAAAGACAGACACTCATGTTCCTTTGAGGATTTTCTGTTTAAGACTTCTTATATCCTTTCACTACATATGTTAAGTATTTCAAAGAGAGAAAGAGAGAAATGATATTCTGTCTAGACCTACTGATCCTATTAAATGTATCTGATAGGGACTTAGGTTCACTAATTTTTTTCTTTTAATGGAATTAATGGATTTGGAAGTGAGTTACTAAAGGTTTTAGGTTCTTCTCCATCATGTCTTTTAGTTGACGACACTGATGCCAGGAGATAATTAAGTATTGTTCAGATCATTTTTTGAAAAATCAACAAAAATCTTTTAACTTCTGAACCAGAATAATAAGATTATTATTGAGCTAACTAATAATTATCTAAAACAACTTGCAGGAATTTTACTTTTATAAAGAATCATGGGAATACAAAAACCTGATAGTTATAAAGGAATCCAATAGGATAAAACACCCTCTAGCTGATACAGGGGGAGAGAAAAGATATCTTTCACAGTCAGTAGTCAGACGGTCTATAACGTAATCATAAAATATTCCGACTGCTCTCCTGCAACTCTTCTATTTTTGAGCACGCGCTTAAAACAGAAAGTCATCTAGAGAGGTTGTAATTCATATCCAGTGATTGGCTCACATGAAGCTGAGACTATAATTCACTGTCGTAATTATTTAACAATCACAATATTATAATAACTAAAAACTAGAAAGCAAAGTTACCTACATGTTTTGATGATGAAGAAAGATCCATATACCTATTAATTTTAAAATACAAATTAAGAGCAGATTTACAGAATAATTTCATTGTGGTACAAAGTGTGTGTGTGTGTGTGTGTGTGTGTGTGTGTGTGTGTGTGTGTGTGTGAAAGAGAGAGAGAGAGAGAGAGAGAGATAATAGATATGGGAAATTTAGAGGTGCATAAGAGAAGGTTTAAAGTGGGTCTGTCTTATTGAGTGGGTAGTCAGCTCTGTGGGGTGTGGAAAACTTGGCAAAATTAGACTAATGTTTTTAATTATGTATTTTCTGTATGCTTCAATTGTTTTTGACTTAAATATTTACTGTTTTATAAATTAAAATAATTACTCCAAGGAAAGATTACTACTGAATATAATATACAGGGAGAGAGATTACATGTCAATGAAAATGTTATATTGTGGGTCAGGTTTTACACAGAAAATTTTAAGACTCAGCATTTATAGTGGTGTTCCGATAAAGTGCAAAGTGAAAAGTTTTGAAAATTTGAATGCATGCCTATGTCTTAAGAAAAGGAGTTAAATATCAGTGCTTTCTGGTGCTATGAAGTGAAGTTTAAATACAGAGTTCAACCACAGCTTTTTAGAGTGGGACTGGAGGTACTTACCAAAATTAGAGAGGAAATACTTTAATTTAAAAAATTAACACTATTTTATTTCATACATGTGGATTTATCAGAATCAATTAGAGAATTGTTTTCTCCCTCTCAAGAGCACAGCCATAGTCTTTCATCTTGAAATTGTCTTTTCCTGACTTTGAATGCATCAGGCAACTATTACAAAGCATTTTTCCCCTTAAAAGTCTAAACCAGGACTTTCCAATTTGATTATGAAAAATCAATATCTATATTTTTTAATTTTGTGAGAACAGTTTTTTGCACAATTATGATCTAACGCTAGTAGAGTTCACTTCCACCCTCAACTGCAGCTTCGTGTCCATGGAGACTGTGGTGTGATGTGGGGTTGTGAGTGAGCAGCAGAAAACTCTAAGTCTTGTAGGGAAGAGCAAGAAACTAAAAACAGTAAAATGACTAACTCAGAAAGCCTGCATTCTCACAGACCAGGCACGTCTGGGGAAGTGGAACACATGTCTCGTGCAGACAGAGCACCCTAGATTGGAGGTCCCGTGGGACAGTGGGCTGGATGTGTGTGCACCTCAACACCAAATGTGGTGTGTCATGATCTCTTTAACAACTGTCTGGTGGCACGAACAAGGCCAGTGTGGTAACACATTTATTACTTGCTCTAGGAGATAGTAGTCACAAATATTTCTTGAGCTCTCCTATCTGTCTCAGCTTCCTTCACAGTTAGGTTGGTGCCCCTCCATTTGGTTACTGTGAGGGAACATCATCATGCCACTGGGGGGACACTTACTAGTGGCCTCCTCTAGTCTTCCCTCCCCTGCTGTCACTGAGACCTCAGAGAGCAAGCAATCCACATGGTGCGATTACATGGCAAAGGGCCTGCTGGCTCATATCAGGATCTATGTGACCAAGAAATCAAATTGCAGTGAAGTGAATCACCAGGACTTCAGAAGGTATTTGAAGTGACGTCTGGCATTTCTTATCTTGACAAATGTCTCTATTTGTACGAGACACATAGACTTGAACAACAGTCATCTTCGCTGCGCACATGATGACGCGAAGGCATAAAACTGCAGTTTTATCTGATGAGAGTATAGAAACCTTGATGTCAGTGAGCAAAAGCTCGTCCCCAGATCTTGATTTCTGAATAACATTCTTAAAGAAACCAGGGCTTCTGGGCAGTAGGGATAATTTCAGGGCTGGGATAAGGGAATTACAAGACGAACCTGAAATACTGTGTTCAAACAGAAAGCGAGGAAGGAAGGGCTCAGTGGGGACATGTCAAAAGCACATCAAGTCCACCAGGAAGGCTTTCACTGGTAAATCTGTGACATTATGTAAATAAATAAAAATAGTCACAGATTGTAACTGTTTTTTTTTTTAATAAATGTTTATTTATTTTGAAAAATTTATTTATTTATTTATGGCTATATATAGTACTCATATTCTGTTCTGGTTACTTTTTGTTGTTGCAAGTGTATATTAAAAAAAATACCACCCTCCCACTTTCTCCTTTTTGACAATCATCAGTTTGTTCTTTATATAAGAGGCTGTTTCTATTTTTTATTTATTTATTTTGTTTTGTAGCTTCTACATATAAGTGAGACCATAGGGCATTTATCTTTTTCTGTCTGACATATTTCACTTAGCAGAGTACCCTCTATGTCCACCCATGTTGTTGCAAGTGGCAAGATTTCATTCTTTTTTATTGCAAATAATATTCAATTGGATATTATTCAGCAATAATATAATCTATGATATTGTATATGTACATATATTTACATTTTCTTTATCCATTCATCTATTGATAGACATCTAGGGTGCTCCCATATTTTGTCCATTACCAGTAATGCTGCAGTGAGCATAGGGATGCCTATATCCTTTTAAATTAATGTTTTAATTACTTCAACAATTAATTAATAATGTTTTAATTAATTCAATAAATACCCAGAAGTGGGATTGCTGTATTTTAGAGCATCTTTATTTTTAATTGTTTTGAGGAATCTCCAAACTATTTTCTATAGTGGCTGCACTAATTTGCATTCCCACCAACAGTGCATGAGGGTTCCCTTTTTTCTACATCCGTGCAGCATTTTTTTGTTGATTTATTGATGATAGCCATTCTGACAACTGTGAGGTGATATCTCATTGTGGTTTCTATTTGCATTTCCATGATGATTAGTGATGCTGAGCATCTGGTTGTAACTCATTAAATAAAAGAAAAATCTATTTTTTGGAGGAAGTCCTTAAGAACATGGGACCACTGGTTGACCAGTTAACTGGACCTGGGCAATCGGAGGCTCCTCACCTCTGCCCCATTCTTGGAATGTACGTCCCACCTACCATCCCCATACCAGTAGCCTTGAGGGAGTACAGTGGTGAGACAATCTGACTGAACCCAGGGAGGGCCTCTGTATAAACTTCTAACATTCTGGCAGGTGGATGTGGAAGCCTACTCGTCTTGTGCTGCCCAAGACAAGCCTTGTATGTGAGCACCTTTGCTTATTCAACTGCCATTTAAGAATTTGGAGTGGTCTTTCCTCTCTCCATGCCCTCTGTATGCGGGGCCAGTTTCAGATTTCCCTGGGGGTCTCCAAAGGTTGCCAGCCAACATCCATTGTTCTATATTTTTTATTATACATACATATAGAATTAAGTGAAAGAATAAATAAGTAAATAAACGAGAGAAGCAAATTGCCAACCAGTAACTAAAAGATGAATGATGTATTTTGAAACTGTAATGGATGGTAAACTAATGAGTAAAAGTTTAAAGAGTAATAGAATGTTATAAAAACACAGTTATCTGCCAACAAATTACTTATTAATTATAAATGGGAAAACAGCAACTTTCCAGTGTAGAAAACCGATGGCTACTATCTTGATAAGTCATCAAAAGCAGTATTACAGTACCACACACCTCCTTATAAGATGCACCGTGAAGGACACATCACATCAGGTCATTGACATTCCTGAAAACAACCTAACTGAATGCAGTTACTGTGCAGTCCCAACCTGAGAGGCTTTCCCCTGAATATCTGGCCTGCATTCTTCCAAGCTATCAAGGTTAAGGAGCAGTCAGACAAATAGTGTGAGACACTACTACGTATTATAAGATAATGAAAAGAACCGTCAACTAAATGAAATGCATGTTTCTGGATTGGAACTAGGACTAGGAAAACCAGCAGCTCCAAAGAACTTTAGTGGGTATTGGCTCTGTGTGTACATGTTCTATATGATAGTAATGGATTATATCACTTATCTCTTTAAATAAGAATCCATGATTCTGTACCAATATATAAATATAGAGAGATATTTAAATTTAGACATAGATATGAAAGAATAAATAAATGGGATAGGAGCTAAGTGACAACTATTAAATAGAAAAGGAATAATAATGTATTTTACTTATGAATTATATATACTAAAACTGAGAGAAAGTTTAATGAGGAACATAATTATATAGATATCTGTGTTCATTGATAGATATGCTTTGTGTGTATTCTCAACTATTTATATACATAAATACATGTCTGTGAATTGACTATTATAGTTGACCCATTACATATAAATTCAATTAAAGATAAGGAACATAGCTCTACAAATTGTTCAGACTATTCTCTGAATATGCAAAATTCATTATTTTTAAAATAATTGTATTTGATATGAGATGCTTACACACGCATTATTATTTAGTTTGAACTATTTTCTTCAGAAGGAATCAGAATCCTGCCAGATTTGAAGTTTTCAGCTTTAGCCATATCTGAGTCATGCCAGTCAGAAAGGCAGTCTGGAAACTGTTGATACTGTGAATGGAGCTTTAATTTCACTGTTGAATAACTTAAACATGGCTATACAGATAATTCTCCAATCTCAAAATAAACTAAAACACAACAAATTTCTTGTCGCTAGAAAATTTATATTCATAGATTACTTAGAAAAAATTCAACAGTGGACAAAGAAAACAAAGAGCTGACAGTACTGAATATTGAAATTCAGAACATGCAGGCTATAGTTAACATCTTCATCCAAAAAGATATTTGATATGAGGGAAGAAAGATTGTTCAGGAAAATGTTCTTTTGGACTGTTGTATGCAGGAAAGACTAACCTGGGTCACTTCAAGTTGTTTGAAAGAAAAATTATTTTTCTATGTTCCATAATTTTTATAAATTTGCTTATGTAAATTAAGTTGAAAGCTGTATGGACATATAGCAGGGATATTTAAGCTAAGCAGATAAATTTTGAATACTTTAATACAAATAATCAGATTTTTATTCAATTTTTATCATATGCATTCATTTTAATTTCAGCATACACAATTTTTTTATTTCCCCTTAGCAAATGACCACAGATTTAGCAGCTAGGGCACAGTTTAACTGAGTCTCTTGTTCAGGATCTCAGGGGATGCAATCAAGAATTTTGCTGGCCTCCAGTCTTTTGTGGAGCTCAGTGTTCTCTTCCAAGCGCAAGTGGTTGGTGACAGAACTCAGCAGCTTGCTTTTGTTGGCAACTGTGGGCCCCTCATTCTTGCTGGCTCTCAGCTGGGCTGCTGTCAGCACCAAGGGCTTCCTGCAGGTCCTACAGACCCTTCTCACCATCTCCTTCATGATGTGAGAGCTTACTTCTTCATGCCAGCAGGGAAATCTTTTTAGGAAGGACAGTTCACTAAGAGCGAGGAAGAGCAAGATGGCTTCAGGCGACAGGAAAGGGCACTGAAAATATTGAATGCAAAAAGAAGTGTAATGGTTCCCAAACTCCTCATTTCAGCTGAGATCGCCCAGTCCATAGGCATCTGTCTTATCATCAATAAACTTGTATCATCAGTAAAATATTAGAAGGCACTGGCTAAAAATCATGGCATAACACCAAATTTATATGAATTATTAGAATGAATTAATTCAATTTTTAAAAGCACAGAGTTCCTGGCACACAGATGTTTGTTTTTATAAATGAATGTTGCTTGTTCTCTGTTTTAGAATCTATATTTAGGAGAGGAAGTGATTCAAAACTGCTCCCTAAGTACTAGATCTTCTATTAGCATTGAAGTTGGGATGACCTGGGGCCAAAAGTTCTGTTATTCCTTTTATAACTCAAGTTTCTTGCCCCTCCTTAAGGTCTTTTAGGTCAGTAGGTGCAGCAGGGGTCTATTTTCAAGAAAAAATGAAAACAAAACAAGAATCCAGTGATCTTCTGGATGGGATGGAGTGGGGTGGGTTGAGGTGCAGATGAGTTGAGCAAGGACATAGTCCAGAGACTGGGAAGCAAGATTTTCATTCCAGTCAGCTGACTCCCCTAAATAATAAGGGACTGTATATGAACCCAAGTACATGAAAGGAAGTTAAAGAAAAAAATGCAGTGGATAGTTAATTAAATCTGCAAAAAAAAAAATTGAGGTAACATAAATAAACAACAACAACAAAAGCTTTTCACAGCTCAAATTAATTATGGAGTCCAAGAATGGGGTGGTGATCATCAATGAAGAATGTATTCAGAAAAAAAAAATGACCATGTAATTCCAGAAATACTCTAGTAAACAAATGCATTGCTGACAATTTTGAAGAGCATGTTGAGGGCTGAGGTTTGCTTCTGAGAACTGCCTTCCATGGTGGTGGCTTTGGGGTCACCAGTAGCGGGTCAGGTGTGGAGAGCACTAGCTTCACATCTTTTACTGTGAAGTTCTTGTCAGGCAGGCTGCTCTGCTGTGCTATACAGTTTTGAATTTTTTTCCATATACTTTCTAGTCACAGCTTTTATATCTGTGAAATTGAGAGTTTAGTATTATTGATTATTTCAAGTTATCATTATTTTATTTCATACCCTTTCAGAGAAAAAAAAACTAATATTTTCTCTTTATTAGGACCCAATGGACAGTTATTTGCCTTCATTGTAAAAGAGAATTCTTACAATGTACATGTTTGTCTTAAGGCCAAAAACAGAAATTTGTTCATAACTTTTATGTTGTTCCTTGTAATTGCTCTTGTTTTATACGAATATCTTGACTCCGCCACTAAATTTTCTACCATGTTAAATTTCGTAATGATTTAGGCCTCAGTACCCTCATCTCTAAAAGAAGCTAGAAATAGACTCGAATGCAATATATATTCAGTGTCAAAATTTCATGAGCCTCACTTTGCCTGCCACTTCTATTTTCAATGTTACTGTCTCCTGGCTCACTCTGCCATCTTCTCCATGAATAAAATGTCCATGTTTTAGTTTTAGTTTTTAACTATCCTGCAATTAGATAGTCTTATTCTCAATTCCCTATATTATTTTGTACTATATGTAAAAATTTAAATCATTCAGATCATAATATTTAAGTATTGAGGAATATTTGTATAGCTTAGATTTGTAATATATCATGATTGATTAGAACTGGTGGGGCAAGGGAGAAAAAATAATAAGAGAATAAATAATATATATTTTTTATTCTTTCCTATTGGTTTTTATGTTTTATTAATTTCTATATTTTCTATATTCCATTACATTATATTTGGGGCATTTAAATTATATTTTGCATTTTTTATTAGTGGAAAACTAAGCTTGCTTTCAATGATATAAAAACAATTTGAATGAGTTCAAATTTATTCATTCAAAATATTTCTTGTAGTTAGTGAGTCATTTTCCAATAACACCTTTCTTAACACATCTCTTAAGTTACTCTTCAAGCATTTTAGGGACAAATAATGTTAGGTAAAGCTGTGGTGAGCATGCTAAATGTGGCCATCCTAGGATACAAATGGTCATCAAGATTTTAACGATGGAGACTATCAAGTGCTGGGTGAGGAAGACCTGCTACTTGAAGGAAGAATTTGCAAGATAAAAACTGAAGAAGGAAAAACTTCTAGTGAGATATTGTGATCTGTATTAAGACCACAGATGGAAAAAAGCCTGGTACTTGTAAGGAACTGACAATCCATTGAGACTACAGTTGAGTGAGTAAAAAGGGCTACATACAGCTCGAGGTTGGACTAGTTGGTAGAGATAAGGAGTTTCTAATGAATTCCAAGTGGACTGCATGACCAACTAACACTTAAGAAGTTTCATTCATGATTGTATATGGAAAGTTGTTTAGAAACAAAATAATTCAGTGTAAATGGTCAATGATAAATCTCTTGCCAGTTGTAGAGAGAACTGGTAGATGTCACGTGGTGGAGTTGGCGGTGGATATAGAAGGTGATGGAGAGAATCAAGGCAGATTTTGTAGTTCTGATTCACAGTACCCGGTGACAGTGGGATGTGCTGTGTGAGAAAACAAGTGTTATTTAACGAATGGGATCCAGGTAGTTTTAACTAAATAACTGCCTATATTAGGATGTTATTTACTAAGTTTGGAAAGGATAGAAATTAAGAGGTTGGTTAATGGGGCCAAACATTGTAAAAAACTTTGATGTCTGAGGCAAGCATCGAAGATGTTAATAAAATTTGAGTGGATATGTAAATATATATAAATATTGTTATACACATAGATATAGAGTATAATAAACTAGATATGTAAATTCGGACAATGTCATTTCAATTTTTTAAATACCTTAGTATCTAACATTACAAGGTATTGATACATTGGACTTTGTTGAATAAAAAAATTCTGTTAATCAAAATACCATTAAAAACATGAAACAATAAAATATTCATACCAAAGGACTATATAGATTTTTAAAGAATTATAAGTCAGCATTAAAATAAAACAGACCCAGTTTTAACCTGGAGTATTGAAAAGATACACAGGAAGTGTGAATGTGAATATAAAATGGTACATTAATTGGAGTGTTCCTCATAAACTAACACTTATTCTTATCATACAACTCTGCATTCTGATGTTATTTTCCTAAGAAAAATAAGAATGCATGTCCACATATGAAGAGATTTACAGTGGTTTAAAATCAAAATGAAAACAATCTAAATGTCTTTGACTTTAATGGCTGAATAAACTATGGTATAGACTGAATGTTATTTATCAATAAAAAAATGAATAAACTACTGATACATTCAACAACAGAGATGAATCTTATATGCATTAGAGAAGCCAGATTCAAAAAGCTAGATATTGTAAGATTCCATTTATAAGACATACTTGAATAGTATGAGGGGCACAAAGCACATCAGTTGTTGCCAGTACATAGGGTAAGGGAAGGATACAAGGGAAGGACATGAGGGAACTTTTTCTTCTTCAGTTTTTGTATTTTGTATTAAAGACATATATTAATTATAGTAGCTATTACTCAAATTTTGTCAAAACTCAGTAAATCTGACTTAAAAAAGTAATATGTTCAGTGTAACTATATATTTTATCAGTATGTAAAAATGTTCTGAATGTGCCTGAGTGTACTTTTATATTTTTATTAAGTTAAAATTCACCTATTTTTTTTAGATTTTGTCTTCAAAGTGACCAGAATTAGATAATTCATAATGTGTTATATTAAATTCAAAAGTTTTAAAATGTAGCCTATATAATCATTATTCCTTTGATAACATAATTTTAGCTTTTTATTCTTGGCAGCAATAAAAAATAATTTAAAGCATTGACACAAGGGCCTTGCTCTTGAAAATTTTCTAGTGACTAAATTAATGAGAACCATATGTCTTACATTTAAAAATAATAACTCTACAAATGAAGAAAAAGTGAAAGGAAATGAAAAAAGAAATTCACTATCATAGTTTATATCATAAATAAAGTCAATAGAGGTTTTAGGTTCTGCACATTATAGTTGTTGATCTCAGCTTGAACAATGGTAGTAAAAAAACACATAATTCTCACCTTTCCCCATATATTATCTAGTTATTATTAATATTACTATTTTTAGGCAACATTTTCTAGAATACAAATATAAAGATTGACATATTTAGCTCCTATTGTGTGATTAAGAATGGACTTATAACTCTGGTGGTTTAGTGAATATTCAAAATTTTTTGAATGTCTACCAATGCTAGGGCAACATGCTAGACATGGATTTGAACTTGGCCATTATTTTTAATGACTCATATTTAATTCAACCTACAGAATTTATGGTGAGACACAAATGCCAATACATGATGTTAATGAAATAAAATATTTTGCACAGTAAATGAGGCAGTGATGGGGCGAACCTGCTCCGCACTACACAGGAAATGCACGACACATTCAGCTGGATGGAAGCACTGAGAATTTACACATTTTCTTACCATCTGCAAATTCAGCAGTTACTACATGACGTCCTCTAATTTACCAAAAGAATCTAGTCATGACAATGAGATAAAATGAAAAGTGTTCATTCTCAGGTAATAGAGTGCGTTTTTATACTAACGTGTCACTTGAAGTCATGTATACCCAATGAATAACGTTCCTAATGTTGAAGCCAAGTGCTGGCCCCAGACGTCTACCTACTGTAGGCTCTGGGCCCAAGAACCACCTATTTATGACCCTATGATCATTGCATTATATACTATTATAATATAACATTATTGTACGTTAATATTTCAATTTTATGTTATACATTTTACCATTGTTAATGACGGTGATAGTATGTAACACATAAATCTAAACAAGGTATTGTAAACACTTATCAAAAAACAAACATTAAAATTGCTCATTATTCACAAGCCTATGCAAAAATATTGCACACAAAACAAGTATTTATGGTAAATTGTATTTCCCTTTAATTTGTACCTGTTTATGCTCATGTGTGAATATATATTATTTTGGTAGTAGTTTATACATTTATATAAATAATTTCCGTAAGTAATTAGAAAAACTCATGTCAATTTCATAATATACTCAAGAGACACTAAATAGTATGCTAATTAAAATGTCAGTTAATGGACATTCATTTACGATGAACTGTCAACTTAGTTTTTTTAGCACCGTATGCCACTATCAGCATTATTTTATTTACTATTTATTAATTTTTCATTTTGTTTTCTAAGCGTATGAACTGGACTTGCCTTCTTCTTTAGGGATTTTAATTTCAATTATCTGTATGGTTGATCTACCAGAAAATATCTCTAGTCAACTCAAACCTTCAAAATATGTTTGAAATTTTCTAGAAGGGTAGTTACTAAATAGTCAAATTGTTATTTAGGAATCAATTTCCTTGCATCTAAAATAAACTGATCCAAGACTAGAAAGAGAGTTTAAATGTTAGACCCCAACAGCTAGTATCCAGAGCTCAGATTTCTAATTTTCCATCAAGCATATTTACAACTAATCAGTTCAATTATTTCCAGACATTGATATTTCTAGCTAAAGTGTGGAAAACAAAACAGGTGAATGCTGGGTTAATAACTTCATTCAAAACATTTTAGCATAAAACTTTGAATTTAAAGGATCTGAGGACTTTGAGTGGTATACAGATATTTCCCTAATCAGCTTTATTAACCAAATAGATAGAAAATGTAAAAAAAAAATTATGAAGGCTTATCCTTACCTAAAGAATATTATAATTTTATTCCTGGGTGTATCCTTTTCATCAAGAAAAAGATGATATTTCTGTTATATGTGTCAAGATGGGCTGGTGGTAGGGCTTATTTTCCATGACTGGATAAAATGAATTACCTCATTGCTCCTGTTACCTCCTGCTATTGGTTTCTATTTACTATAATTCCCATTGGACAATGAAAACTCTTATTTAATAGTCCCATGTTATTACTTACATATTTTCAAAGAAACAATATTTATTTAATTAACAAATCTCCTACTTCACAAGGGCAATGGGTATTTGTAAAAGATACAACATTTTTAATTGAAAGATAATTTTTCATTTTTTACTTATTATGGTTTATTTTGAAGTAAACATATTTCTGCCAGTATTGCTGAAGAGAGAGAGAGAGAGAGAGAGAGAGAGAGAGAGAGAGAGAGAGAGAGAGCGCGCGCGTGAGCACGGGCAAGTATGTGCAGGGTGGATGGGGGTGGGGGGAGACCAGGAGAGAAAGTGTGTGTGAGAGAGGCGTACAGTGAAAATTAAGCGATTCTTTAATAATCTGTGTTAGAGTTACATACCTGAGGGAGCTGTACAGGATATACAAGACAAGAAATATTAATTACAACAGGTCACACATGCTCTGAATTTCTCCATCAAATGTTATATCCATGTTCTATGTATACCATTGTTTTTGCAAGATATACACTGATTCCCAAATAGACACTGCCTATTTGTGTAAGATATCATATTCTAAATGATATAGAACATTGATATTTGGAATGTTTTAAAAGATGTTTGGGAATATGTGACAAAACATTCCTTAGAAAAAATCCACATAACTTTAGGTTAATTAACCAGTAGATAGACAGACAGACAGACAGATGGATGGATAGTTAGATGTAGATAGATAGTAATTTAAAAAGCCCTACAAAGATCTTCTTTATTTCTTTTCTCACAATGTCCCCCATGAAACAGTTTTCTTACCTTTTTTGTTTAACATTAAAAAATATTTTGGAATTTTTTCTTTGATCTTGTCATACTTAACACATGCTTGCATTTCAAAGAGAAAAAGACAGATTTTCCTTATTGTAAACATTTTTACACTATTTTAATTGGCAATCAGTTGATCTGTGTAAAGAAACATAATTATCATCTTTGAACATTTTGTATAGCTACTTCAATTTATCATATTTTTTTTCCTTACTATGAGTGCAGGAAGAAAGTATCAGTGGGGCTTCCGTATCTACCACATTTAGTACTAGCAGTCGTAATGGATTTGCATACTTTGGTAGAGCTTTTAAAATAACAAGTTCAAGATCTCTATCATCCTGATGCTCACAATTATCTCTCTGAATTACTCATGTTTAATTTGGTGGTAAACAATCCATAGACAAATCTAGTAAGAATAAATTAACTATGGAATGTCTCTCATTGTAAACATTTCTTTGCATTCTGTATACATTTTGTTCCATGCCGTAACATTGATTTATGAAAATGAATTTCTCATTAAATCTTTTACCCAAGTATTCAAATACAAAAAGCTTCATATAATAATGTCCAATTACCTATTTATTTTCTTTAACTCTTAACTGATTTATCATGTTTGCGGCTATGATTTAAAATAGTTTCTTTTAATAGTTTGAAATTATGTTTTGTATGTAATAAATCACCTCAAATCCATGTTAGAAGTCTGAATCATAAAGTATTAGCAGATTGCTGTCTGGTCACATATCAGCCTTCAATTATCCATGTTATGATGGGGATCCATTATTATATTTGAAAAATTATTAAATTCTCTTTAATTTTATTCAGGGAGAATTTTATGTTTTTCATAAATAGGCAATTTCAATAGTCTGAAAATAATGAGACATAACTAAATTATATGCAGGAAATTTTCTGATTTATAAAGAAATCCCCTCACATAATCAACCAGAAAACAATTATATTAATATGAAAATTTTATGCACAATTCAATAGCTTTCCAGTCTATTATAAACAACAGTTTAGAACAGACTGTGGGGAAAATGTGCCATATAAAAATATCAGACAAATAATAGCAAGCACAATATTGATAGTGTATATTCAAAATCTATATAACAATATTCTCATAACTTTTGACTTAATAGACTAGATTAGAAAGGAGATACTAAGTATCTGAATAGGAAACATATAATACTGAATGATATCAATATCAATTCTTTCCAAATAAATGCAAAGGTTTAATGCAGTTAGAAATGAAAATCATCCAGATTTTTTTGTTGTTGTTTAATTATGTTCTATCTTGCCTTCTACTTTCTGTTGAATTAGTACTCTTCTTTTTGGAATCATTAGAATGTTAATTTTTTTTAATAAAATATTAAGCCTACAAATTTAAAGAGTACATTAGTGTTTTAAAAAATTATTGTCTTGGCATAACAATTACCTAATAGTATGATTAGTAAGTTGTTTTATTTTCTACCTTATTGCTTTTAATATGATTATATTATTATGCTTGGGGGATTTACCCATTTTCCTTGATGTATGAGTTTTTAATGGACCCTTCTGGAACAACTGGATATCCACAGGCAAGAAAATTAATCTAAACACAGAACTGATACCTTTCACAAATATTAACAAAATGGATCATAGGCCTAAATGTAGAATACAAAATAGAAAACTCTTACAAAATAAAATAGAAAATCTAGATGATTTGAGGTCTGGTGATGAGTTTTTAGATGCAACACCAAAAGCACACTCCTTGAAAGGAAATATTGGTAAGTTGGACTTATTAAATTAAAAAACTTCTGCTCTGTGAATGACACCATAAAGATAAACCACTGACTAGAAGAAAGTCTTTGCAGAACCCACATCTGATAAAAGACTTGTATGTAAAGTATATATATAGAATTCCTAACATTCAACAATAAAAAAATAATTCAAAATTGGACAAATGATCTGAACAAGCATCTCACCAAAGAAGATATACAGATGTCAAATAAGCTATGAAAAAATGCTCAACAAATATATAATGAGAAAATTGCAAATTCAAACATCAATGAGAAATCACTGTACACCTGCTGGAATGGCTAAAAATCAAAAGCACTGACGACACCAAATGCTGGAGAGTGTGTGGGGCAACAGGCACTCCCATTCATTGTTGGTGGGAATGCAACATGGTGCAACCACTTTGGAGGATGTGAGCAGTTTCGTGCAAGGCTAAACATAGTCTTACCATTAGATCCAGCAATCACGCCTCTAGGTATTTACCCATATGAGTTGAAAATTTATGCCTATACAAAAGCCTGCACACAAATGTTTATAGCAGCTTTTTTTCATAATTACCAAAATCTTAAGTCAAACAAGATGCCCTTCAAAGGTGAATGGATAAGCAAACTATGATATATCCATTCAGTGGTATATTATTCCATGATAAGAAACAATAAGCTAGAAGCTACAAAAAGATAAGAAAGAAACAATATATACAGCAAAGTAAAAGAAGCCAATTTAAAAAGATCTTGTACTGTTTGGTTATACCTAAACGACATTATGGAAAAGTAAAAATATGGAGACAGGAGATCAGTGGTGGCCAAGGGTCTGGGAGGAGAGGGAAGCTTGAGTAGATAGAGCACAGATTTTTTTAGGACACCATGATGATGGAAGCATGGAAGTATATATTCATCAAAGCCCTTAGAGCATATAATACATAGTATATTTTAAGGTACTGGATAGAGTTTTGTTAGTAATAATGTATCAATATCAGTTTAATTCAGTGATCAGTAACTATCGTAACAAATGTACCACACTAAAGGAAGATGTAAAAAATAGAAAAAACTGTGTGTGGTGTGGGGATAAAGGGAGAATATGGGCACTTTAATTTCTACTCAATTTTACTAGAAATCTAAAACTGCTCTAAGAAATATAGTCTATTAACTAAGAAACAAAAACTTCCTAAAAATAATATAAACACAATTTCAATTCTCTATTGTCTCTCTGTGCATTTTATTATGTTCAAATATTTAAAGTTCAAATATTAAAAAATTTTGTCTATTTCCTCTGTCAGAGCTGATTATGTTTAATTTAAATCTCATAACCTTTGCATTTCTATTGTTTTCTAGTAATTCTTAAGAGCTTAGCTGTGTTAATTTTAATATTATATTCTCTTCAGCACTTTGTCTTGTAACCTCTTTGGAAATACCCCTTTGTTCTGTAGCTCAAATCTACACCTTTTGTGAAAATTCACCAATGTGATGTCTATATTCTTTATTTCCTTTTTACTCTAATGATATATGAGTTTGCTGTCATTAACCTACTTCTTATTCACTAAATAAGAGTTTTGTACTTTTTAAAACATTCTGGTAAAAAAGTTCTCTAAAAAGTTCCTCAAATATAAAAGCTCAGCATTAACAAAATTAGGAAATAATGAAAGTCAGTAGATCACATTTGTTGGAATGACATATTTAACTTGAAATACATTAAAATACATTTCAAATTCTAATGCAAAGCTTGCAATGCTCCATGGGATAGATATGATATTTAGCATAGTTTAGTTATCTAAAAAACAACTTAATTGTTTTTATCTGTTTTTGTTTCTGATATCTGACAGTACCTGATATCTCACAAGTATCTGAAGGTGTTTTTTTTGGGGGGGGTTGTTTTGTTTTGATTGGTTTTGTTTTCTTAGAACTTGGGGGTTGACAATTTGTCACGCAGTGACAATTGTGTCACCAGGAGAGAGATGTTCCCTCTTATGTGGGCCAGGCACTCCCGCTGACCACTTCCCCTACCATTCCTCTTGTATCACATAAGACCTCTTTTATTTTCCTTTGTATTGCAAGCTCTACCAAATAGTTAACTGACTAAGTTAATTTATAATAAATGTTTCCAGAAATATTCTAGACTTCATATCATCCACTATGAATGAGAAAAAGCCAGATAACTACCTACGTAGTTTCCTACAGAGCTTTACCCCTTCAAATGATGAAAGTGGTCCCAGTTTTAGCCCTTAAAATTAAGTTCTTTCAGCATCATTTATAGTTTTTGTTTTTGATTGGCATATGCCATGGTCACATAACCAAAGACATCTTAAGTCATTCGTTAGTTATTTAAAACTGCAAAGTCACAATAAAATCTTAGCAGATACTAACTAAACTAATTTTAAGATAGCTCAAAGTATAGGAAATTTATTGACCAAAAAAATAACAATAACAATAGTATAAAAGTAAGGTAACAAACATAAAATAGCACATTTTAATAAAACAAACTTTGTTCAGTAGCCTGGTGCCACACCCTATTAGAGAAACATATAAAAATTTGGTGTAGATGATAACTGTCATTCAAACTATATAAAAGCCTCATTTAATAAAATAAATTGTTAGCTCTCTGTACAGTTGGTTATGACTTTAAATGATCTATGCAAAGAAGTATTGGAGATATAAAATATTGATTCAAAGCCCAATTCTTCTCCTTAAAATAACTGAACAAATCTTTTTGAACAAATCACTTGTTTAATCTTTTGCTGTAAAATAAAGGATAAAAAACTGCCTCTCAGAATGAGAAATACCAAGTTGTATGTGATTATGTTTCAGGTATAACATATGCAAAAAAGCTAATTTATTTTTCTTTATTTACCTTTGCTTTTACTCAGTATATTTTGTAAGAATTAAACACAATGAAGAGCTGAAACATCACATTTTTAATTAAGGCAACATTTTCTAGAATGCAAAACATAATGATTGAGATACATAGTTCTTATAAAATGAATAAGAATAGACTTGTAATTCTGGTGACTCACTGAGTATTCAAAATTTATTGAATGTCTACCAATTCTATGCAATGTGCTAGGCACTGATTTGAACTTGGTCATTATTTTTAATCACTTACATTTAATTCAACCTACAAAATTTATGATAAGACAAAAAACAATGCCAGTACATGATAGTAATGAAATAAAATATTCAGCACAGCAATGAGGCAGTAATGGGGTGAACCTGTTCTGTACTACACAGGAAATGCATGACACAGTCATTCAACTGAATGAAAACGCACACTGCGAATTTACATATTTTCTTACCGTCTGTAAATTCAGCAGTTACTGCATGATATTCTCTAATTTATCAAAAAAATCTATTCATGACAATGAAATAAAACAAAAAGTGTCCATTCTCAGGTAACAGTGCATTTTTATACTAACATGTTGTTCGAAGTCATATAATTACTATATCCAGTGAATCATGATCTTTTACTAAAATACTTGTCTATTCTTTCTGTAAAAATAGTTTTAAGATAAACATGTTTTGCTTTACAACAAACCCTGCTTCTTTTGACATAAACAAGTTTCTTTAGAAAATATGTATTTTGTGAAACACATAATGCATCATTCATAATGCAAAACAATTCTATATTAAAAAGCAATCAATGAGCAAGAGTCTAACGTCACTTTGAAAAATACATTATTAAGTAAGATTACAAAGTTTCAAAATAACATTTCTCCTTTTAGAATTTAGCTTTAACTATAAAGTTGAGAGGAAAATGGTAGGTCTTTAAAAGCTTAACTGTTTAACAATAAGAGCATTTAAAAATATTATAAACTCTTAAATGTCTTCTACATTCTAATGACCCAAGACATACAGATATTTCCTTATCAAGTTGCTTTTACTCTAGCTTGTACTGAATTTATATCTAATAGCCCTGCAAAAGTTGTATCTCCCAACTACCCCTAAACCCAGTCACCAAGGTCATATGAATTCCATGATTCCAACTTTACTAAAACACAAAAAAGTTATCATTGGTGCCATAATATAATCTCTCTCTCCCTCAGGCACCCCCTCCTGTCCCCTTCTCTTCTCTGTGCATAATCCCCTTCAGTCTCATGACTTCCTTTCTGTGGTTGGCTCATCATCATCATCATTATTATTATTAATTATATAAGTATTCTTCTAGAGTTTTATTAAAATTAAATTACTTAAATCATGGAGATAATTTTGTTTATACAATGCAAAGATTTCTTATTTATCAGCTTCTACAAATAATGAAATCTTTTCATATTTTTTAATAAATATCTGTTTTCAACCCCCTCAACACCAGACTTTAATATTCCTGGAGTTTAATTAGAGTCCTTAGGTGAAAAATAATGGGATGAAACTGCAGTCTTTAATGACCTAAGGTTTTGCTGAATTTTTTTATTTTGAGGTCTCTAAAATGTTTTCATTCTTTTTTCTTCTATTTCAATACCTCTGAAATCTTAAAATATAATTACTACTCTTTCCACATTAAAAATTCTCTTAGATTTCTAATATATTATTAAGTGGTAAAGAATTCATTAATAAATAAAATAATGTATATAATAATAATAAAATTTAGTGTCATGATTTAAATATCAGTAATAACGTTGATATGGGATCTAGTCTGAAGTTTCTGTTCCAACACACTGTACAGATGCATTGGCCTCAAGATATTGATCACAGAGGATGGGGCTGATACTCTCCTGACAACAAATGCTGAGGTGGTGGGTCCTGGTCCAGGCCAACATTCAGTTGAGGCATAATTCTGTTGGATCTTATCCCCACAGAAGAGACTGGTGCTTCATCTACTCATGAGTCTTAAAATTTCAGACCAAAGGGCCAGGGGTCCCATTCTCTAGACTGACACCGGGCACTGCCAGCTTCCTGTGTGACTTTCAGGGCATCATACAGCTATTATATTTTGTAGTATATCCAACTCTTGTCCCATGACACTCACTTCAAGCACCATTATCCAAGTTTATGCATATCAAAACTCCACATTGTACGCCTGAAATACATACAATCTTGTATTTGTCAATCATACTTCCTTAAAGCCAGGACACACACACACACGAAATTTACCTGCCATATATATTACTTACAAAATAGCAGATACAAATAGTTACAATGCAGCTGCTATGGAAATCAGAATAGAGAGCCAATGGACCTCATTAGCTATATATATCACTTAATTCTAATCTAATTTTTACTTTTCAAATATACTAAAAATTATATTTAAAGCCTCAGTGTTCTACATTCTTATAGCATGTTATATAATTCTAATAGAAACAGTCAAGATCCTGTTGGTCTAAAGCAACAGAAAACCGAAAGTTCTCAGTGTAGGTGGAAGGAGAGTATACTGTCGTATAAATTCACCGTGGCAGGGGTGCAGGCAGCTCGGATTTTAATTGAATATGACTGGAAAGAGCAACTCAGTTCCCACTGGGGCTTTCTCTTTTTCGTAAGTCTCATTATTTGAGACCGTCCTTTACTCCGATGTCAGAAACACACTGCCATCGTAGCTTCTCACAGTTGCCATCACAGGATGGACACACTTCTTTACTTCACACAGACAGGGAACCCCTGGACAGGCCTTTGAAAGACTCATGCCACCAAACTAAAGTGTGAGTAATGAGTATATGATTTTAACATTTATTGAATCATTCAAAAATATTAGTTGAGTTCCTGTCACATCCATTGCTCCCTTCTACTCATTTGGCATAAAACAGCTAATAAAATTCACACATTCCCTGCTTTAATTTATAATCTAGTTGGGCACAAAGACAATAAAGAAGTAAAGTTAATCCATCAGATTGTGATATGGCAACAAGGAAAGCATTGTAAAGGGCATGAAGAACAATGGAGAGATACTGTGTTTAGTGTGATGGTCAGGGACAGTTTCCCTGGTAAGGAGACATTTAAGAGAAGACTTGAAGGCGGTTACGACCTACGACCATATGGTTCTCCATATGGCTTCAGTGGGAAGTGACAGGGACATTCTTCCAAGGAGTGAGTACCCTTCCAATCTGTGCTGGGTAGATTCTAAAATAATGGGCTGACTACGCCAGTTTATATTGCTTCTTACTTTTCCTTCCTTTGCAATTGCCATTTTTGGAATATACCAATCATTTTTAATGCTAAAATTTTACTTAGTGCATGCAACACAGGCACTTTTTTTTTTTTTTTTTTGATCCTCTGAGAGTCTGAAGAAAATACTTACCTGGCAACTAATTTTGACATGGCACTTAAAAACTGATATAGAAAACAATGCCCATTTTATGTTTCACAATAGCAAGGGAAAAGTATGCTAGTTGTGGAATATTAGGAAAACAGACAAAAAAGCCACAAAGACATAATGCTATTACAGATTTCAATATATCCTAGCAGTATTTCACTTACTAATGAAAGTATCTGCTGATTTAGAATTGGCTTTTTCACATAACTATATGTCTGGTGTGTTATATTCACAAAGTTCTTTCCTACCCAAAGTCATATAAATAGTCATTTTTGGTTTTTTAATTCCTTTACTTTTTTTTCTGTTTTGTTTTTATTGTTTACATTTAACTATTTTATGAATCTGGCATAAGTTGAGTAAGGACTGGCAAACTTGGACAGTTCTGGAGGCTCATACCTCCTTCAGGTGATTTAATGAGAACCAGCTCAGCGTGTCACTCAATCCTACTGTTGGTTGGCAGTTTCTCTCTTTTTAATAAGGCCATTTCTCTGCTCCAGTTGTTACATGGTTGCGTGTGTTCCCTGCTCTCTGCCACGCTAAGTATATGGAGAGCATTACAATGACAGGCTGCTTCTCTACTAGCCATTGGCCATGCATGCAAACTATCTCTACTAACCTAAATCGTGGAGGAAAAAGAGAATTTGGGGGATTCTGTACACTTTATTATACCAGACTTCACAATTTTCCTCAATAAACCCTATTTCAAATCTGCCCATAAGACACTAGATGTTTTTATCTGTGACTCTTTTGCATAATTTGAGTTGTAACTTGTTTTCTAGGAAATATTAAATATTTATTAACATATCCTCTTTCTAAATTATCATATAAAAATTTTCAGGTATGTGCTACTTGAAACACTAGCGCCACCAGGAGTGGACAGGGGCAGCATTATAGCATCACTCATGGGGGACCCTGGAGAGGAGGTAAAAGAAAATTTTGAAGTGCAGACTTTAGAGTGGTATTTATGGTTTCTCATTTTTTCTTGGCAAGGAAATAGCTAGAAGCAAGGAAGGCGTTGCTTCCCTGTTTGTTTTCAGTGGAAGTGTGTATATGGACGTTGGGTAGCCAACAGGGTGGAGAGTACCATTGACTAAGTAAGTTGTCTCTCAGCTCCAAAGCTAAACTTTTATAGTCTGCTTTATGACTTTGGAGCTGCACACTGCATTTCTGGTTTGCCAGTGGTCCCATGCTGGGTTGGCTAATGAGGGTCTGAACCCTTCCTGTTTGTTCCTGTCTCTTCTCTTTTTCTATTGATTTCTGACTACATCCGTCATCTTTTTTTTTTTTTTTTTTACTGGCATCAGCGGTTCCTTTCTGTATCAGCAATTAAACAGTTTGCAGTTTTCTAAAACTCATAAAATCAGACTCAGGCCTCTTGAGGACTTAAACATCATCTAGCCAGCAGTCTCTGTGTTCACCGACCTGGTTACAACCTTAAAAGATCCTTGAAACTCAGCTGATAACTGCCTTCCATGGTGTCTGTCCCTCTACCCAGAGTCTATTCCTTACTAATTTCAACATTTTTCCTGTTTCCCCAACCTTAGGAGTGTATAGTTGCTAAATCTGTGAAATGCTAAAATTTTCTCTTTTTATTTCATTTTCTTTTGGTTAACTTCATAATTCTATATACCTAGATAATGGTTATTAATATTAAATTCTCTCAGTTAAAATAGTTGCTATGGTTTCTGTCTCCTGTCTAGACTCTGATTGGAAGAAACAGGTAATGTGCTTCAGATAGTTAGCTAAATGAGTATTTACATAGGTAATTGAGATGTAGAGATAAACATAGAGACTGAGATAGAGCTGGAGACATAACTTGTTTAAGACTTTTTGAAAACACACACATCAGGTTCTGAGCATGGGTTGCTCAGGCAGAGGAAAAAAAAAAGATACCAGTGAGATGAGGGGAGTGGGAAATAAGATAAAAGTAAAGGAAAAAATAAGGGAAGTGTTAAAACATTTGTACAGTAACATTTAAAACAACCGAATAATCAAAAAGTATAAAATGGGCCTATGTCACGCTTTCTTCAAATTTCACCATACGTAAGACATTTTGAAGTAGACATTTTTTTTTAATATTAAAAAAGGATACTTTTATTTTTAGTTTTGAAGATATTTTTACTTAGTGGATGTAGGTTTTATGACATTTATTTTCTTTGTGTATCATATTATACTTTGATATAGAGTGTTGAATATATAGAATTCTTATATTAAAGTTGCCTTTCATTTTGTAATTTGTTTTTTATAGTTATTGTTAATATATTAATTAGTTATTGAATTCACTGTATTGTGAATGAACACTTACATGTTTGTATCTTCTGTATTATGTACTTAGTTGTAACCTGGCTTGTGCTGGTTTTATAAACTTAACTGAGAAAGAAATTATTTCTTTGATTCATTAGACTAATATATAAAATAAGTAACATATCGGTTTTTAGATCTCCAATGTAAAACTTCCAACATCCTGAGAGTTTTTTATTTTTAAAAAGCTGTTAAGAAATTACTTTTGCATGTTTTGTTTAAGCAGGTACTCAAATAGGATATTTTTGCATACTTGCATGAGCAAAAATATTTTATCTATTTTAGCCTCATGTGTGCAAACAGACATGCATGCAAATGATTTTAATATTTAGTAAAAACTTTGGAACACATTTTTTTGAGTCTAAAGATTTACAACTATTTGCTATATTTCTCTAGCCATTATGCATATTATGCAAATGAGACCTATTTTTTTTAACAATATGATTTTATTTTGTAGATATCAGTCAGATTTCTGTTATAGTTTAAACATGATATTTTCATTTCTATACATTTTTGCATGCTTCTCTTTTTTGGGTTAAATATTCCTAGTTCAACATGAATGCTTAAATTTTAAATTCAGGTCTCCTCTTGCTCAATCAACTCTCTTAGAAAATGTGTTTTTGGAGGTTTTGAATTACCGATATCATTTTAATTTAATCTTTGCTTTCCCAATAATGTATATAATCTACTATATATCAAGTGGAGTTATGTTATATATATTTACAGTTTTCTATTTCTTTTGAATCATTTTTAGTAATTGCCAGCTTTTGATAAAATTATCCAATTTGCCAAATTTATTTAACTATCAATATGCTAAATCCATTGGTTGAAAGTAATTATTTTGTTTATTTGTATTTGTTTTGTTTGTTCATTGTTCCTTTTTGTTTTGTATCCCACATATGGGTGAAATCATGAAGTTCTTATCCTTTCACCCTTGACTTATTTCACTTAGCATAATACTCTCAAGATCCAACCATCTTGTCACAAACGGCAATACTTCATCTTTTTTGTGGTAGTGTAGTATTCCATTGTATATATGTATCATATCTTCTTTATATAATCGTCGTTTGAAGGACAGTTAGGTGCTTCTATGTCCTGGCTATTGTAAATAATGCTGCCATGAACATACAAGGTGATAGAAGAGACTAGACCTTGAGTGGTGAGCACAAAATAGTGTAGTTGGATATCATTTATAAAGTTGTAAATCTGAAATTTATATAATGTTATCAAATAATGTGACCCCAATAAATTTAATTTTAAAAAGTAGTTATTTTTTTTATTTTTGGCCGAACTTGATAGAGGATTTTGTATTCATCTTTTCAAAGAGACAATTTTTAGCTACGTTTCATCTCTAAATTTATTTTGCATTTATTAACTTTGTCTTTGAGCTTTGTATTTTCCTATTGTTACTCCTTTTAGATTTGTTCTGTTTATCTTTTTCTTACTTCCTATATCTGAGTTTAGCTCATTATTTTACAGCCTTTCTGTTTACATATATGCATTTGTAAACATTCACTTTAATTTCTGTTTTAATTCCACCTAATGTATTTGTTTGTGAAATGTTATTTTTTTAAATTTTCTAATATGTATTCATTTTGTAATATTATTATGCAGTGTTTAAAATCAAGTCTTTTGTTATAGAGATGGGCAGCAGGAGCTTCTGTTTCAAATCATAGACTTGTTTCCAGTTTTATTTTTTGTCTCTAGCCTCTAGGGATTTTTTTTCTGTTCCTGCAAACTAATTTATGCATTTAAAATGATGCTTGTATTGTGCACAATATTACTTGGTGTTTTAGAGTATGGATTTTTTTAAGGCTTTTTAGTTCACAGATTTGCTGGAAATGATAGGATTCCATTCATTTTTATCTCACTCCTCTCTGTTCTCTACCCCACAATTCTAATGGAAAAGCTTTATGATCAACTCCACATCTCTAAGACCAGCAAAAAGGAAAGTCACTAATAAATAACTTGGTTTCAAATGGAACTTCTAGAGCTGCGTCAGGGTTCACAATGGACAAAGTTCTCCAGACCTGGCCATGGAGGCATGGGTGGGCCTGTCTCCCACCACATCCCTGGGGAGTCAGAACTGCTCCCTGACTGCATTTGGGAAGAACTAGGCCGCGCTCTAAGTATTTTCAGGGTTTACAGTCAGACTGAGTTCAGTGGGCTCTCCTACAACGGCTTCAAAACAGGCTGAGAATGGCTGAAGCCAGGTTGCTGGCTACTTTAGGGTTCATGGCTGACATTGAGGTCTGTGGGTCTCTTCCTGGATCCCAGGACCTCAGTGGGTCCAACACTGGAGCATTGAAATGTTTAAGATGAGTACTGACAGAACCAAAGGGAGAAATATAACAATAGTTATATAACAATAGGGGATGTTGGTACCCCACTTTCAACAATGGAGAGATCATCCAGACAGAAAATCAGTGAGGAAACAGTGGACTTGACTAATACAGCAGACCAGATGGACTTCACAGATACACACAGACCATTCCATGAACAGCACCAGATAAACATACTTCTCGAGCCCACACAGAGCATTCTCCATGATAGATCACATGCTTTTGGTACAAAGCAAGTCTTAATAAATTTAAGAAGACTGAAATCATATCTAGTGTCTTTTATTAACACAAAAATATGAAACTAGAAATCAATAAAACAAAAACCTGAAAAATTAATCAATATGTGGAAATTAAACAACATGCTCCTGAAGGACTAAGTGGTCAATGAAGAAACCAAATGATAAATCAAAAAGTATCTTGAGTCATATAAAATTGGAAATACAACATACAAAAGCTTATGGGATGCAGAAAACACATTCTAAGAGAAAAGTTCATAGTGATAAATGACTACATTAAAAAAGATCACAAATAAAAAAACCTAACTTTACACCTCAAGGAGCTAGAAAAAAAGGAAAACAAATTAACTGTGTGATGTTTATAGCTAACATCATACTCAATGCAATTTCTATTAAAATTCCAACGGCATTTTTCACAGAAGTAGAAAAAACTATCTTAACATTTATGTGGAACTAAAAAAAAAGACACCGAATAATTAGAGGCTGGGAGTGGGGTGGTTAAAATGGGAGATAAAGTTTGTCAAACAATCCAAACTTTTGATTATGAGATGACTAAGTTCTGGGAAACTAATTGCAGCACGTTGACTATAGTTAGTAATAACGTATACTTAAAATTTGTTTAAAAAGTAGATAGAAGTGTTCTCATTGCACCAAGAAGAAAAGAAAAAAAAAAACTATGTGAGGTGATGGATGTATTAATTAAGTTGGTTGTGGTAATCATTTGAAGATTTATATGCATATGAAACTGTCATGTCATACATCTTAAATATATACAACTTTTTGTCAATTATACTTTAACAGTGCAAGACAAAATACATAAAAAAGAAAAAGTTTATTTGCCAAACTAATTCATTAATGCATGTGTACAGTTCTAAAAAAATATTAAAAAACTGAATTCTGCAATATGTAAAATAAGATATTATGATCAAGTTTGATTTATTCCAGAGAATTAAGGTCAGTTTAACATGTAAAACTCAATCAATGTTCTTCATTCCATTAACAGAATAAATAGTGATATGAAATATTTATTCACTAGATGCAGAAAGCATCATTTGTAAAAGTCAATCCCATTTATATAAGAACTCTCAACAAACTAGTATTAAAGTAGAATTTTATAATCTGATAAATTTTATCTATATAAATCTTCCTAATACTTAATAGTGAGTTTCAGGATTAAATGTATTATAAACATATCTATTTTGAGCAAGTAATCTGATTTCGACATTTCTAAGTGTAAATTCTAAATATATAGCTCAAAACTAATTAGTATTCTAGTTCTTTTTTTTTTTTCTACATTTCTTGAGTACAAACTCTGGCATAGTGCAAAGATTCAAGGATTATGGATTAGTCAACATGTTGCCCTTAAAACTCAAATAATATTTAGTCTTGACCAAGTTTCAAGTTGTTAAAAGATTCTATAGCAAAACATAGGTCTACATTCCTAGATATTATAAAGTGATATAAAAATCATAATGCAATATTTTAATTTAGTAAAGCCTGAGAAATATAAAGACTTCTATACCTGCATATGTTTTCTCTGTGATCTAACTTTATTCATTTATTTAATGAATGTGTTTGATTATGGCCAATGCCTTAGCCCTAGGATATTGATTTAAAGGAAACATGTAATCTTTCCTCTTATGGAGCTTTTATTCCACTAAAGGACAGAGACATTAACCAAATAATTACACAAATAATTGTAACTGTAGTAGTAAATGTGTAAAATTATAATAAAATCCCTTTGACTTTCAGACATACTAAAAATTAAGAAATCTTTGAGGATATTGTAGAATACCCTACATAAGTATCCAAGATCCTTTAGTTTGTGCATACACATAGATATAATATTTTAATCAATGATGAGATACCAAAATATCTCTGAGGTTCTTAATTATCAAAACATCTCTACTTTTCAATGTGTTTTAGTTTTAATGACAAAACAATAAAATAGCAATGTCTAATAGATAATGTGTATTAAATAGTGATAGCTTATTTAGTGAACTAGCTACAGCTATATTTTACAAACATTTTATTTCTTATGATTTTTTAAATCATTAAATTTTTACATGAGGAAAAATATACCCTAAAAGTAAGGATTTTAGACAATCTTGCTGATTCTGCATATATATATATATATATTTATATTTATATTTATATTTATATTTATATTTATATATATATATAAAAGAATTTTACAATGATATGTAAAGTACATAATCCTGATAAGCCTCATTAACTATATACCATCTCCTTTTCTTCTTGATTCACTGTTAGAACCAGAAACTTGATTGAAATATTAAAGCAATAAACAATGAAGGTAGGGTATTTTATATAATACATCTTATGGGACTCTTTATCTGTAGACATAAGAAAGCAACAAAAAAGTTTTTCAAAAACATCTGAATACATATTGAACACAAACTCTAAAAGCAATCAGAGACTGCAATCTTAATTTCTCCAAAGTAAGGAGAATATAATCTTTATTATTTATTTATTTGTTTGTTTGTTTGTTTGTTTGTTTGTTTGTTTGTTTTGCAGCAATAGCAATAATTTGGCCTGGTCTAGATTTCCTTTCTTTCTCCACTTAGGTTCTTGAAATCTTTTGGAATTCTTAATGTCAAGATAGCGGGCTTAAAGCATCACCTTTATGTATCAAGTCTTCAGCTTGGTAGTGGTTATATTCCCTTTAATAGTTTGTGCTCCATGTAGGTAGAAAACTGTCTATGACGTAGCCAGTGTTTAACAAGTATTATTTAAATGAAATGCTAGTGTCTGACTTTACTTGAATACAAACATCTAAACTTTTAGACTCACTAGGTACATACACATTAGTCATAATATTAGAGAACATTTTCACTGTAATAAGCACCACAAAAGTCAATCTTGTAAAAGAAGATATATTTCAAGTTCCTCTCCATGGGAAAAATGATCTCTCCTTTGAGACATAACATAAAAATTAATTCCTTATAACAGGATATCATAATCTCTCCTATTTAATTTATTAACTAAGACCCTCTGTTCAAATAGCTATATCAAGGATGAATAAAGCATGGGTGACTAACTGCAACATTTTTCCTGGGGTGATTTGAAAATGAAACAGGTTTGAGAGGTTTCTATAAATTCTAACTAAATATAAAATAACCAACATAATTACAAAGCTTAAAATTTATTTTTGATATCCTGAACTATTTAAATCCAATAATCTCTCCCCTTTACTTAAAATTATCAGTAGCTATAAATAAACAAAAAAGAAATAGTTGCTACATATTTGTAACCATAATCAAAATGTGTATTATAATGTTTCTCAGACTGATATTCTACTTATTTCAACTTTGATAGAGACTGAGAGAAAATGAGATTTTATTTTTAAAGACTTCTTAAATCAAATTGGAAAACACTGAAATCTATTTCTCTTGGAAATGCTGAATAGTTTTTTAATATATTAAAGACTAGAAAGCTGTACAATAAAGAAAAGTGTTTAACTTTGTTTGCATCAGATTTCCCGGATGCACCGAGAGAGAAGGCAAGTAGCACTTCTCGGTTTGCCTTGATGTTGCTGCCTCCTCAGTTCTTCCTCCCGCCAGACAAGAGGATCCTAAAGGAGTGAGCAAGCCCCTGGTCGTAATTGGGTCCCTTTTAGCTGGGCAGGGCCCCGGCGATGGTGGTTTAAAAGAGGTGATGTCAATAGCGCAGTCGGGGTTGAGAGACAGGGCTCAGATGCTCCCTTTACAACCCAGCTGAAGAGGAGCCTGCTGTAAACCTGCTCCCTTCTCTTCCATTATCCCTATTCTTATCACAAGCTAAGGGCCTCCTGCCTTCCCTGCTGAAATTCCAAAGATATGAAATCTGATTGTTGAGGGTAATTAACCTACTATCCCTGTTTACAGACAATTTTAGCGCTTTTTCAAAAACTTTTGTTGTTTGTGTGTTTCCACACTAGGTCATGTCCTAATTTACTGGTCAGCAAATGGGTGGTTGTTTTTGTGTCAGAAAAATACCCGTAGCCCAATCAATTGTGCGCTTTGGAGTCAGAGCCACCAGATAAAAAACAAAACAGAAACAAAACACAAACAATATAGTCATGTTCAAACAATAGAGACAATGTGTTACAATTATCTGTGAAATAATCCATAGTTGTGGCAGTTTTTCTGAATATTACACATTATATGAGTTCTTGGTAGGAAACACGTTCTTCATCCAAAACATATATTTTCAAATATTTCCCACTAATGTTACCTAATAATTACAAGTACAACAGGCCACTAATTTACTCCCCATCTGGAGAAGAATGCAATGCAATTTCAAAATAATTTATCCAGAGTTGTATCACAGGGCCAAGTTTATTTTTCTTGGCTTATCTTCAGCATTCACAACTTCTAGTTTTCAATTTCTCTTCTAGTTTTATTCCCAACCCAGTCTAGATAGTATTCTTTGGCATTCTTCAGCCTAGGGAATAAATGTTACATTTAATCGATACTGGCAGTGCCATTTCTGGTGGTAGAGGTAAAAATGTCAGCAAGACGGGCAGGCAGCATTGCAGCCACTTAATGTGGTGACTCTGGCTGGCACTTTAAAACCAAACACTTTTGCATAGTGGGTATGTGGTAAGGCTGGTGAATCTTATAAACCTTATGCATCACTCTGTTGTTATACTGTTTTTTTTCATGTGGGTCTCTAGGTCAAAAATGTGATTGCCAAAAGTTTAGCCCCACGAGGTTCATTTCTGGCTAGATAGAGCCGGCAGGAAGAGCACTCTGAGGTCAGTCTTGAAGTATATCACCCTCTTTTCTAGGATATGGCACAGTTTATCTCAGTAAACACACACCTGAGTGTTAAGATAATATCTGGGGTTTTTTTTAGTGGCTTTGATAATCCCTACTGAAAGTCATTCACCTTCTTCCTCATGTTGGGTATAGAAATTTTGTTTTTCATCTTACAGTAATGCTATATCTAAGTTCAAATTTTTGTTTTTGGACAAATGGCATTTTCCAAGAAATCCCACTAAAGGCACAGAGTTTATTCTGAATATGTGGGGTATAGGCAGGGATCACAGAAGCATCACCCAGGGCTCTGTGGAGACTAGAACTAAATTCAGTGCAGTTCAGGAACCATCAAGCAAAGCTCTATAATTACTCACTTTAGTTCTACAACAACTGACTTCAAATCTTCTCTACTGGGCTCATTCTACCTGAGCCATTGGCTTCTCTTTATTCCATGAACTGAAGAATTAATTCCACAGTCTCAGTTTTCTAAGGTAGATTCTGTTCTGTCAGCATACTTCCAATGCTACCTATTTTTGTCTTCGTCAAGACTCTTGATTATATGCCAATGAAATAGCTCAATCTTTCTTAGCTTGACAATTATCTCTTGTATGGGTAATTAAAACCAACAGAAATGGAAAGAAGGGATAAATATAGTGTACACTATATTACATTCAGTAAAGAAAGAGAAAAGACACAATTCACACCTCTCCTGCCACTCCAGTGAGGACAGCAAACACTTCTCTGCACTGGTTTTATAAGATTGGCCCTGAAGTGGGATGGGACAGTAGCTTCCTGGATGAAGTCAGCCACGCTGTCTGGATTTCATGCCCAAGTGAAGCACTCAAAGGACCCCAGTCAGCATGAATGGGAAAATGTGCCAGATGTGAAGTTATTGGGGGAATGGCAGAGAACAGGCCCAGGGGCTGGAATCAGCTTGTTAAGTAGGACTAAAATCCATGGACAACAGCCTCCTAGAAGTTCTAAAGCAAAAGCTATCTTTGTAAGCTTTAGCTCTTATCAGGAGAAAGTACGTGATCAAACTGCTCATGCATCATGTATCTACAGGAATTCATTATGGTAGGTTGAGATATTAATAATATAAAAGAGGATTCTGAAAGTTTTTAACAATCCACTAGAATTTTATCTTGTATTTTGAGCTGTATGCACCTTTATTTGCCCCACTCAGTTTATTTTTCCTTTATCATCATTATCTTACCTAGTGGAAAATTAGAAACTCTAATGGGAATAATTAAAATACAGAGTAATGCTATTATATTTATATTTCATTATATTTAAGTTAAAATGCAAAAGTATGTTGTTTTAACTTCAGTTTTCATACTAGTTTATAAAATATATTCTTTTACATTTATATTCTAAATTAAAATATATATTTCATTAGTTATAGCTGTTTTTTATATTCCCCACAAAATATGCTACATGGAAGGCTTAATGTATTAAATACTTTTAAATTTCGTGTTCTATTTTTCTATTAAGAGAATAAATAAATCCATAAGCAAATATTTAATTAGTTTCTCTTATGTGTCAGGTTCTATGACTTCTTACGAGTAAGAATCATCCTATGTTGATACTAATAGCTTGATAAAATTCTCATAATTAGGGCATCTACTCCCTTTAAAATGAAAATCAGGTACACTGTTTATTCCCTTGGTTTCTCCTTAAATTACATTTAATTGAACTCAATTAATTCAATATTTATTGTCAGGATCAGTGCTAGCAAATATAAATGTTGAATAAAATAAACTTGTTGCTCACTTTCTTGGAGCATATAAAATGGTAATGGTAGTAACTGTGCAGTGAAAAAAAGGTATAACAGAGCATTTATGTTATCCAGTCTCCGTAGAAATAAGGCCTTCATGGTAAATATTATAAATTTAAAATTATCTGTTTGTTAAATGATGGGAAAACCCTTAAGAATCTGAAAAATGTTTAAATTATATATAAAAATAAGTGATTTTTGAAATATCTTTATATTTCCCCTTTACCTCAGCCCTCCCACCTTTTATACATACTTTGTGAGTTTCCTGTCCCTGCCTCCCTCTGAATCATCTTTTCTTGACCGTCCCAGATAAGGAAGTGAGGAGAGTAGGCACAGTATATCTGTTTCTGTATATACATTCGTTTTATATTTTCGATTTTGTCATCTCTGTTCATATCTGCATCTACAGATTGATCCATATCTAAAGAAAACAGCATAGGGGTGGTTTAGAGCAGGTTTATGGAGTTGGACAAATGATGCTTAAATAACAACTCCACCACTGATTACCTGTTTGACTCTGGGCAGGTAACATAGTTCCTCTACACCTCAGTTTTCTCATTTTTAAAACAGAGAATATAAAGAGCACCTATTCCACAAAATCATCATGAAGATTAAATGTGAATATATATGTATGTATATATGCATATAAATAAGTGTGTATGTATATACATTTGTGTTAAATCCTTAGAAAGGTACCTAGAAAAAGTAATCACTTAGGTAAACATGAACTACTCCTATTATTGTCTCTTTCTAGCTACCCAAATACATCCAACTGTGTTATATAAATTATTCATTCTAACTCTCTTTTGGTGGAATGCCACCGAGAAGGGGGCACAATACATGATCGTGACATATCTTCACTTCTCTGAATGCGGTTTGTATTGGACCACTGACAACCATTTGAGGAGATAGAATTGAAACTTCAATTTTTGGCTGTTTATACACAGGGACCCACTAGCAATGTGCTTTATATACCAAAAATATATTGAGGCAAATACGAATGCAAAATATGCTTACACAAATATGACAGAGTGTTTCCTTCTGAAATCACTCTGACTTTGAACTTACTTTCTTAAAATATATAGCCATTTTCTAAGAGGATTTTTCTATGTGTTTGGACTAGAATACTTCTCCATTTAATATAAATGATCAGTAACCTTCTTTGACCACTCCTGGTTCTAATTTTGTATTCATTCATCCAGTGCTTGACTGAACTAAACTGCCTGGCTTCTTTCCCATCACTGTATTAATGTGCCCTGGCTTAGCTTGGTTACCAACCCAGCCCCTCCAAGGTCATTTGGCTTAAATTCACCACCTTCTGATTTCAGTCTTTGGCTGACACATGGGTGAATGTCTGCTGTGTCCCTCTCTTCCTCACATCCTGCTCTCTCTCTCTCTTCTCAGGCATCCTGTGTTCTGGGAACGGTCCACTGTGACCTCACTTCTTCACTCTTGAGCCTGCTCATGCTCTTTATCTACCTGGCCCCACTCTGCTGCATTACAGAGAGACTTTGTTGCTTCTATGTTCTGGGACAGACCACATACAACTGGCTGCACTTAAATCTAGAGTAGATTCGATGGGGCAGCAGAAAATAAACCTAGCGAGTGTTAAGCATACACAAGGTGAAATTCCATTTATGGCCACAAGGTGCACCCTACAGGGTTAAGACAACTCACCCCAATTTAAAGGTGGGTAAGCGTCAGTGGGCTGGTGGTCCTGGGCTCCTCTGTCCTGGAATAGTCCTCACATTATGTGGCTGCTGAGATCACAGATTTGGGGGTGATTCGTGATGTAAAGGAAAACACCATAGAGTTTCATTTACTCCAGTGTCATCCATCCTTGATCTTCTCCTTTTCACTGTCTGCTTATTGGCTCAGTAGTAAAACGAAGTCTAAGTGAACTAAGTTGAGTCTGAATAATTCTCATAAGTCTTCAAATCTGAACTCGCTTTTGAGATCTGGTTTAGTTCATACACATCTAAACCATGAGGTTGTTACGTGGTTCAATCTCACTCCTAAGGAATTTATTACTGAAAAGAGATGATAGTATGTATAGTCATAGCCTAATAAGCTAAAATTATTGTAAAATAAATATCACATTTAATTTCTTTGGTATATAAAGTTTTGATGACTTATTTAAATATTTTTTTTATAATAGCCTAGGGGGAGATTCATTTTTAAAAAGGAAATCAATCTGTCTGAAATTATCTGTCTAATAAAAAACAATCACCACTTTATTTGATTCTTGATCTCATGAAGTGTATTTGAAAAGGGTTTGAAATAGAATTTGCACTGACTCCACTACTAGCTAACCTAGGGACATTGAACAAATTTTATTGATGTCTGTAAACCCTGGTTTCCTTGGCTGAAAGTATAGCTAGAAACAGCTAGCTCAAAAGGATGTTCTGGGGATTAAATAACACGTGTAAATATCCTCGCTTAATAGCTATGACATAATAAATGTGGAATTATGTCATGTTCTTCACTTTTTGTCATGGAAGTAACTTTTAGTGGTATTTAGATTAGTGGGCTTTGTTTCTAGCAGGTGAAAATGTGAAGTTTTGAATTCGAGATCTGTGTCTGCTTCATTCAACTTATACTTTCTGACATGAGGTCAAGCATGTTTGAGGCACCGAAAACTTGTTTGTTGAATGAGAAAATAAATAAACGATCTGGTGATGAAATAGACTGTGTACTGGAGTCATGCAAGGCAGAGAGAAAGACTTTTCTAGAAGTTCAAAGAAGATGCCATATAGTTAAGATGAAGAAGAACAATCTAAAAACACTTCATGGTTAGCTAATGTCAACTGAGCACTTCTGTAAACTGTGACACTTCTTGAAAGCATGCATTTTTTAAATTTGTAAACAGTTATAATAACATTAGTTAGAATGTATATCAGAATATCTGTGAAATATACACCAATCTAATATTGTTCTTTGAGACATCCCTTCTTACCTCTTTATTTATCTTAATCATTGATACAAGTTTTACCTGCAATGCTGTGTAAATATAAAAAAAGAATTGGGAATCATAATTTGAGCAATACACTTTTTTCCCTCTGGAAGCTGTTCTAATTAATAAACTTCCTTGATGGACCACTCAAAACTTTCGCTTTGGCAAATATGTAAAATCAATATTCAATAGATGTGTTTTTGCATCCAAAAAGGTTTAATACATATTAAATATAATTTTATAGCTGTAAGATATATAATAAAGCATGGAGTTAAGAATAGGATATACTTTCTACAGAATATTTCTTTGAAATCATTGTGATATGACAAAGCATTTTTGTCATGATTTAGCTTCTCTAATTTGGATATATAAAAATCACAAAGCTAAAGTCAATCTGTCTTTCAATCTCTACATCATTTAGTTAATGCAAGCTAAATGCTCACTAAATCTTATTCAAATACTTTGAATTATGTTTTAAGCAATTATGAGGCTATTAAATATAATTATTATGTCTGTTTTTAAGAATATGTTTCATATAGTAAATTGGAAAATTTAATGGAAACACTGAAAATTAGAATGACAATAACTTAATATTGGAATGGATAATGATGTGTATTTTAAATATGAACAATGAAATTTTTCTTACCAGAACAATTAATTTATGTTCACTTCAAGTTATTTTTCCTGTTGGTGAAGTCTTGCTTCATATCATTCTTCTCACCTTTTTATCTGTCGTGCCATACTGAAGCTGACATTTTGAAACTGGCATACACAGACCACTTTTTAAACTGCTATTTTTAATCTTTACATGATCAGGGAAGGAGTTTCTCTGATGCTTTACTTTCCCTGCTATATAGCACATTACTCATTTTGATGAGACATACCTCAGAGTGTCAATTAGAAACTGAGGAGAAACAAGTGTTCAGAGGAATCCAAACTATTTTTTTCCCTCTGTGCTCGAGCTTATCTCTTCCAAAACAGGTTCTCATTTATGAGCTTTCTCTCTTTCTTGGCATACTACTTCAATCCCATTTTTTTCTTTCTTTGGTGGATTTAATTTGAATAGTATAAAGTATGATTTTGTCACACAAATGTTTAAGTTCATCATGTGTTAGTATTTAAATTGCTTTATTAATTTGGGGGAAGATAATTATTGTTGATTCTTACATTTTCATTTGTAACGTCAGGCTTTCACTAGAATTTATTTTCTGTTATAAATGATAAAGTTGTTTTTCAAGCAATAAATATAAGGACATTTTCATGAAAACAAGTGACTCCACTTCCACTTGTTTCTCTGTGTTCTAATGAATCAGTTACATTTTATTTCCTAGTATGTTTCTTAGTGAAATGCAGGGTTATAAACACATTTCTGAATATTTAACATAAGTTGGTTTCAAATTACATGGACACATATCAAGTAAATTTCATTAGGACATTAGATAAGTTTGGTTTTATCTTTCATTTATTATTGTAGGTATATACAAAAACTCTTTACCTAGCATTATCTATGTCATTTATAGAAAGAATAATAAAGCTTGAGAAAGCATCTAGTTCACAAATGATCAGATGGCTTTAGCCAAGACAATTCCCTTCTTATTCTTATATAACATGTAACTGTCACACACACACATACACACACACACACACACACACGTAAATTCATCATGTCTTCCTCTGAACTCTCTGTTAGTACTGTTATTTGGGTTATGTCAAGCAGATGATCATTTTCTATAAACTATGATATTTATAGAGTATAATTATGATGACCACCAGAATCCTGAATGCCAATGTAATTCGTCCAAAGGACTCAGATTTGTAATAGAACCGATATTCCAAAAGTAGAAAGTTGTTATTACCTTTGCCTAAAATATAAAAATTCAGATTTTATCTATATTTCCCAAATATTGTACAGCTATTAAACATTGAATAGTTTCATGTAATAAGTTTTACTTTTCTTGAAAATGTGTTCTGAAGCTGCATCTGCTATTCATGCCTGAAAAACTTCTTTCTCAATGCTCTTTTAAAATAGAAAATATGTATTATTCTGGACTAAGGCAAGTATGGAGCAATTTTTAGGTTGAATGCACAGCAACACATTTTTCAAAAATATGCAAAATCACCAACACAATGCAATATTGAATAACCTTCCTAGCTTCAGGCATGGGCGATTTGGGTGTTCGATGTTTTTGTGTTTACTTAAGTTTGATCTACCTTTGACTGATAGTCCTGGATTATGAATCCTAGTTATTTGGGTATGCCTTGATGTAAGGAAAGAGAAGTACAAATACATTAAAATCAATCACCAACCAGAGTTTCATAACATCAATACTCAAGTGGCCTGCGTATTAACCAAGATATAATGATATCTTTTCTATAAAGAATACTACACCCAAGGAGAAGCCTATTGATGTCTGTTACATAACTTATCACAGTTATACTATTTTTGTACATTTGGCTATTATTTTCACTCATACCTAATACCTACATAAGAATGTATGAGTTATATTGTAGAAAATAATATAAAGAAGAAATAAACTAAACCCAAATCCTGAAAACAAAGCTGGGGTTCTGTCAGATGATATAAATCTCCTCATAAGCATAGCTATTCCGTTACAAATGTAGATGCTAGAGCCAGTGGCAAGACTGCAGTAGCAGTTCACAGAATTACTATTCTGTGAGTTCACATCTCAGTGCAGAGGGCCACCTGTTAGGTGTGTGGGTTTGAAAAATACATTCAGATTTTAATAATAATTATAAACTCCCAGGTATCACATTACCTGGGGTTTAGTAGGCCCTCAATAAATTCAGCTTGCTTTCCTGTCACTCTTTTTATTAAATTACATATCATATCATTACGTATAATTTTTCTTAAAATAGCCTCACATTAAATATTTTCCTGTGTACTTACACTTGTTTGCCTCCAATGTAAAACATGCTCACTGGTTCTGCCTATTTATAGCTAACAATTTGAAGTGCTTCCAGGTTTTAACTTTTACAGTAAGTTTGACCTGTATGTAATTAGCTATTCTCTCAAAGTCTAAGGTCCTCATAGATCCTTCAACATAATTTAAAGTATGCCTTGTCTCACTTTATGCACTGCACTCTGAGTTCCATTTAAAGCCATGTTTTTTAATTATTTGTTCTTATTCTTACCAAATAAAATGTTGGTCAGCACAAAATAAGTCATCACTGCTTACATAAAATTGAGTGGTTTCTATTTTATTATGATGGATGTACCTCCATCATAGTATACTCTCCTTGGCTTTAATATTTGATAACTCAAAATATGATGCGAATATTTAACAAAATATCATAGTACTGAAAAAATAGCAACTGTGGCTCTTTTTATTTAACATAAAAATAGACTTTTACTACGTTTCTGTTAATGGTGATGTAGAAGGAAGGAGCTAAACGTAACATTTTCTAACCATGGTAAGTGGAACTTTATTCTCACTCAGTGCTTCAAGATTAGAATGACATTTTGTGACATTCAAAGGTCAGATACATTTGGTCACTGGTGTTATTTTAAACTATCTATAAGGGTGCCTTCTTTAAAATGTGTTCACTTTGCCCTAATCAAAATATCCAATATTTTTCTAAAAGCGACTTTGTTTAATAGCACTAGGCACAGCGCCACTCACCCTGTGAGCACGGTGTGGTGATATTCAGCAGAACCCATTAAGCTCACACAGCTTTCAGGGCTTTTGTCGGAAAAAAGAATATTATTAATCCATTATATCCTCTGATTACTACATGATTCAAAAGAGTGCAATTAATTCTCTTCACAAATAACACATTTTATTCCAAAGCCTTCCACATTCTCAGGTCCAATTCTGAAGCTACTTCTTTCATCCAACCTTCACCTAGTTCCCATTTCAATAATGAGGCATTTTGCCTCTGCATGCCTAGCACAGTTTTACCGAAATATCAGTGTTTTCCACATTTATTATGCAAGAAGTGGTACCTGTTCGTGTTACTCAGCTCTTCTTTGGACTATCATTTATATATGTTTGTGTACTTATATATATGTGTGTTTATATATAAAAACAATATTTTAATTATCCAGTAGCTAATTATTTTAAAGAGTGAAAATTGGAAGAACGATTCTTCTTTTATTACCAACAGTTAAGACTCACTAATAATTAAAATTATGTGCATTATATTACTATTTATGTTACAACTAGAAGTCACTTAAAAATAACTAAATTTGAAAATGTCTAAATACTGAAAACACATCAAGCATTTATTATTTTAAAGAATAAAGCATCAGGTATTGCAAATGCAAGAAATTCATTACATAATTTTGTTTTTAAAGATTTCTGTTTTTTAATGCAATCTTTCCACTTAAGATTTATAGATGAGCAAAATAAGATTTCTATTAATTAAATATATTAACTTTACTCTGTGGCACAAGTACTAGTTTGATGTTTTGGATATCTGCATTAGTAGGGAGGTGTGGAATTTTGTCACTACACCATAAAATATATTAACAAGGAATTAATTTTTAAAATGTGCATGTATTATGGGATAGTATATTCATTATAATGAATGAATTAACAATATAACATTGTCCAAAATTTTTGTTCTTATATTCCCTAATTTTGCAATATCATAATTATATATGCTATAAAAATTTATTTTTTTTAATATGGTTAGAGAGATGGTAAATGACTAAGTGATAACGAAACAAGAACTGAAGATGGCAATAACAACTACCAGAACAGAGTGCCCAAGTTTGGGGTGTGGCTGCTAGCAGATTCTAAGACATTTTGTTTGTATTAGTTTGCTTTATTTATTATACAAGGATAATTTTATCTGCTACTATTTGGCTGCAAGTAAATCATCTGGAAAGTTTCCTGTGGGAACAAAAGCATCTATGATAAATTATCTTAGGCAAAAATAAGTGATACCTATTAATATGTCCCATTTTTAAAATGACTTTAAGAACAACAAACATATACAAAGAGTAAAAGAGAATACATCAATGGAAGGCAAAAACATGCAATTATGATTGACTTTAAACTGGTAACATAATACATATTTTATGTTTCAAAATGTTGCATCTTTTTCAGATACATATTTAGGGAAAATTGGGTTGTTGAGGACACTAAGAAATAATGTGCTAACCCAGAAAACAATTAGCGTTTCTATGATGCACTGTATTCGGAGAATGTTGCTCTCAAATATTTACAATCTAAAATACTTCCCTTGGGATCCTATAGGTTTAAAATGAAAGCAAAGCATTCGCTGACATTTAAATCCCTTTATTTCTCTGCCTCTATTACATACACTTTTCCCCATAATTTTATCTATAAAGTTTCATATTTAAACATATAAAACTGAATTAAATCTAAAAATGTGACAGTCCAATAAAACATAGCTAAGACTCTTCAAAAATAAATGTTATTTAGTATATTTCGTGCTATTGTAAACAAATTTTAGATTATGTGCCTGACGTATTAAGAGCATCTTGCTGATATAGACAGACTAGATTAATACAGTAATATGAAAATTGTTATTACCTCATTAGTACATTTCTCACTGACTCAAAAAATCTTACCATGCTCCATTTCTTTATCACCATTTATTCTTTTATTTAAATGGTAATTATATACATATATTGTAAATACATTTTAAAACTATAATAGAGATTCTAGAAATTAAATTACAGTTTTAAAACAATACCTACACATAAATAAAATGGTGCACCTACAGATATACACTCTAATTAGTCAATCACTGCAACCTCACTCAGGGCATGTGATTTTTATTATTCCTTTTGTTTGTTTTTAATTCGAGATATATTTACAAAAGAAAGAAAATGACTTTGTCTAGCCAAATATCTGAGATTGGAAGTAACATTCATTTTCTCACATTTAAGAAAATAAAGGACTTAACCTAAGGACTTGACAATGGCAAGGTAATTAGAAAATTTTTGGCAAATTAAGTGTATATATGCAATCTATTCAGGATTGTGTATAAAAGACTACTTTAATTCGTGTATTAATGACAAAGAAAAAATCTTTATTATAGGATTAAAAATAAAAGCATATGAGAGCTTTAATAGTAAGAAATCAGTAAACACTTTGATCTCTATGGTCACATAAAAACTAAAAGCTAAGTTACCAAAAATCCTGCAGCTGGCTAGCCAAATAAGTGAAATTTTATGTCACCTGACTTCGTATGTAAAGCTGTTTCCGCCTTGCAAAACTGGTCAGGTTACTCTCATGTTTTTTTTTTTTTTTCCATACATCATACTCATGTAAATGTCCAAACCTCAGACAGCTCAACTTCCTGGAATGCCACCCCCAGTCTCAAGTTACATAAATTTCATCAACTCTTGCCACCCCTTAATTACTGAAAGAGTCAAAAGCCTCAAGTCAGTTAGTGAAAACTGGGCAAATGACAAATTACCTTTGGAGAGAATCCAGCCGTGCACAAATAAGTCTAAATCCTTTCCTATGTCACAAGCAAGTTCTTAGCTAAAGGGCAAACAAGTCAACTGAGAAACAGAGATAAGAGACATAATTCACACACAAGTGCATGTACACAGGCACACATACATGTGTACACACAGAAACATATTATTTCAATCCAAGTTCCTTTTGGTATTCCCCCACAATAACCAAATTTGTGATTTAAATGTCATGTCCTGTGGAGGAACAAAAATGAGTTCTGGATAATAATCTTTGAAGAAGCAATCAGGGTGTCAGTACTCAGGCCCAGAGTTCTCTGCTACACCAGGAAGTGCTTTTGAAAACAAAGAAACAAAAAACTTATGTCTCTCTTCCTGGACAGAGAGAGTTGCCTCATTTTGTAATAAACACTTTCAGATTATTTCAGTCCATTTTACTATTATCTGTGCCCTTAAGGTCTTGGACGTGTGCTGTATTTCTCTGTAGGAAATTATACACGATTGTGTTCTACTGCACATCCCTCCCAACTCCAACGTCCTTGGCCTCCCGTGCCTGTTCTGATACATGTGGTACAGCTGAGCTTTAATCTGCCCTGCAATTTTACAACTGTTAAGACAAGCCCTTGGGCTTGGTCTGATCTGAAAATTGAACCAGATAAACTTAAACAGACAAGGGAGACGTTCTTTAGGGCTATTGCAATAGGAGACAGCCACTGAACATAGTCTGAACTCAACTCAAGCTGAAACAAAAAACAGAAAGTGGTCAGGAATTTTAAGAGCTGAAATGAGGAAGAGATGCTACTTCTTTGGTGTTTGCAATTTGGCTTTATCCCTCTTCCCAGTAAACTTGCTCGTAACTTCAGGGGTGAGGGTGACTCCACAGCCTGGAGCAAGGTGCCTGCTCAGACGCTCCCACAGAAACTGTGACTCAGGGGCCCTAGGTCTCCCTAGGATGACATTTCAGAGGGATGGCTCTCAAGTACTTGAGAAAGACATTCCTGAGTTTTAAACAGGCAAGAGGCTTTTAAAGATTTACATCCCAAAGGCAGAGAGAAAGTGTTTACAATGACCTGTTTTCTAAAGTAAATGCCTTAAGAAAAGGGAGTCAGGGATCTGAAGTCAAGAGGAAGACCTTCTGAAGAGGCTCTAAACCCAGGGGAAGAGTAAAGCCTCTTGGTCCTCACTTGTTCCAACTATTATTATTATTTTTTTATGTTGTGCCAATGAATGCCTGCAGATCGATCCCCTGTGTTTGCCTGATGTTATTTCATGATTGATTTTTTAAATTAACTATTTAATGCATCAGGAATTAACGTAGATTTAATATGTGGAAGTGTCATTTTCTCATTCAAATACTACTTATATAGCATTTTATATAACAGACTGTGTCTGCAATTTATTTCTTTTCTTAATATGCATGCCCATTTCTGCACCGCTAACAAAAACTTTATATTGTAGCTTAATATTTTAAGACAAATTACTTTGCAATATATTCTTCCTATATTCCAACTATTTGTAGATTGTTTTATTCCATGAAAACTGGAATAACTTTAAAAACATTCTGTGCCTTCTTACATAAATCTTACTTGGGTTATCTGAATATTAATTGTGTAAATGTATGAAGGGAGAATTTAAGCCTTCCATTCATGAATGTGCTTGAGATATGTATTATTTTCTTAAAATAGTTAAGCTGTATAGGTCCTCTTTATATTCCTTGTCACAGAGTTCCTCATACAGATTTTCACAAATCATAATCTAGTTATATGTTGAAATACAATTTTTTGTCTTTTGTATTTTTTAATGCATTTATATCATACAACTTATACTATTTGGTCATTTGGTCATTTTGAATAGAGTCATGTCTTCATAATATAATAAGTAGTTCATCTAAGGTTATTTTTATCTTGTGTCTTTGAAAACTAAAAGAGCAATATGAGAAGCTCCAAACAAAACTTCCATAAATTATAAAAGTGACCTAGAATAAACACTAAAACATCATTCAAACTGCCAGCCAAACAGCTGCTATACTAATGAGGAAAGGAGCATTTGATGCACAGGACATCTGTATTCCTTTTTCTGATCATAAGTCATGAGAGAGTTCACGTGTTTACACCAAAAGCTATTTCTATAAACTATGATAGATGCAGTTAAAGTGCTACAGTTGTCTATAAATAAAAGCATGTGTTTTACTGGGTTTTATTCACATGTTGTAAGATGGACTTGCTTATTGATGGACTTCATACAATGCAGCTTAGTCTATTTAGAGCTATGTCATTATGTAATAACTCTTCTAACATCAGAAGTAATTATTCAGATGTTGCATGTATTAGGTTAATTGGGTTTCCATTTGCTAACGCATCATCATTACACTCCTTTCAGCAGAACTGGAAACATAGTTCATCTATTTTGCAATTTTCAAAAATGACAAAAGTAATCACACTTTAATTTCAAGACATTAAAGGAGACATTACTATAGTTCATTGAACAAGATTTCATGAAATAATGACCAGGGTTTTAGCAATCCCAGATGTGTCTGAACAAAATATTCACTGTGCCATGCCCCAATGTTGTTACCTCCAGCACAGCACTTCAGAGTCACCAAGGGCTCTTCAGCTCAGCTATGGTCCTTCTGTTCTATTGAATACACTTTACAAATAACAGTTGTTTGTGGTGAATGAAAGATCTCCCCGAAACATTCTCCAATTTACAATTAAGCATCTGTGATAGGACTGTACTTGATGTAGTAATCTGTTCCAGTCTGCTTGGGTTACTATAATAAATATTGTTTACCTGGTGGCTTAAGCCACAGACGTTTGTTTCTCACAGTTCTGGAGGCTGGAAGTCTGAGACCAGGGCAGCAGCATGGTTGCCTTCTGGTGAGGACTCTCTCCCTGCCTTGCAGATGGCTGCCTTCTTGCTGTGTCCTCTTGTAGTGGAAAGGAAAACTCTGATGTTACTTTCTCCTCTTATAAGAGGACTGAATCCATCATGGGGCTCTACACTCATGACCTCCTCTAGACATAATTACTTCCTAAGATCCCCATCTTCTAATATCATCAATTTCAGGGTTAGGGCTTCAACATATGAATTGGGGTAAACACAAATATAACATAATCTATGTACTTTCTCTACATTTCTACCATATTCTGCTCTCTCACAGGTACCACAAGGTAAATATCTCATGCCCCCAACCTCTATGTAGATCAAAATAAGGAAAAGGTAATACAACGTAATAAAGTTTCTATGTAATTAAAGTTCAATGAAATGAAGATTCGGTGCTCAAAGTGAGATATAGAAAGGATTCTATCAGAACTTGAAAGATTTAAGTATTTGCTTTCATTTTGTTGTTTATGGTTATTTTTGTTTTATTACTTTTTTTACTTGCAAAATTAACTATGACTGGAATTAAGTGATGCTGCAAAAAAGCTGTTAGGAAATCACATATCAAAGTTATAATGTCAGACATCTTGGAAAGTGAGCTTTTTTTGGAAATAGGGTCACAGCAGATATCATTAGTTAGGATGAGGTCACGATGGAGTAGATTTGGACCCTCATCCAACATGACCGGTGTCCTCACCAAAAAAATGAGAAATCTGGGCACAGACACACATGTAGGGAGAATGCCATGTAAGATGAAAGCAGAGATTGAGGTGATGTAATAAACGCCAAAGAATGCCAGTGAACACCAGAGGCCTGGAGAGAAGCATGGAACAGCTTCCTCTCCCACTTCCAGGAGGATCCAACCTTGTCAGTACCTTGATCTCAGCATCTAGCCTCCAGAACTGTGGAAAAACACATTTTTGCTGTTCAAAACACCCAATTTTTCATTGTAGCTCTAGCCAATTAATAAAAATACTATCTCACAAAATACTTTATCAAAGAGAATATTTTTGTCATGCTATGAGAACATTTTAACAAGAGACTGACAGTGGGTGGCTTACGTCTTCACTTCTGTGGTCTAAAATGTTTATCAAAGAGTTTGGAAAACAGTTTTAATTCCAAGGTTGATCAGCAAGAATGGAAAATATTGATGGTGATGATTACTTAATTGTGTTACACTTTCACTTTGTACATGAAAACAATCTATTATACAACAGTGATACAAGTAGAGAAGTAACAATACTAGGGTTTTTGCAAAGATTTAAAGACTGTTCTGGTGCAAAAATTTTTCCTAAGATTTTTAGATGAATAAAACAGACCTTAGAAGCTTTGAGATTACATAAAATTAAGACCTGCCTTTTTACTGTTGAATTTTGTAGTTTGAAATATGATTTGTATTGTGGAGTTTAACTTGATGTAATTCAAGTGAAATTGACAACTTACCTACATAAATATTTTTAAATCAGTTTAAAATAAAGGGCTGTGAGGATTATTTTCACCAGCATTACATGAGCACATAGTCTTGAGAAGTTTTTAGGATCCTGACATTTGACTTCGTGAGCTTTTTACCTGAAATCTTGTTTTAAGGTTTTATGACATTTTTGAAAGCTGTTATCATGATTACCTTCTGAACTGTTTTAAAGCAAGTGTTAACTTACAAAAAATTTTCTTTATCTAGGGCAATTTATGAAAAAGGAACATTTATAAAAATAATTTGGAAACATAGAATCACTCTAAATCACAGTTAGTATTTTTGTTGTTGTTGCTTTGGCATTATATAAACTTTTTCCTGGTGACTTCAAAGTTTTAGTGTAGCTTCCAAGAAATTGATTTAGCCACTGTCTGTGAACTATGTGGTAACTTGAGACTCACTATTATAGTAGTTTGATCAACAAACAAGTCAAATAGTTAATTATAAAAAAATACCATAAAATATAATCATCTAGAATGCTACAAAGTCAAATATGTTTAATATTTTCCTCCTGAACACAAAGCCAAATTATATTCCTTGGCTTAAAATATGTAGTTCATTTTTATCAGTAACTAATATTGTGAAGTATGAATACTAAGAATTCTTTCATTTTTTTTCATATAATACAAAAAACATACGTATACTTTTCTGTTTTGTACTGGGTCCTTTGATTTCTGTAAGAAAACCAGTTATATAGCTATGATAATGCTACAGACACATGTCATAGATCTATGTAACAATGAATTTGCCCCAAATCGTTATTGTTTTAACTCTAAGTTAAAATCCAATTTCCATTTTAATAAAGATTTCTGCAACTACTATATACATATATATTTCAATAGTAAAATCTATGTAAGTCCTCCTCTGTTGGTAAAGTGAGTATTTTTATTTGTGCCCATTATTTTATAAGTTGTCCTTTGTATATAAAGATGATACTGTTACCTGGCTACCATCTGGGCAATCACATTTAGTTGTTTTGTTAGTAACAGTGGAAGTTTTGCCCTGAGCAATCTTAATTCATACATCCAGTTCTTTTGTGACAAACAGCGGGCTTTTGTGAAATATGAATGTTTGTGAGCCTATGACAGAGGAAACAATTCTATTTGTGATTTAGCCAGCTCTTCGTATCAGAACTGAAAATAATTTAAGATGATAATGAAATACTTTATAATAACTGCATTATTTAGAACTTTATCTGATAATATATATAAGGATGTTTTAAACTAATTAATTATATTGAAGCTATATTTAAAATAAATGAATAAACATAACATAGTAACTTCTGGTTATTGAAAAATAATTATTTTCTATCTGGAGGATATTTTTATTTTATTATTTCATTTTATTTATTTTAATGTTTACTTTACAGAGTACACATAAGACTCGTAGATATTAGCTTCTGTAGTTTCTGCTATTCTATAGGATCAGAATCTTAGAATAGGGGTTAACAACATACATTAAAAAAAAGCTTTGCTGTGATATTTTCTATATAAGACTTATTTACTGTACTTTATTTATCCATTTACTTAACATAAAATTAGTGAGCCCTTACTAATTATAGCAGAGGTCAATACGAGTTAGACACAGAATTGAGGACACTGCAGGAATGAGAGTATTAATAGGAAGATGGCAATCCTACCTGTATATCTAAATGGTGACATAACTTTATCCATCCATAGATAACCAAATCAAGTCACATAAATAATTAAGTTATTGAAGACTCTATCATGAGAAGTAATAATATTGTTCAACAGAACTACTTTGGGCACAAACAGATAAACACAAAGAAGTAAAGCTGCAGTGCTCTCATATAGCATTCTATTCCTAAGGGACAATTTCTCTATATTCTGGAGGTTTCTCCAGAGTGTGGCTACATACACAGAATTTCTTGAAATAATCTGAGAGAGAGCACAGTCAAATATGAGGAATGGTCAACATTACTTAAAAACAAAACAATGTTTTAAATAAATGTTTAGTTTTTTAAATAGTACATACATCAAGTAATTACAATTGTTTATGTTTCCAGTTAAAATCTCTAACAAGTTTTACTTCATCGGCAAATCAGATCAACTAATAGAATTGTTTGGAATCAAGAGTGAGAAAATTAAATGTATTCAATTATTTATTTAAATTTTATTAGAGACTCTACTATATTTTCAGCACTCTTCTAGAAAGTGGGAATATTTGAGTGAATAAATGAACGAAGCCCTTACCTCAAGAAGCAAGCCTTCTATTATAAAAAAATTTAAAGTAAATAAGTAATACAACACCTGGTAGTTACCAAGTGATACAGAGTAAAGAGGGAGAGAGAAGATATTTAAACATTTTTCTCAGATGTTTTGAGAAAAATTTTCCCATGTTATAATTAGCTAATATACTTTAGATAATTTGAGAAGACATTATTATTTGGAGAAAGATTACCATTTGACCTCAAATGTTAAAAAGATATTCTTCAGTGAAAATAAATATTTTATACAATTCTGAATAGATTAATATTTTATTAATTTTATTTATTGTCATTGGTTCTTTCTGCTAAGACAGTCCTTAAACCATGACCTAACCTTTATCAGAACATCTAGGAACTTTTGGAACAGCTCACTGTGTCCCAGACTTCTTAGAAAAGCATTATATTGTTCCCGCCCTCTCACTCATGGGATTGGAGAACCACTAATTTGCAGAAATCAATCATGTTGAATATATACCACTACCTTATGGACACAAATGACTGAGATCTCTAAAGAACCTGGTAAGCGACTGGTGTTCCATTTATCCTCCCCATCGATCACACACGAGGTCTATTTATTTCTGTGCTCTTGAGAAATAGATTTTTGGAACTATATAAAATGCACCTGTCTTCTTCTTAGGCATTAGCAGTTTTTACTTGAGTCATGCCAGGGTCAGAGACTTCCAGTGTGTGAATTTTTATTTGCAGAGGTCTCAGCTTTCTGTCTAACGTGTTTTATGAAAGAACAATCAAGGTTGTTGCCGTATTTCTTTGAGAGTAGTTCATAACATGATATTCTAAAGCACAACTCTAATGGAAGGGACTCCAACATTTTATTTGCCACGTGTGAACACTAAAGTCTGAAAATATTAGCACAAAAGAAATGAACTTTTTTGTTAATTCATATCACAGTCATATAGCAAATAATTTGTTAAGAAATATCTGACTTGCATGGATAAGGATAATATCTCTGTAGTTGTAGTTAAAATATCATATATTGATTTATATCTTTTCTCATTTAATTTGGTTCATTTATATAGACTTTATATGTATTTGAACATATGAATGTCATAGTTTATTTCCCATTTAACAATTTTACTAATGTTAAATTGCCTTTATTTTCTTTATAGATGTTTTTATAATATTAGAATATTTACTAAAACTTTTTAGTATATTGTCTAAAATGGGGCTACTTGGATATTCTTTTCTTTTTATGTACCTTAGGAAGACTCTTTTTTAGAACAAGTATCTTATATCTAAAGACTATCCTCTATAGTCTTTGTGAGGCATGTACAGTTTTACAACCTACGTTATGCTGGTATACATTTTGGCATCCAAGTGTTGGGTGTGCATGTCTGTCTCCCCAAGAACTCTTGAAGGAAATGCTTAACATAGTGCCTGGAAATTTAAAGAAAATTATTGATTGTTTCCTTACTGTCATTATCAGATGAGAACCATTACTCCTAAGAAATTGAAAGTAAAATGATAAACTCTTTTCAACATTTTGTGTTGAAAAATCCCCTCATCTACATAGACTGACCTCCAATTAAGTACAGAAATATTATAGTAAACCGGTAATATGACCTGCAGTGAAATTTTAAACAATTCTAATTTAAATACTATACTCAGGTAATACAGAAATTTTGTCACTCTTTTGCAACTTTTCTTGAAAAGAAGATATAAAGATGTTTGCACTTATGGCTTAAGATATGAAGTTGTAAATTACAAATATCTACAAAATTTACTGAACATTGTTATAACAAAAAAATAAAAGTAAGTTGTAAAATTAGGTGTCCTGTTGTTTTCTAAAACTGGATGTGTAAATTTTAGCAAACACTTGTGTGGTGTTTATGAAATTAGGTGTGTAAAATGCATTAAGATTCTAATGTATTTGCTCTGTTTTTAATTGCTTATGTGTGCCTTTGTGGTTTCTCATCATAGCACTATTGCCATTCAAGCAGCTAATTAACCTCTATTATTAGGTGCTTTCTCCACAAAAATACTCTCTACTTTATATTTAATTACCTTTTCCAAATCCCAGAGCCACCGGGCTTATAAGATGATAAGGGCAAACGAGTATCTCTGAAGTGGAAAGCATATAATTTACGGGAGCAAATGCATATTTATCATTAAGGCATTATCTTAATTATTAAAAATAATTAAAAATAAAAGCAGCTAAATTAAAAGATTACTTTAACATTGGATAGCTTTCTTACAAAAACAATGTCTAGAGAGAAAACAACTGCTTAGTGTATATCTAAAAACATTTATATATTATAAATTCATCATTAACTCTAAGAATACATTCAGGATAAAATATCTGATTTTAACCAAAATGGTAATGTTTATTAATCCCATTGTTTATCAAATAACAATTAGTAATGATACTGTAATAATAGTCCAGTCATTGAAAATATATAGAAACCCAGTATACATATGTGTTTGTAGGCAAAAGTTTATTTTGATATTAATTGTTGTTCAATAGGTTATAATTGAGTAGCCTTCCACAACTCTCTGTTACAGAGAATGATACATAAAACTGTTCATATAATTGTACAACAGGCCTTACTATTTTTCCTGAGAGATCAATATGTAGCTTCTTAATATGAAAGTTATGTGACTTAAGTATAGTACTAATACCATTTGTAATGATGCATTTGAAATTTATTATGTTAATAAGATACTTTTATAGAAGAAAGTTACACGGTTAAGATTTTTTTTTTTTTCGAGAATAACCTTGACTAGAGCATGAAGAATTGTTCGTTGGGTAACAGGTCAAATAATGAGAGGAAGAAGGGCATTCTTGTGTTAGTCAGTTGTGACAGGATGAGGTTGTAGTGTGTTAGCAGTAGAGATGTAGATACAAATGACAAATGCCAGATGAACAAAAATATTTAGGAAAAAAATCAATTTGGTGCTGTATCCAGCACAGGAGGTGAAGGAGGGGAAGTGTGGTGCGTGCTGTCCAGGCGGCTCGCTCAGATGGGTGGAAGGCAGTGGTCTGTCTGTCCGGCGGGCTGCTGAAAAAGACTAAGGTGTATGGAAAGGACATGAGTGCGGCTGGCGGGGTGAATCAGAAGCATCTTTATAACTGTGTATCACAGCTATGGTCACATTACCATCCCATGGGAAACTTTAAATAAATATGTCTAAAAGTTCTGATTTAACTTTTTTTCTGGGATAGATCCTACATGTCAATGACGTTAAAAAGCTCAAAAGTGATATTATTGTTAGTCAGCTTGGAGACTCGCAGCCTAAGGACACACAGCAGATAACTAGATGTTGTATGAGTGCAAACGTTCATGCACGTTGCGTAGATATAAAAATCTGTTAGAATAGTAAACTATTAGAATAGTAAAATGTGGAAGAGACGATACATATGAAAGATTTGGGTAATGAAAAACCCCTTTTCTACTAGAAACCATAAATAGTTACCTGGAATTCAAATAAATGCATTTATTTTTTTCTCCCTAGAGTACCTCTGTATTGGTTTTTCAAAATATTTTCCTCCATTGGTAATGTTGTAACTGTGTGTCATTTTATAAAAGTGTCTGAGCATAGAAATATTTTTCTCTACTGGCATTAATGTTTTCTGTTTTAACTCTAAATCTTTTCTTATATTTTTCTGAATCTGTCTTTCCTTCATTAACTTTTTTGTATTATTTGAAATTATAGCCTTATCCTTTTCTATATTGGTATTATTAAAATCAAAAATAAGCTTTTGTTTTCATAACTGAATTTTATATCATGTATTATATTTGGAAATGTTTAGTTTTTTCAAATTGACTTTTGTCAGATATTCTATATTAAAAGAATGCCATAGTGCTTGCTACTAGTCATAGATACTTTCTATATTTAATGAACTAGATCTTAGAGTTTTCATGCTTTGGATAAAATAATGAGTCTTGCCAGTGAAGTTAAATTACTTGACTTTGTTTTATCCATAAATTCGCCAATTATTTGGAAATCATAACAATTATATTAAATAATGATCAGCAATTTATGACTGTCAGAGAATAAATATCTATGATATTGTACCTTTTGACTATATATAATATCTATATATCACATCTACAATTCTTTAAAAAATTGCATGTAATATATAAATATATAAAATCTTTTATTAGAATATTATCAATGTGTATTTATGTATACAGATACATATCTATCAAAAATTAGAAGAAAACAGATTGATTAGAATGACATTTATAGGACATACTGTATACAGAGCTGTTGTATAAACTAATTAGAATATGATTGTGAAGGTAGAGATGAGAGGCTATGTCACTGTCATTTTTGCAATCCTACTGAGTGTGCAGTAAGTACGCTCTCTATTATACTAGGGTTTGGGACTAATTTACCAGTAGAATTTTAACCAATATGATGTCATACCATCAACACCAGTTTCAGGTATAATTATTCTTATTTTTCCCATTCAAAAGTGATTCAAATTTTGGCCTAAAATGAATGTATTTGGACAGATGAATTTTTTCTTGCGGTATGCACATATAATGATTTGCCTGCCTTTAGGAATCACAAAATAATACAATATTGATGTTATGAACACTTCACATGCCAACACCTGTGGATTAAAATATAAATCAACTGACATAATTTATGAAAGGTCTATATGATTTTTTCCATGCTTCTCATTAATACACTATGATGTAAAGTCATGGCAATGCAAATTTTTCATCATAAAAATGAAAGACTAAATCAAATGAAAATTTAGTATTAACTTTTTAAAGCCCATATTTTTAAAATAAACATTCCACTGTCATTTATGAGGCATCAAACAAAATAGTGTCAGAAGCATCATCATAAACGTGACTTCACGAGAGTTAAAGTCATAAATTTTTCCCCAAACATTTATGAAGCTAAAGAAATAGGAGCTAGAATTTGACAGGGATGGAAATTGTTCTGTGACAAGAATTTCTGATCATTCCTTAGTCTATAATGGAGTATATTGAAAAAAGAAACAAGAAGTCTCCTGTTCAATTTTACCTCACACAGAAACAAGACTTCTGTCAATATGAAAATGTGGTTATTATGCTGCATTCAAATAGTTTAACTGAGAATAGCTCCACCCTAGGGAGGCTGTGGAGCTTTCTCAACATTAAATGTAGCACTTTCTTTTCCAACCTTCTCATTTCTCTTCTCTAGCTGTTTGATATTGCTTAGTACCGATATCTTAATGTCCTTCATTCATTCCGTGTTTTCTAACGATGACCAGTGGAGCTTCACGCATGTCCAGTACAGAACTTCACGTCAGCCTTAGGAAGTTTTAAAACCTTGCTATGTACTTGATCTCTATTTATATGACTTTTCAGTAAAATGTAATGTAATGTCAGTAAACACAATCTTATTGAAATGAAAACATGCATTTTACCAATAGCATCCTTGGATCGCTTGCTTGTCATCTGAAGGCTTCAAGAGCAAATATTCCAGAGAGCAAGGCTGACCTCTGTTACCTTTCATGACTTAGCCACAAAAGCCAGATCACCTAATTTCCCAGGTGCTCTATTTGTCAACCCATCAAAAACTCATTCACATTCATGGAAAGATACATATACGCAAAGATACATATACTGCACCTGTTGATGAGAATGTGAGAGCCACATTTTCAAAACATGACTTCTAGCCCTTTGTAAGATTTTGCTCTTTGAATAAATACTCTTATAATATTAAGGAAATTTTCTTCTATGTTTAGTTCATTTGAATGTTTTCTGTTTCTTTTAATTAGAATGCATTAAAAAATTATCATCTAGCAATATGATAAATTATTTATTTCATTTCAAAAACTGTTTAATGCTGACCGTGTGCCAGGCTCCATGGTGGGTCCTGGGTACACAGAAATGAATCAGGCAAGGCTGCTGTCCCTCAGCCGATGAGACACGCCAGCAGTGCTGAACCATCTCAACTGTTTGGTAAGCACAGAGCTCTGCTGATAGCCTGCATTTTTCTATTATACATAGTCTATCACACCTTCTCTTCTTCCTGCAAACCTTAAAGCTCCCAGACTGAACTTTTGGTTAATGATATCAGTTCCTATTTCACTCAAAAACACAAAAACTATCAGGAGGCACATGCAGTGTCATTTCAGCATAAAATTCACCCATGTAAGCCCTACCCCTAATCTGTCTTCCTTCCCATTATAATGGGTGAATTATTTTTGCTACTTTTTTCACCTTCATTTCTGTACTAGGTCCTATCCCGTGATCCACTCAAAGGTTATGATCCTCCAATTCATAACACTCTTTCCTAGATTATGGAACTTTCTTTCTACTGATCATTCCTATCAGATTTGAAATACAGTGCTGTATCTTCCATTTTTTAAATGAAATTCTATAAATGAATATGATCTTCTATTTACTGCTGTGATTCTCTTTATAGCTAAACTTAGAAGAGCTTTACCAAACTCAAGGTTTTGACTTTCTTGGATATCATTCACCTTTGGATCCACAGAAATCTTTATTTTTTCCCCACAGACCATTGAAATTGTTTTGTGTAGGTCAGGAATCTTTTGTCAAACTCCAAGTCATTCCCAGTACTCATCTTAGCTAACTTCATTTGTAGCATTTGATACAGTGGCCAACTTCTTGAAATGCTTACTTTTTTTTTTTTTAAGTAACATTGGTTCATAATATTATATAAGTTTCAGGTGTACAACATTGTAATTCAGCTACACACTGCATCCTTCTCACCACCAAAAGTCTAGTTTCCATCTGTCACCATACAGTTGACCCCATAATACAGGAAGCTGTGGGAGGAGGTTAAGTTCCTGAACTTATTTTGTTAAAAAATGAAAAAGAAATTGAGTATCAGGAACAAAGTGATCCTTATGAACAAATGCATTTATAGCAAATGCATTTAAATAGCTATATCTAAAATGTAGTTAGTCTTATTTAGAATTCTCCTTTAAGAAAAAAAAAAAAGATACATGTAGAACTATTCTATAGGAAAAACTCTACACAGACAGATAATTTTCTCTACATTTATCTCCCAAAGGAAAAAAAAATTATTTAATCAATACTTATACAATTCAAAATTCTGTCTAAACACATACATATATGCATTTATGTATACATATACATATACATTTAGATGTTTTCCCCTTGTACAATGTTTCTGTTAAAATTTTGTTTCATGTAAAGGATCACTTCATACAATTAATTAGAAAGCTTTCTATTAATAATTCTAATCTTGATTATTTTCATTAATATAAATCACCTGTTTTTAAAGCTTAGTTAGAATAATTCTAATATTGATTATTAATATAAATTACCTGTTTTTAAAGCTTAGTTAGAACTCTCCCATTCACCTTTCAGTTGGGAACAAAAGATTAGGAGAACTCCCACAATCCATTCTCTCACTTTATCAGGGACAGCCAGGGAAAGTAAGAAAGATGATCTAGTCAAATCTCTTTATAACATGCTAATGATATTTGTCCTCCTGGAAGACAAATAATGTTATTTACTAGCAGAAAGTCCGTATCTAGGTCTAGGTCAAATTATGTTAATCCAACACAGGATCTATGAATTTATGGGACATGCTCCCTAAAATTTTCATGTGAACTACGTTATTAGTAAAATAAACAATGGGCATTTCTTGTGACTTTGTGTAAGTCATAGCTCTATTTTGTGTAAGTAAGAGCTGCACGCCTCACTCTGTGACATCGTGTGTTAAATCTGGGCCAGAAACCATTCTGCCATGTGAGAAAGGAACTGGGAGCTGGCACTGAAACCCAGGACTCCTTCACGCTTTCTCTGTGCCTTGCAATTACTTGAATACAAAATTATTAGAATGCTTAGAATTGGTAAGATTTCTAATACTTGTGTTTCTGATTTGACAATCTGGTACTTTGTATTATTTTACCAGCCCTGTTGTCAATTTTTAATTTTAAGAATACTGTTTTTGCTTGGAAGAATTCATGACAGCCAAATTATGATGACTCTAGCTTGGGTATTTAGAAGACATTTTCTTTAAAATGAATGAATTGAGCCTGTCACTTCAAAGAAATCGGTGATGTGTATTTCCCATGATGAAATTTAAGTTTTAAAGATAAAGTTAGAATTATTGGCGACTTATATCCAGCACTACAATTTTCACAGATTTCCAAAGCTTAAAACTTTCAGAAGAGATCAGTGCTGCTATTAATATTGTATAATACAATATGTCTATATTTGGAATATCTAAAAGCCATAATTAACCATTCATGTAGAATGTAATTATTGAGAGGTTTGGAGTTCAGTTAAACATTATGTTATTTTCTTTCTACTCATCCCACCATATTTTTTTCTATATCTTCTCTCATGCCTTCATTATTTTAAATGAATATTCTTTATTATTTTATTTCCTCTATTGGCTATTTCTCCTTTACATCATTTTCCCCCTACTAGGTATTTAGGACATTTAATTTATTCTTGTCTACTTAGAGTTAGTCCTATACCCATAATTTGAAATATAAGTATCTTGCAAAAGTATATTTCCATTTACTCTCTATTATGTGCTAACTTTGTCATATCTATATTTATCTATATAATATACATATATTATAATGTTTATTACAAACACTGTTTTTCAGAGCATGCAATGTTGATTTAAAACTAAAATTAAGTAATTAGGAGAAAATACGAATTAGAAAATGAAGAAACTAATTAACCCATAAGGAACAATGTTTAGATGCTCTTGACAATATAAATTCTGATAATTTGTGGTTAATGTTTACAATTTACCTATCTATGGAGCATAAAATTATTGTAGTTCTATAAAATAATGATGTTATATATATAGTGTTAAATCTGACAGAAGGTTGCAGTGGAAAGGGTGGTAAAATGGTGGAGTATTAAATTAAGTTCCTAACATATTTAACTCAAAAAGGAATGATTAGTGATATTTATTGAATTTAATGTGGTAAGACATATAGATCTAAACAAGGGATGAACTATAAAGGATTTTGTTTTTCAGAAAAGAAGGTATAATGGGAGCTGGAGAAAAATGTATATTTTTAAATTTTTTATCAGTTTCAGTGAGTGATTGATATTATCTCAATTAGGAAAATCAGAAAATAAAAGCATAAGGATAATATTTGAACATGAACACCAATAAACTAAAGAGAAGACTGATTAAAAATGAGTCTCATTAGCAGTAGAACTGGAAATAAGGAAGCTTTGGAAAGGAGATTGTTGCTTTTCATGTTTTCTTATTAGTTTTTCAAAAAAAATCTTGCCATGCATTTGCATGAATTTTCTATTGAAACTGTAACAATTTACCACAAATTTAGGGGCTTAGAACAACACAGACTTATTATCTTATATTTCTGTTAGAAGTCTACTGAACTAAGAAGGTCAAGTGGACAGGGCTGTGTTGCTTCTCGAGTCTCTAGAGGGGATCTGCTTCTTTGCCTTTTCCAGCTTCTAGCCCACACTCCTTGGCTCATGACCCCTTCCCTACATCTTCAAAGACAGCAATGCCGTATGTCTCTGACCATCCTGCTGTAGTTCCAAGTCCCTCCAACTCTTCCCTCTGCCTCCCTCCGCCACGTTTTTAGGGCTTTTATGATTTACCGATTTACCTGATAATCTAGGATAATCTTCCTATTTTAAAGTCAGCTGTTTAGCAACTTTCATTTCTCTTTTCCACATAAACTAACATATTCACAGAAATTAAGATGTGGGCATCTTTGAGAAGGCCATTATTCTGGCTACCATAGTAGTCATACTTAATGCGAATTTTAAAGTCATGGTGTTAAAAGAATTTGCTTACTTAATAATAAATTTACACATAACTATTCTTAGCTTATCTCACTATTTCTTTAAGTATTATCTGCATCATGCAAATCACCTGCTTCAAAATCACCTATGGTGTACCGTGCTGGGTCTACACCCAGCTTTAATGGATGATTTTAAGAAGTATCCCACATAATTTTAACACACATCAAAGTTTGAATTGAAGTGGTTTAGCCCATTGAAGAAGAGTTAAGGAAATGGTATTGGCTAAGAGATTTAAGGAGATATAGGGCACAAACCAAATTGAATTACTTCTCCTTAAATAGGCAGTTCAAAATAGAAGAGATTAACAATTTGACCAGTAAAAAGGTAATATTTCATGGAACAATTTAGGTAGCAAATAATAAAGAGATTCAAATAAAAGGATGTACAATGTTGTATGCATAGTACATTATTTTAAAAATGTTTATGAATGAATGTTAAATGATGGACTAGCCATTAAAAAAGAGCAGAAATATAAGAAACAACCAAAATATGTTCTGAGGAAGCCTGAAGATTGGAGAAAGATAAATCTGAATATATAAAGAAACAGTTGATCCCAGTATAAATCAGTAACAAGGTATACAAGTTGTTATGAGAATTATTTGCTTTTTAACTTTTATAATATACATTTACATAACATATGTAGAAACTTAAGCTAAATAATTTGCATGACATATAAAATATGTATGTTTTAATTTATGAAAAGGAACCAGTGAAAATTTTAAGCATACTATTCCTGGTTCCTCCTTTGTTGTTTCTGCATGAAAAGTCTGGCCACAGTAAGGATATTTAATGAACAATCATTAATCACCTAGTGGCAGCCACTAGCAATAAAAGTAGAGTACAGGGGAGGAATTTCAAAATGACTCTAAGAATTTCCCTAAACTTCAAGTTCTTTGAAGTGATGGAAAAGTTCACAAAGACACTGAATACAGAAAAGTGAAAATACAACTTTAAAATGTGACCAAGTTAGAAAGAAATGTGTTTCTTCATTTATCCTTTTGGATCCCTCTAATGGGCTAACTGTATCTCTAGTGCAGAATTTATAACAGTTTTGAAATAGTGTCTCTGTGACCAAATCTAACTTTTCCTTTTAGGCCATTATCGGTTTAAAGGCAGAGATTATAGTGTGTGTGTGTGTGTGTGTGTGTGTGTGTGTGTGTGTGTGTGTGTGTGTGTCTTGTGCCCCACAGAATACCCAGCACTTAACAGATCTGGAATAAAGGTCTTTGGCATGTGTGTTTTGAGACCAAAAGAAAGGGCAGAATGTCAATCTCTTAATCATTCATTTATAAAAGCAAGCCAACTGTATGTTCCTGTTTGTGGTTTGTTTAATTGTTGCCACTTCCCATCATGAAATACTGCAAAATAATCACATTTTAATAATTTTATAATCAAGAGGAATATTTTCCTCGTGGGATTATGGTTTAAAAGCATTGGAAAATTTTGTTATGAAAAGCTACTCAAAGTTAACAGATTAGCTTAATGGTATAGCTTCCTGTGAAAGAAGCCAGTATATTAATATTATGAAGTAGGATTAACAGAAAGAAGCCTAATCCTCTAAATAGAATTCCAAGGAAGCAAAAATCATAATACTCAGGATAAAAATCATATGTTACTAGGAGTTCATTTTCCTAATAATCTGTTAATAATATAATTTTCTTGAAATCAGTACATCACAATGCATTCATTAGAAATATTTCTCTTATATTTTAATATTTTTAAGTTTATATAAGTACTTTTAAAAATAAAAGATATTTATGTTGTGTTTTAAACATATCTAAGGAAAATTATTTTAGACCATATAGTGTAGGATATACATGTTACATAAAAAATTTAAGCTCAAGATTTGTAATGTGCTTTAGTCAAAAAATATGTATTGAAAGTCACTGTAGAGATGTTAAGAAAACATCTAGCCACTTAAAGTTCCCTTTACATCGTGAACCCTTCTCCGCAGGCGCCTTGGGCCCCCTAACTGGTTTCTGCCAGGTGGCCTCTGCTGTTTCTGAGATAGTCACTTAGGGTTTCAGGCAGTTAAGAGCTGTCTGCCTCCGCTTCCCCAGCACACCGAATGCACGCTGTGAGCCTGTGCGCAGATGGCGCAAGATGCAGTCTCGGGAAGGAGCCTAGATTTCCAAGTCTTCAAGGCCATGGCGGTCCTTCCAGCCCTTTTCAGATACTGCGCCAGGCGGAAATAAACTTTTAATGAAAAGCTCTTCTGAACATGTGTGGGAGAACTTCAAGACATATCACTATCAAATATCATATTAATGTGTATAAATATTATCAAATATAATGAATGATGTGGGGTTAATTCTATTTATACATTGTTGGTTTAACACTCAAAAATCACTCAGTGTAATTTTCCACATTAACAGGAAAAAAATAACATCTTGATAGATGCAGAAAATAGATTTGACTAAATAAAACATGCAACCTTTGATTTAAAATAAAAATAATAGTAACTTCCAGCCACGCTAGAGGTAAAAAAGAGCTTTCCTCACCTAATAAGATTTTATATAAAAACCCAATATAATTTTTTTGCTCATGGCGAAATACTGAATTATTGAAAATGTTCACCTAGAATAGAAAATAAAGCAAGGATGGCCATTATCCCCACCTCTGTGTAAATTGTGAGGGAGGGTCTCGCCAGCATAGTAGGCCGAGGAGTGGTATAGGTACCATAAAAGTTGAAAAGGAAAACTTATTCCCAGATAATATAATTAAATATCTAAAAACAATAAGAAAGAACTTGCAGACAAGCCTAGCAGAATAAATACGTGCCTTTGCCATGTCATTGAATATGGAGACAACAGAAAAAAAAAGTATATTTATAAATACTATCAATAAACAAGCATATCTCAAAATGTTACTATTTATAATAGGATCAAGAAATCAAAGTCTAGGATCAATATTAAGAAATAATATATAAGATCTCTATGCTGAAAACTATAAAACATTAAATGGGGTGATATAGATCAGGTTTATGGATAGAAAACTTTAAGTTTAATTTTCTCCAAGTGTATCTGTAGATTCACTACAATCCAAATCTAAATCTAAATCAGGTGTTTTTTAAAATAAAAATCCCAAGCTGAATCTAAAATTCATATGAGATTTAAAACAGCTAAAATAAAAAAAGGCAATCCTGAAGAAAATAAAAGAGAGAATACAGAGCTACACAACTTACACTATCCAACACCAAGACCTACTATAAAGTAAAAGTAACAGGACACAACTGTACTGGCTCAAGGTATCTTACCCAACAAGTGAAATAGAGTAGAGTGTATGAAAGAAGAGTTATAGATATGTGTTACCTAATGATAAACACGGCACAGTGGTGAAGGGTCCAGAGTAGGGAGTGAAGGTTGGGAGCAGAGAATAGTTATTTTAAGTAAATGGTACTGAGTCAATTTGAATAAGCATGAAAAAAATGTATATTGTCCCTAGCTTACACAAATGTATTCTAGATCAGCTGTGGCTCCCCAACTGAAAGGTAAAAGTATATCTTTTAATAGAATACATATGAAAATACCTTTTGACTTTGGAATATGCAATATTAAATGAACACATAAGTGCTAACCATATGATAAAAAGGTGACTAATTGAATGATATTAAAATGAAGAAATTTAGTTCACCAAGAAGGCATCACTACTTAGAAAAAAATGCAACACAAATGGTAAGAAAAGAAATTTCTAACACATTTTTTCAACAAAGTACTTTTATCTCCCAAATATGATGAATTTCTACAAATAAAATTTAAAAGGGCAGAAAAATGGTCAAAATACTTTCTAAAACTTAACCAAAAAAAAAAAAAATAGCCATATGGTCAGTAAACATAGTATTAGGTGATTTTCAAGGAATTAAAATGCCACATTGTAATTTCACTCCACTCAACAAGTGGCAAAACAAACCACTAAAAGGAATGTATGCTTTTAAAAGTCAGGGAAGTGGTTATCAGTAGGGGTAGCAACGGGAAGTGGGAAGAAGAGGTTTGTCATCTGGGATATTGTTTGATTCATGTTCTGATTAATGAACTGATTTGTTTCTAAAAGTGTCACATAGTGTATCCTTCCTTTGCCATCAAAACCAAATTCCTAAATTAGTTTTAAGGGTTGTTTTTTTTGTTTTGTTTTGGTTTGGTGTCTTTTTGCCAAAATTATTTTAGCCTTTCATGAATTTTTCAATTCTTCAATCTATTCCAAACAGTATTCTAAATCTGTCATGAAATCCAATTGAAATTTCTCTCATCTTAGTTGATGTGTGTCTCAGCATTAACTTGGTAGTAGTCAACATTCTTGACTAGTCCTTCATTTTTTAAATACTCCCTTAAATTTATATCAGTCAGACTACACATCAACAGATTTATTCTTCAGTCATCTACTTGGTTGTGAAATACTGGTGTTCTGGAAGATATCTTCCAGGTTTACTTTCCATCTTAATCTGTGTGGTCCACAGAGGGAGCCACATTCCTATACCTGGCTTTAGTAATCACTAAACCAAATTTTATCTTAGGCATCAAATCCTACATCACTAAATCCTATGCTCTACTCATAACCGACCTTTGAAGGTACATAGTTACTTCAATCTCAGCATGCTGTACTTTTCTGTGTGATTTTTCCCACCAATGTGTCTCTCAATATTCTAAATCTAAGGAATGGCTCTGTGACTCCATCATCCTGCATGCCAGAAAGGGAGCTTTGTCTTAACCTCATCCTCACTCATGGCTCATGCCCAGTCTATTCCTAAACCCATCAATTTTATCTCCAAACTAATCTGATACTCAGTTGTTCTCTGTTTACATAACCACCATTACCCTAATTCATTTAATTAACTTTGTCCTGAATCACAGTATTTCCACCTATACAGGTCTTTCTCAGTCCACATTTGATTACTCCTAATCCATATTCTATATCACAGCCCCAACAATCTTATCAAAACAATAAACCAGTCTAGTCTGTGGTTCTCCTCCCAGACCTCTTCTCCTAGGGCAGAACAGCCAGGGGACATTCTCAGTCACTGGAGAGGCTTCTGTTTTCAACACAAAGCTGAGTCCTCAAAGGCAACCCCTCCGGGGCTAAAGGAAGTGCCTTACCAATTTTAGGAGCTTTTCCTGAGGAATAAGCCCCCTCCCTAGGGGCAAGGCCTGGCCAGTGACTGGTTAGTACAAAAGTCATAAATCCTCATCTATTGTCAGAACTTGGGGCAATGCCGAAGGACCATCCAAGACTCAGTTTCCTGTAAAATGAGCTATAACCTCAGCTGGAATTGCCTGGTGGAACTTCTCTCCCTCTGCCCAGTTCTGCCTTTCTTTTCATATGGGGTATCCCTAGAGAGCACAGCACAATAAACTTACTGCTTAGAATCCTCCGTCTCGTCTGTTTTTCCAAAAGGCCATTCTAAGACACCCTCATTTCCAAGGATGAAAACCATCAAATTGATTTCATGGTTTTTAGTACAACTATAAAAATCCTTCAACATGGTTTATAGTGCCCTGCATGGATTTTTTTCTTTGACTATATCTCTTGCCTTGAACTCCAGTTTGTAAGGGAAGGACTTGCATTGGGTAATAGTGTTCTGGAGGTGTTCATAATTAAATCAATAATAATAATAAAGATTAGTTTTTAATTTGAGTAATAAAAATATTTATATAGTAACTTCTTACAAGTTTTCTTCCTCCCCGCAAAAAGTCTTTATTTATTCTGACACACATATAAGTCAAACAAGTGCTGTCTCTCTTGGCTCTGTCTCTTGCTTTGAACTCTAGTCACATCAGTGCAGAATTTATCATGGCATTGAATTGCTGCTGAGACAATTAATTTTAATATGTTAATATTTTAATTGATTATTTTTCTGTGCATCTGCATATTTGAAGTAATTAAAATAATATTATGGGTAGTCATATAGGCTATTGGCCCTTTGTATTTATATAATATTCTGTGTTAAGTGTTTTGAGGACATTACAACTTTAAAAAAAGCTATTCGTGATAGCAATGTTAATTATAATAATTGTTCACATTTATTGAATGGCTTACATATATTAATACAATATGTGTATTAATATATAATCCTCCCAACAAAACCATAAATGAGGAACTATCATGATGTGCAATTACAGATGAGAAACACAAGGAGAATACAGGGAGCAAGTAATTTCTCAGGGTTAAAGGAAAAGCTAGGATTTGAACCCAGTCCAGACCCTGAGCCAGCACTTGTTTAGTTTATATGTGTGTAATAATAAATAAAGCATTTTTTGAGGAAGAAGAGAAAACTTGTCATCCTAAGAAGTTACTATGTAAATATTTTTATTTCAATTTAAAATTTCACATTATTATTATTGACTTAATTATGAATGCCTCCAAAATACTATTACACATCACAAGTTCTTCCTTTTCAAACTGAAACTTTCTTATGTGTAAATGTTCATTTCCACACAATTAAATTCAATTAAAAAAAAAATCCGTTTTCCTACCTGGCAGTAGAACAATGGACACAGGCCAAACACCTCAGGGCAGGCCGTGGCTGCAGCCACATTAATCAACCTGCACAGAAGTACATCCAACACAGGGTCTGATAAATCCTATTCCAGAGGCACTTGCCACCTGCAAGCACAGGTTGACATTCTTCCCTACCTTGTGCTCTTGTCACAGTGATCAGGACAAGGGGTCAAGCTGCATTGTGGCACTGCAAGCTGGCCTTTCAGGAGCATTGGGGAGGCTGCTCTTGGCACAGTTCTGGAACAGAGTTATCTGGGACAGAGGCATGTGTCACCCGGGCACCCAAACTATGCCTTGCGTTTTTTTAGCACCATAGTCATTACACGCCTTCTCACCCCAGTTCTGTCACTCTGGTCCCACCATGAGTAAAGGAAGGCTTGTCTCACAATGACCATCCTTCCTGTTTTCCTACCCCTGCCTTTGCTGCGCATCTCGCTGACCTCTGATGAGTCCTGCTCCAAAATAATGTTTTCTTCTTGAATATTCTACATGTTGTGGCTTTCAAATTATTTCAACTGAAAGTTGGCTTGGAAAGAGGCTCTAGGAGGAAGGAGATTTCCCTCAGATCCGGCATGGTCCATGGAGGTGACTGCCACAACCTTAAATGCAGGAGCAGGCCTTCCTCACACTTTAGCTCATGCACAAGACGATTTATTGTCCACACGTGCAGATGTGTTTTCTCAGCTTTTCTGTACGCCGTGACCTAAATCCACCACTCAGCAGGGAATTTCACTGTGATATTCCCGCTGGACATGCAGGGGGATCACGTGAGCTGTTCGTGGAGCCTGCCCTTCTCCGGGGTGTCCGGTGGGGCGGTTTAACCTTGTTTCCCCAGCTGGGAAGGAACCCCCACGCTGCTGGGCTCCCTGTTTCTAGGCAAGTTTGTTTCCCCTCTGCCAGGGACACTGAGCGAGGCACGTGCTCTCTCCCGCATACCACGTGGACTTCTCAGCTTTCAGGTCCCGGTGACTCAAACAAATGCACCTCGCTGGTTTTGGAGAAAGAGGATGAAAATTAAGAAAACCAGTACATAAAAAAATATGTATTTTTTTTTCAATTTACAGCACGATCCATGCACAGCAATGTCTTTTTTAAAATGCCATCTTCCATTTTTGCTTTCTTTTAAGCAAGGAAAGAACACATCTATTCTCCCTCATTATTTGATTTTTATGTAAAATCGAAGGGGAGACAAAATTTGTTACATCTGTGTTTGAGCTTGGCAAAATAAAACCTGCCTTATCTGTGATTTGTTAAACACTGGCTAAAAGCCACTCCAAATTTAAATTAAAGGTTAAGGAGTTAAATTCAGGATTTTAGATTCTTAGCTCCTAGTCCTTGAGGGCTCATACCTTCAGAAAAGGCCAATTTTCTATTTTATAATGAGCGATTCATCACTTAATGCAAGGCAGCTTTTCAGTGATGAAGATATTTATTTAAGTCAGAATATTAGTTATAATAGCATGCTAAACAAGCTCGTAAGTGACAGAAATTATAAACAGACTAAACTTGCTCAGATTCACTGCTGACAGGAAGTTTCAAATCCCCTCAAAATGGGACTTTTCAGTCTAAGAAGTATAATATGTCAGACAGGAGGGTCAGGTACTGAATGAAAATTTGTAATGCTAAGGAGAGGAAAGTAGGGGAATTGAAAGTCATTCATCATTGTAACACTTCCTTGCAGACTAAGCAGAGATAAAGGATTCTGTTCACACAAGAATTTCCAGTTTTTGCAAAGCTATATCGTTCCTCTTCTGCTGCAGTGTTATATCGGAACTCACGAAGTGTTTGTAGATAGAAGTGATACAGTTTATGAGTTTATGAAAAATAGTTTCTGTGATCACCACAACTGAATTCTGCATTCTAAAAATGAATAATATGAGGGGCTACTTTCTTAAAATGTCAACAGATATTTAACCCACAGCTGATCCATCTGATCACAGCAAAGTGGGTCAAGATATGAGATAACATCACCCTAGGTTAGCAAAATTATGAAGTGTACATGGTTTATGTAGTAAACTATAGTTTTGCCTTTATTATTCCACGAATATAAGTTCCTTTGTTTTTTATTTTAATGTTTTATTTATTTTTTCCCACCAACCAGGCTTCCCTCTATTAGTTTGGATTCAGAAGTCATGAAGTCAAAATCTAAAATTCTGTCCTACTTAATATGCATTTACTGTACGCAACCATACTTAAATTTGCTATTCATGCTTCAGCACAAGCAGTCCACAATTTATGAACTTTTAATTTTTGAGCAACCTACCTGTGTAAATGAACTGTGTGGGTCATAGGTGTTGCCAAATCTTTACTAAACTGTGCAATTTAGAATACTGTGGAATTGATTAAGTTAGGGAAATCTTCCAAATACTTAACACACATACCCACAAAAGTCAAAACTCAACTAGTTCACTTGGTAACAAAGGCTCCTTAGATGGATTCTGATTTCTTTTTAATTGAGCTTAAAGTACACAGCCCAGTGCCCATTTATAATAAATGGTAGCTTTACCATCCCTTTGCCTTGGGGCATCATATACAGTAAATAATTAAATAATAATAACATTTAAGTTGATCTTGCTGGCAAAGAAAACTATGTCTTTTATACCCTAGAGTTTTGTTCCTAAAATTCATTATGGCTGGCTGACAGATTGAAATTCTAAACTGAAAGGCTCAGTTTTGATTTTCAGCTATTTCAGAAAATAGAAGAGATAATAAGTGTTGGTGAAGATGTGGAGAAAAGAGAAACTTTGTACATTGTTAGTGGAAATGCGAATTGATACAGCCATTATGGCAAACAGTATGGAGGCTTCTCACAAAACTAAAAAGTAAAAACCAGAACTACCATATGATCCAGAAATCCCTTTTCTAGGTGTATACCTAAAGGAAATGAAAGCAATACCTTGTAGTGATAGCTGAGCTCCCATATTACTGCATCATTTCATATAATAGAAATAACCTAAATGTCTGTCAATGGGTAAATTAATAAAGAAAATGTGATATATATTTCTACATATATTATTGATGTATGATATATATCTGTATAGATAGATACGTGATATATAGATAGATAAACAGACAGACAGACAGACAGAAATGCGCACACAATCTTGTGGTTAGCTTGCATTTTTCCCATTCTGTGGAGTAATGGGACACCAGATCTAGAAGGAGTTACAAGTATATCTTTAATAATCCATTATATCGTACTACAAGCTTTGGATTTGTACATGAGAGATGAAGACCCATTGATGAATTTTAAGCAGACCTTATGTGTATATTAAAAAGACAAATGACAACAATGAAGGAGAAGGTACATATGAATTGACAAGGAAAGTGTTATTGAGGATTAAACTTAAGAACTGAAAATGAAAATGAAAATGTAAAGGAGGCTATAAAATTAAAAACTAGAAGGAGGCATCGATATAGTATATTTTCTGATTTACTGCAAGGACTTTTTTGTTGTATACAAAGAAAATATTGTTGTCAGTATGTCCATAATTTCATGTAATCCCTTTGGAAAAGTGGTCATTTCTAATTGTGAAAGAATAGATTTAACACAGTCTTTAAAGAAGTCAACGCACTTTTGCTCATTTAGAACATGATAATGTTTTTGGACCCTTGATTAATCTTTCTTGATCTACTTACAGTTTCTCATAATATAGTATATGTCAAGGTTTCTCTGATATGAGTGTTATGCTGTTTTCAATTTGTAATTAACAAAATGAAGAACACTGTATGATGTTGTTGTATTTTTTATGGAGACTTTTGAAGAGTAAAGAAAAATTAACAAATTAACAAATACTTAAAGTAGAACCTGTGATTGTATATTAGTTATGTGAAAATTTTTCCTGTCATAACAAATATATTTACTAAATCTTACTTATAAAGTCATGACTCAATAGGGAAGATAATGTCTCTCACTGCCTTTTAAAAATTTGAATTTCAACAGAACATGTGTTTTATAAAAACTTTTATTCTTTTAGAATGAATCTTTACGATATAATTTGACTTAATTGTTCTCCTGTCATTCATAAACTACTTATATTGAACTCATATAGTTTATGATGTCAGCAGAAATTAAATTATACCCTTGTGTTCAGTTGGAAATCATTTTTTAAAAAATAATCTGACATCAGAAAGACAAAATCTTTTTCTAATATAGGATAATTATAGTTTATTATGAAAGTGGAATAAATTGCTGACTTTCTCATTTTAGAAAAAAATGAACAGTATGTGAAAGCTCAGATGATTTAATAAAATAACGAGTTTGAAAGGGATGAGTACCATAACCTTGTTGATTTTAAAAATTAGCTCTATTTAAATGAATAACATCACAATATATACCACCAATTTGGGAAATGGTTAAGTTTAGGGAAAGCTGCATATCAACAAGAGCAGATATTTTATGTCAGTAGGGATGAGTACATTTTGCTGTGTTGAGTACTAACCCCAGACCTCAGTGTTTTAAGCAAAGAAGGTTTACTGCTGGCTGGCTCCGCACACACAGATCTGCTCCCTGTAGGTTCTGTGTTTTCCTCTTTCCAATAACTAGTCTCTAGGAGCAACTCTCCCAGAAATATAGTCAGTAATTATGAAGGAAAGAAAGTGAGAATATGATCAACCCTTTCCTGACTCTAGAAAACCCTGCCAGAAGTGACCAAAGGTGCTTCCAGCTTCGTTTCATTGAACAAAGGAAATCACTTAGCCAGATTTAACACCTAGGAAGTGCAATCCTACCTCCTTCCTGGAATAAAGAAAAGGGAAACAGTTCTACATCATGCTAATGCCTCCAACCATGCCTTTCAATTTTATCAACTGCTCTATTAGATCACTCTCCTTTTCTCATTAAAAATACACTCATCCCTTCACAGTGGACAAACAAATACACTTACAGTGATAGTTTCTAGTTCAATGCCATGGATTTCTGCATAATTAGGAAATAGAAAGACAATAGAAACTATCATTTAAGGGAAGGAGGAAGGGAGGGTGATGGGAAACAGCAGAATGGCCTTGAAATCTCATTGGACAGACACTGGCTGAGGATGTTACCTTGGGAATACAAAATACATCTTGTCTCTAATTCTGTCCCCTGAGAAAGGGAATATGGTCCATTGATCTCTGTATGTTTTTTGTTCCATCATCTGTGTGGGTCACCTGTATTCATTACCATTTTGCCACATAGGAATTGAACAGTGGGAAATATGGCCCCTCCTCTGGCAGCTGAGCAACTTTGAGTCATCTTTCTTCTTGTAGGTAATTGGTGACTACAGGGCCATGTTAAGTCTCAGAAGTGTCACAGTCTCTTTGCAGTAAAGGCAGTTGTCCTGAAGGAAACCCACTTATAAAAACATTACAGAAAGGAATGAAGGGTAGAATAAAGGAAAGACTGAAAGGACAGAGGGAGGGAGGGATGGAGGAAAGGAGGAAGGTGGGGAGGGAGGAAAGAACGAAAAGGGCAGGAAAGGAAAAGGACAGGAGGAGAAGGGACTTTTACTTAAAAGAAGCAAAAGTTGTTGGGCACACAGTGTGTCATCTCAGCATAAGGAGAATAAGAATTCTATAGATTCAGTATTAAAGAGGGAATGTCTGAGAATTTTCCAAAAATTTCAAAAAACAACTCATAGATCCAAGAAGTCCTATGAAGTCAAGACAAGATAAAATTTAAACACACTCTCTCTCTCAATCCCAATCTCTCTCTCTCTGAGCATTTCTTCGTAAATTTTCTGTATTAGAAAGTAACAAAGTCACAGTAATAATTGTTCAAAATATTTATGTAGAATCAAAGGCCAATCCTTCTTTCAAACAATTTTTTGATAGTTAAGAGCATCTATTTCCATGAACATTTATTCTCTGGGTTATAATTTATTTTTTAACAATCTTACATATATTTGGATTTGATTTAATCTTCTGTCTATATTTCAAATACCTAATATATTATTTACTGAAAAAAAAAACAACAAAAAAACTCTTAAATTGGCGTTCAGTAGTATCAATTTATTTTGTTTAATCATCCCTGCAACTTAATTGAAAATGGTAAAAAAATAAGTTAGTCAGTGGTGGAGAATATTTTAATTTGCAGTCTTGGGGTAAGTATCAATTGATTCTAAAAAAAAGTCTTGGAAATAACTTGTGAATTAAATGCAAAATGCCAAATACCTATTTGTATGCAGATAGTTTCTTATTTTTTATCCTTGAGTATAATATGAAGATGAATATTAAAACCAAACAAATATCAAATAACATTTTCTAATAATTCTTCTAAGATATATTTCTCTCTCAAAAGTTTAATATATCTCCCTGAGATATAAAGATAATATGAACTTCTGTGAATACATTAGAACATTGGCTCATATCTTTACACTTGTAAATTGAGTAAAACTATTTAAATCAGTAAAAGCAAGTCTTACAGAACTTTTAGTTTTTTTTCTGTGAATGACTTAATAATAGATAAAACCACAAAATAATTGATATTTTGTATTTCCCAAAAGAGTCTATGTATTATTGTATATTCAGTACTTCCAAACTAGCTATTTAAAGTATCTTTGATATGTTATTTAAGTAACTTTAACTTTATGACTGTTAATTCATTTTTTAAAATAACTGATGATATGAACATATATTTACCTTTACTTTTCATCGCATAATTCCAACCCTAATTACAATTTTTCATAAGAATATCATTAAAAGTCATACATATTCTTGAAAATGTTTAAATTTTGCATGCAAGGTTAGTTCCAAATATCTATAAAAAGGGACTATTTGCAAGTTGGCAAAGAGCAATGAAAAGGAGCTGCAGAATGCATTCATTTCCTAACTGCCATTGTGTGAGAGAGTTTGTGTGCATTCCAGCATTTTTCTGAGTTGCCAGTCCTGTCAGATATGTTTGTTGGAGTTTGGAAAGGAAACCTACCATGTTCTCCATTCTTGGCGTGAACACAAGAAAGTTTTAAAGAATATATTTTGATCTACTGTTATACATTTCTAGTTTTAGTAATATTGATTTCAAGGAAAAACTTAACTGTAGGTTAAAGCAACTGATTTTTTACATTTATTTGAGTTTCAGTATATTTCCTAAAACTTCCTCTTTTTGCAAGCACATTTTAAAATTAATGTAATTTATTAACATTACTGTTTCATCTTCAAATCATACATTTAATCACATTCTTGTGTTTCGGCTTTGTATTTTAAAAAAGCAGGATACATGATAGATATGGCATATAAAGCAGCTCTCATGCAGAAATTGTTAATGAATTGCATTATTCATGTGTTAAATACAAATTATGTATATGTTTAATAAAAGCATTAGCTTATTATTCCCAATGTGTACCACTGATTCTGAATATATTATGAAAATTCAAAAGGCTACTAATATTGTTCAATAAAATTAATTACATAAAATATTTGATTAAAAATCATAGATAGTAATTATATAGTTTAGAACTAGAGAAATAATTAACCATTCAATCATTTTGCCTGTTTTGGCTCAGCTACAAAGTAAAATATGTCAAAGACCGAAATCTATGATTTTCAAGTGTTAAAAATTGTCTAATGTACTTCTTTCATTAACAATAAAATGAATTGCATAAGGGAACTCTGGAGAAGGTCAAAATCATACATTTTGAGGAACTAAAACTAATTTTAACTTAGAATGATATTATCACCAGCTGGATATTCAAATCTGTATTTCACATAGACATTTAGTTTTTCATTTGTACTTAAGCTTTGATATCAGTCCATTACCTTTAGGAAAAGGGTCAAGTGCATTAACTTGGCCAACTCACATAGAATTGCTCACATAAAAATTACCAAGACAGAATTTGTCACTATCTTAAAAATTTTTAACACCCTAAATGAATAACAGAGCCCAATAAATAATACTCTAGGCCTCTCTTTTATCAAAAAGAATGAATTTTTGTTATTTATTTTATTTCTTAAAATAGATAGCTAAATGTAATAATCATTTAGTAAGGATCTATGTTCCATCTATCTATCTATCTATCTATCTATCTATCTATCTATCTATCTATCATCTATCTTTCTCCCTATCTGTCCATCCTCTATCCATCTATCCATCCATCCGTCCATCCATCCATCATCCAGTTGTCCTTCCATATCCATGGGGTGTTGGTTGCAGGATCCTCCTCAGATATCAAAAGCCATGGATGCTCAAGGCCATTAAAGACATTTTTTAAACATTCTTCTAGATTCTGTGGGCTTTACTTTAAAAAATGTTCTATATGGGGCACTGAAGGTACTATCCTTATCCCACCCATAATGATTTAATTGTGGTAACCTAAAACAATTCTGTAAGTTTTATCTGATTAATACAAAGTGATAAGAGAACACATAGAAATCAAGAAATTCAATGTGAAGGTTTTAAGTAAGGCACTGAAAAGGAATAAAAAAATAAGAGTCTTCAAAGAAGATTCACCATTTTCTAATTGAACAAGATAAAACAAATGTTTATCTCAGGCAGAAGCTCAAGCATAAACAAGAGGTCAGAAAGTGCTTTCCACAAATACCAACTGTCAGGACTATAAGGAAAACTTGATATTCTGAGGCTGGTGTGTCTGGGAATGAAACTGAAACGATCATTTCATGGTGTCATAGTGGATTATGAAGGGCTAAAACTTCCAGTTACTTAGTCCTCGGGGTGGTTGGGTAGAATGTATGCCACCAGAAGCCCTAGACAGGTCACCTCTCCTGTGATGGTCTGAATGGTTGTATCCCCCTCCCCCAGCCCCAAAGTTCATATGTTGAATCCTCACACTCCGTGTGCTGGTATTAGAAGGTGGGATCTTGGGGGGGCGATGGATCAGGTCATGAGGGTGGAGCGCTCATGAGGAGATTTAATGCTCTTATAAGAGAGGCTCCTTCCACCATGTAAGGACACAAGGAGAAGTCTGTGACCCAGAGAGGGCCCCCATCTGATCGTGCTGGCACCCTGACATCAAACGTCTAGCCTCCAGAACGGTGAGAAATAAATTTCTGTTGTTCATAAGCCACCAGTCTCTGTTGGCTCTTGGTCCAAAGGGACCAAGGCATCCCCCACTGGCATGCAAGGTGTCCCGCACCGGGGCTAGTTGTATGTAATCGGGTCTGATGGCAAATCTCTGGAGTCAGCACAGACAGTGCAATGGGCAGGATGAATTCATTTCTCTGTGGCGAGCAGAGCAGGGCCAGGGCGTTGAGGACTTGGCAGAGTGCAGCGCTCCCCATCAGGGACACGGAGCCTGGGGCTGTTGGAGGCCTTTGTGTTCCAAGAACTGTACAAGAACGAAGAACACGAATAACACCATAGGAAGTCCCACAGGCTGTTCATGAGAAGCTGGGAGGAAAAGGGCGGAGTCTTTGGGAAGTGAGGCTGGAAGAGCAAACCCAGACCTCTGGCTCCACATACCGCTTCACATTCAGCACTCATCTCTGTCCCGGAATCCAGCAGCGGCTCTCGAATTCCCACGCCCCGACACAGGGCTGGCTGCACCAAAAAACTTGAAAGTTGAAGGGACTTACTAACAGTGCGAACCACACACTCCTTTCCTCAATTAAAGGAGCAGACTTTGCGCATGCAAACTGGTTCTTATTTTCTTATTACAACGCAATCACAATTCAGGTAGAATTTTACTGGAAATGTCTAAATAATAGGACAGCTCTCCCTGTAAGGAGATTGACTGCTGGAGTGGATTAAAAGCTTTCAGAGAAATCCTCTACTCATTTACATTACAGGGAGAGAATTTGATTTTCTTTCCAACAGAAATCACTGGTTTATCCCGTTTGTGTTTCTAAAGGGCATCCTAAAATATCATTGATTTTATGCCATTTGACTGTTGTTATGAAACATTTATCCAGCTTAATTTTATAGCTTACTTTTTTATCCTCTCAAATATTATTTTCCATTTCAAATTATAACAAAAGTTCTTTTAGTAGAAGTTTATTATCATATGAGTCTATATACTATGATATTTTATATAGTTATGTCATACATTTATTATTTTCTTTTTTTAAAAAAGTATTCCGAGAAAGACAAATACTATATGATCTCATATGGAGACCCCCCCCCACAAAAACATGAATAAACAAAACAAAACAGAAACACATCCACAGATATAGAGAACAAGCTGATGGTTGACAAAGGGGAAGGAGTGGAGAGATAGAAATTTTAAAAATATATTAAACAGATAAAAATTAAATGTTCTTATTTAGAAACTTTTTATGAAACTAAAAGTTACTTCATGTTTCTTCCTTTTCAGAATTCCTATTTTGTCATTATTTGAAAATATTAAGTATTCTAAAGTCAAGTAATCTCAACAGTTATGTAATTATCATCCTTAGATTTTCTTCTCTAGATCTTTAAACTTCAGAAAGAAATACAGGTTTGGACATACGACCACACACAGGACCGCAGTAGTTTAACATGAAGACAAAAGTAAATTGAAATAGCAAATAGTTTTAAAACAGACATGCAGATAAAGGAAGTTAGTTATGTGTTCTGCCTGTATTCTAGGCATCTTTCGTAATGCAAAATGACATTTTGTAATATAGCTAAGATGATTTTCCTTTGATCTGTTTTTAAGTTGGAGTGAGGTAGGTGGTGTTGAGAACTAAAGGGAATGTAGGCACAGTTGACATGCTGAAGGATCCTGAGAAAAAGCCAGTGCTTCTCACCCCAAAGCTGAATCCCAGAAAGAAGAGGCGAATCCATCACAAACCCTGGGGAGCGGGGAAGGGGAAGGGTGCGGGGGGTGGGGGTGGGGGAAATCCTAGGGTGAGTGGCCCAGGCAGCACCAGTAGTTCAAGCCTAACAGCAAAACACAGATGTTAAAGTGATTTTAAACTATTTAAAAACAATTTTTTAAATTTTAGGTGGGAGAGAATATCAAGGCCATGAGGCTATTCTCATGTCACACCACTTGTCTTCTGAGTGGAATAAATTTGCTTACATAGAACTGTTCACCCCTAAGATATATCACAATACCCTTCACTCAGGTGTTCCAGTGACTAATGAAGGAAAAAGTTCCTTAAAAACAAAGGAAATATATATTTACATTTTATACAAATATAAAAATTCGTATTTTATAAATGTAGTTCATATAAAAACATAAAATAAGATTTCTTGAAGAGTAAAACAAGTCTCAAAAAAAGTCTTCTAAAACATTTCATTGTATCTTTATTCCTCTTTTGAGAAATACTACTGAAAATAAAGTTACTGAGTCAAAGCCAAAGAATCTGGCTATTTTAATATTTATGATACCTATTTATAAACACATTTCCAATTAGATTATATCAATTTATAATCTAGTGCAATATGAGTGTGTCTAATTCATTATACTTTTAGCATTTTTGTTATCACTTTTTAATATTTCACTAGTTTGATTGTAAAAAAGGATGTCTTATAGAATCTTTATTATTAAGATGTTTAATGATTTATTTTCATTTCTTAATACTACCTACCTTCTTTTTGTTTCCTGGTGCTTCGCATGCCCCTGAACTGCTCAAGCAAAATGATAACATTATCACTAAAATCTTAAACTTCTCAGCCCTTCACTACTGAAATATCATTTAAAACCCTCTCTGTTTAGAATTCTGCTTTCTCATGTTCTTGGTCTTTAATAGATTACAGCTGGTTTATGTGATAAATGAGTGTGTGCTAATGGGATAAAGAAATTTGCAAGTGCACCCTTGTAATTCTAAAGAAGAAACCAGGTTCCACAGGAATGGTGTGCGAGAACACCTGTCAGAACAGTTTGGTGTGTGTCCTGCTTGTCCCCAAATGCTTGCTGGCTGTATGTAGGCTTTGCCTAATCTCTTGAGTCTTAATTTCGTTATAAAGGAAATAGTTATATCTGATCTACCTATGAAAGAAGAAAATTTCAATGACTTAAGACTCAAATGTGACTATGTTTGTAAAGTAAAAAAGAAAAATAATTTACCAGTACATTTAATTTTTGCTGGGGGTATCTCTACATGTTGTATACCTTAACATCTGTAAATATCTAGGTAATATACAAATAGTTGATTCCAATAGTGATTGATTTAGAGAGACCATTTTGAGAGTGACACTGCCCTCAAATCATACTGCTGAAACAGCTCAAGTACATATATACATATACATATCCTATCATCAGAGGCATAAAATAAGCATTTGAGAGGCTGTGAAGAAATCTGAACTGTCTCACTCTGCTGGGGGGAATGTAAAATAGTGCAGCCTTTTTGCAGGAGAGTTAGATGGTTCCTCATACAAAGACGAAGTTATCATGTGACCCAGCAATTCTACTTCTCAGTACATATCCAAGAGAAATGAAAACATAAAGGATAAATGAAAACAAACCTCAAATCAAAACCTTGTGTACAAATGTTCATACCAGCATTATTCATAATAGCCCCAAATTGGAAACAGTTCAAATATCTATCAACTGATAAACAGATAAATAAAAAATGGTATATCCATGCAATAGAATATTATTCAGAGATAAAAATGAATAAAGTATTAGATATGGATAAACCTTGAAAATATTATGCTAAGTGAAAAAATATCCAACCACAAATGACCACAAATTGTAGTGTTGCATGTATATTAAAAGTCTAAATTAGTCAAATCTATAAAAAATGTAGATGAGTGGTTGCCTAGAGCTGGGAATGGGGAGAAATGGGGAGTGCCTGCTTGTGAGTACAAGCTTTCTTTTGGGGATGATGGTCGTATAACTCTGTGACTATACTAGAAACTATCCTGTTACACACTTCAATAGTAAGATGTGTGATATATACCTAATAAAACTGTTAAAAATAGTTAGAAAACCAAATTTGTTGGAGAAAATATCAGACAAATCCTCACTTCTTTGAAAAATATGTTTCACTTCATTGTCATAATAGGGTCGAAGGAATTATAAATACTATTACAATTCTATTATGTTTCAGATTGCTATACTTTAAGGTATTGGATGCAATATATAAATTCCCTTACAAAAATGGGTTCTTTAGGTTTATTATTTCTTTATACATAATCAACAGTGTTTGAAATCATCAAAAGTTTATACACACATATAAAAACTTATGACTGTTGTTAAAGTGTGTAATTTTTGTTAGTAAGTTGAAAGTTTAGAGATAGAAAATGACCAGTATCTAACACGGCTTCAGAGAAAGAAGCGAATATAAAAGTAAAATTATTTTCCACCCTTGGATTTTGACTGTATATAAAGAGATAAATCCTCTGTTTGCTTATGCCAAATGAATATTCCACCAGGCTTGGAAAGCGGCCTGAGTGAGGCATCCTGCTGGCATCACATGAGTGACTGGGTGACGATGCTGCCATTTAAGCCTTCAGCTATTGATTTGTATGAAGGATTGCTAATGTATGTTAAGAAAGTCTATGTGTTTCTCTCTGGCTTTCTTTAGGAGAGCAAATGTTTTCTTATTAACGCATAGTTAAACATTCCAAAGTGCATTGCATAATGAATGCAAATTTCTGAAGAAAAACAAAACTCACTTATGAAGTAGCAAAGCCTATATTTAACTTTCAGAATGCAGTCATTGGCATGCTTCTAACTTTTATCACTTGGGTCACATATGCTGTTCCCACATGAATAGACCTAACTAGGATTGTGCCAACTCTAGCATCACAATTCTCTTTCATACAGGCTCCCCGGCTTTGCAGATTTGCTTAAGGCTCTTTAGGTAGAAGGGATAAGTTTTTCAAAAGAGAGGACACACCAGGGCCTTTTGCATATTGCCAGTGACAGCAGCAGGCTTCTCCTTTCTGAAGGATGGCATTTTAACTCGGACATAGCAGTGACATGAAACCACCTGCACTAAAAAAAGGGAGAACAGATGAGCTACTGGTAAACATAAAAAATGTGATGTGTTTTTAAACAAAAGAATTTTCCATTTCAGTGATGATGAGATAATCACACCTACCCCAATGGCAAAAGGAATCAGGGTATTAATACAGATAGTATTTTAATCTTGTTTCCTGCCTAAATCACTTTAAGAACCTTAGAAATTAAAAGATCTAGTCTCTCTTTTAAAAATCATTACATCTTTCTATATAGGTTAAGAATTTAACATACAGTGTTGAGAGTCAATTAATGTCTCATGACTGAATTACCAAACTTGTGAAGTTCTTCTCAGCGAGTACATAGACACTTGGAAATTAGAAGTGCTTAAAGGCAAAAAGTGAATGTAGATGTTTAAAGTACCACTCTACATCTATAATGAGCTGAATATATTTAATTTTTAAATATGTTCTTGCCAAATTTAATATTATTATGTTTGAGACTTTTTCTTAAAGAAAAAAATAGTGACACCTTTTATTTAAGATGATGTGTCTACTGATAAAGTGAAATTCATATATAAAGCCATTATCCAAGCAATAATGACACAAAAAGTTTTGAAGAAAACCTGTCTGTATTACTCGGATTAATTCTCTTTTTTTCCATCTCTGTGTGTATATATCTGTGTGTACAGACCTACACACAACTATCATATATATAATATGCATAAAATATTGCATATAATTTCAAATATTGTGTATGTACAATATGCATACAATAGTTTACATACTATAAGGGGAATATGAAATAAGTTATTAACAGATTATAAATATTTATCACAGTTATCAGAGTATGTCTTCTCTATTTTGTTTCATCTATATAAATCAGGTGTACAGATGGCCTCCAAGAGAGACTTCAGAGACCCAAGTGTCACATACAAACAATTCCTGGTATGTACGTTTGCCTATTTTTATTCTAAGTAAACTTCTATAAATTTTATCATATTCTTCAAAATCTGTAGGACTTGCTGAAAATATTATTGAATTCTTGTTTAAAAGAATAGTTGTAACTAAGTTTCCTGATGCCAGTCTATGCAGGTGGTCAAAAGATGCTCGTCCGTTATTTTTAATGTCATTTGGCTCTAATACTATCTTGAGATTCATTGAATATAACTGCACAGGAAGGAAGATGTTTTCAGTATATTTTTATGTACTTTCAGCCAAATTCAGTAATACTGAATACATCTGATATTTTCCCCAGCAGCAAGTAATCTCAAGGCCCCACTGTTGAAAATTTTATTTATACATTTACTATATAATGTGTGGGAACTTGAAGTTGTGTGGGATGGAGGGAGGGGCAGAGGGTGAGACAAAGATAGAATTACCAAATATACAAAATGGTGCCTGGTGTGTAATTAAAATTTTGTTGACAATGACTATTATACTACCTGGTTCTATGAAAAAAGCATTTAAAAATAAATAATTCTATATAATAATGCTTATTACCAATTATATGTCATTTTCATGGATATCTATCCAATAATATCTATGTGTATATACTATAATAAATTTATTCCTCACAGATGGACACAGTGTAGTTTAGAGAAGTTAGGTGATTTGTTCAAGGCTTTATAATATTGCTGGTCTTTAAGCATCTCTACTTTTATCATCTATGCCTCTCAGTAGTGTTAAAATATTGAACCAGAATAACCATATGTACTCAGCTGCAGTAGACTCTCTAATTATAATTACCAATGATTATAGCTGTCTGCCCTAAACTAATAAATAGTTCAGATCTAGAATAGTTAGAGGTAGAAAATTAAATTAGTCCCGGATTTTTTTTCTTTATTGAACGAACATGAACTGTTGAATTCTATCAAGATACACCATTCTGTCTTAGATAGAATTTAAAGGGAAATTAAGCACTCATTGAGTTGATCTCTCACACATTAACACAGGTAAAACAGACTATTTTTGTTATTTTCTTAAGGTAGTAAAGGTTTTGGGATCTTAGGTTTCAAAAATTGCAGTCAAGCTCATAGATACAGAGAACGTATTGTTGGTTGCCAGATATGAGGGGATTCAGGGGGATGGGTGAAAAAGGGAAGGAATTAAGAAGTACAGATTGGCAATTACAAAATTGTCACAGAGATGGGGAATATAGCAAAGGGAATAGAGGCAATAATATGGTAATAACTATGTATAGTGCCAGGTGGGTATCAGACTAATGCAGGAGATCACTTTGTAAATTGTATAAATGTCTAACAACTATGCGTAAACCTGAAACTAATATAAAAAGTACTAAATGTCAATTCTAATTGAAAAAATTAAAAAAAAAACAGCCAAAAAACTGCAGTCAGTTTCTTTATGTAAATTTGAACATAGGGCATCATTCTCTAGTCAAGTGAAAGTCAATTTAATGACCGAGCTCAACTGCAAAGCCATTACAGAACCTATTTCACTGTATCCCTCGTCCTGTGAATGGTGTTTTTATTTGGCGACAACGTTAGACTTGTCACTTCCCCTTTATTTAGGTTTCCCAGAGTTCCCTCAAATAGATGACTCAGAACTAACCTACCTGTGGACCATAGCTTAAATTTTAGTTGCTTCCTCTGATACAGATATACTGGCTCCTTATGCCAACTCTTCTGGCTGTTTGTGTCTCCATTCTACAAATTGTTAAATATTTTTAGTCAACCCTAGTTCAACTTCAATGATCCAATCATTTTTGCATACTTTTATTGGCCAAGTCTTCATATACAGAAATATCACTGACTAGCTATACAAAATGTAAATGTATTTCTCTTTGAAGAGAATATTTTAATCAACAACTTGTTTGAATTTTTATATCCTTAGGCAAGAGGAATTCTACAGTGTGCAATAAAATATCAAAGAACATTTTAATGATAACTCTGGAGTCAATACATATCGTAAAACTTGTGAAGTGTGTTAGCAGTTACATACAGAATAAGAAAAAATCATTTATATCTTTTGCAGTAGTCAATATTCAGAATCATATATTCACTTTTTATTCTTTCTTCTTTGGCATCTTCCCTACGCAGGCAAGTTTTAGCAAATTTTACTTTTTCATATGTTTTTTACTTTTTCATATGTCTAGAAATAGGTCTTATTTCTGTAATCCCTTTACAATAATCATAATCCTATTCAAAGTCACTCTGTATCTTGATTTCCAGGACAGAATCCATTTAATAAGTTTTATTGATAACTATTTTTATCAGCCTCTCTTTAAGCAGGATACAAATAAATGTACGCCTCACAATAACTTACTTAAATCTTCAAATCTGTTTAAATCATGGCATTTTCCAGTCTAAGAAAATATAATTTATACCTTCATAATAAGCTTTTCACCCTCCTGGTTTAAATACTTCAAAAGCATTCTTGCCTTATCTCACCAATCGTATGTCCCACTGTCTTCAAACATAAGCCGCTTGCTCCAGAAATTCTCAGGCCAGCCTTCTCAACATGACCAATGTCAGCCATGCTTGGTCCTATCTTTGCTTTTTATCTTGCTTTAGTATGGTCTAACCTTTCCTATTATTCTATGTAAATCTTTACATTATCAACTGTTTTGGTTTAAGATTCCATAAACACTTTTGTTTATGGGGCTTTAATATAATGACATTTACCATTTTAAAAGTTAAAATTGGAAAAATAATTTTTCGATCTGTTGTTACAATACGTTGTTTTTTGGTTGAGCAGAAGAGAATCCAGCCTTACAATAAGAAAAGGGAGAAAGTTGTAGGTCCCCTGACATATTCTGGACATCCTTAGGGGGCCTCAGATATCATCTGGAATTTGCTACTTGAAGTTCTTAGTTCAGAACCACTCCCTATTCTTTGGTATTTTTTTCTGAGTCCTTAAAAATATTAACGCATGCAGCACATGCAATGTCACTCTGAATACATTTTTAATGTTTTTACTTCCTTATAATATATGCCTTGATTTAAAAAATTATAGGGTATATTTCGTTTATATCTCCAAGTGAAGCAGTGCAAAACAGTGCTTCAGCACCAGTTCTTGCTCAGCCATTAACTAGCAATAGAGCATTTCCTCACTTCTCTGTGCCTTAAATTTTTCACTTACAAAAGAGAAATAATAATAGCACTCATGTCATAGAGTTTTGAGATTTAAACTAGTATGTGTGAGTACATATAAACATAGACACATACACACACACACAATTAAATTGATTTACAAGTGTTTCATTTTTTTCAATATGGTAAAGAAATTACTATATGCTTTTAGCAGCAAATATCAACTATATTATGTTCTAACTCATACTTATAGTAATATTTTTTAAATTATGAAAACCAAAAGCTAATATTCATAGCCCATGAGATTTGGAAGAGAGTCAGAATTTTGAAATACATCCATCTTGCAAAAATGTAAGAAAAATAGTCATTTCTGCACAATTAGACCCAATTAGGTGATCATCTCTTTTAACTTAATCACAGTCAAATAGTTTCTTTTTAATGGGCCTTTCATTAATGGAGTCTAGCTTTCCTATTCCCTCTGTCATAGCCATCTGTCACATGTGCCTAGTTCCTAAGATAATTAAGAAGTAGATTACAAAAAGCATTACATTTAGGTTGATTATGTACAAGTTAGGAAATATGATCATTACACTACATATTTATGATTAAACTTTGGAAAAAGCAAATAATCTACTAAATATCCCAGACATTTAACCTAACTTTAAAAATATCATTTAGGAACAAAAAATTTGAAAACTGAAAATTTATAGCTTTATTTATAAAGATAAGCTGAAATGGTGTTCTAGGTATCTTCTAGTTCCCCCTAACACACACACACACACACACACACACACACACACACACTGTTCTTTATCCTTTTTTATTCTCTAAGAGCCTACTCCTTTTGAAGTATATCTATGTATCTGTATGCTCCAACACCTTCTGGTTTCTAGTTAGAGTTCACCAATGGAAAACTGTCAATAAAAGTTTGCTGCCACCAATCTATACCAACAGGAGTCCCCAGTCTGAGATGTGAAGAAAGGAGATACTTTAGCAAGGTGAACAGTTTGTAACCTGGGAAGCATGGCCTCTGGTGGAGTGCACTCTGCTGAGACAAAGGGAAGGCCCACTTTTACAGAGAGAGTCCCCACTCAGGTCCCTAATGGGTCCACTTACATGCAAATGAGGAATCCAAATTTGTGCAGCCTGACTGACCCAAATTGTCCTGATTGGTCAGAATCATGTGTTCAGATTAATGGTTATGGAGATGCTCTGATTGGTCGGCAAAGATGCAAATGTGGCCATAGCTGTACAGTTCCAATTGGATGAGGGCAGGGTGGGGGGGGTGCAAGTCTCAGCATATTGGTTGAAAGACAATTCCAGGAGCTCCTTCTAGGAGTTAGCTCAGCCTGTGGGAACACAATGCAGGAAGCTGGCATCTAGGTGTATGGCTTTTTCTCTGAAACGCAGTGTGTACAGGAAGCCTGTGCCAGCAATGGAAGCTGGACTCTGGTTATGAATTTGAATCCCCTTAACCACAGGCAGTCCTTTTTGGCAAGTTATTCCTTCTCAGGGTCAACAGATCATACAAGAGATTGGAGGTACACATGTAGAAAGTGGGGTGGGGATATTTGCTAACTGTCCTTTCTTGCCAAGTCACCGTGGGTTGGCTCCCTTCAATTGAATTGTTCTCTACACTTTTATTCTCTCCTGGTTCTGGTACTGTTTTTGTTGCTCTATTTTATAGACTCTCTGCTATTGATGGTTCTGGGAAAATACATGTGATTTTGTTTCCTCACTTTCTAACCAATTTGAATAAAAAGAAGGCAATGGTGCAAGTTGAGATATTTCAAAAGATTTTTTCATGTTGAATGCCTCTCTTTATGCTAAGTGTTTCTGTTTGTATCATGTTCTTTGAAAAAAAATCAATATTTTCACCTGTTCAACTCTATGTTATACTTAGGGTGAAGGAAATTTTTGTGTGTGGTTCCTTATGCAGGAAAGAAAAACTTGCCAGCTGACATTTAAACTGAAAATGGATTTTCTATTGCACTATATGATGAATCACTGGGTAAAAGACCATCATTTCCAGTAATACCAATTTCACATCGCATTAAATCAAAAGTTCTACTATACCCACGAAAACTGGCCATTGTTGTAACTGAGAGATGGCTTTAAAATGGCAGGGAAAAAAGTGAAAGTACAGAAAAACTCTAAAATAGAGACAAAAGAATTTCCCAAGTATGAGACTAGGTGCTTTAAATAGGTCAAGCAGCCTTTTTTATTTTAGTAATCTTATAGGTCTCCATGATATAATGGGCAGCCTGCATCAAATGTTGTCATGGCTACATGGCAGCTTCACGAGTGCTTGGTGTGAGGAATGTTTGGTGTTTCCAGTCATGGTGTAAGAATGTATCATGTTGTGAAACAGGAGGCCTGCTGTCATTTCAGAATATGGACAAAAGGGACTCTGAGGACTACATAAACAAAACCATCCCCTTTGATCCAGGCAAGCACAGGGAATACAACCAACCAGGAAAATTCTTCTTGGAGAAAAAATTGGTCTGTAACAGCAAAAGTCCTCACTTAGCTTATCTCACCCATAAACTCCAAACTACCCAACTGAATGCTACCTTTACTTGCTAACTTTTAGATTGTTAAACAGATCTTGTCCATGTGTATATTTTGAAAAGTAATTTCTTGATTAGATTTAGTAATTTCCTGAATACTTAATTCCGTTTTCTCAAGCTTGACTGACTTTTAACTGAATTGTTTTTGTGCGTGTAGCTGACATTTTAAAAAGAGAAGAGCTTGGATTTTTTGTTTTGTTTTGTTTTGTTTTTTTTTTGGTAAGTTTTAGACATAAAGGAAAAGTTAGACATGGCATTGAGGATAAAACCTGTACACAGTAATCATGATAACAGTAAATCAACAGGAAATGTTTAATTTACTTCTCATGGGTTCAAAATGGTACTGGATAATGAAATGCAACTAATAACATTCTTGACACTAAAAAAGAGTAGTTTTAAATTGTCGCATTTAGTTATCTTTAAAAACTTATTAGGAGTTAGATGCTAATTCTACAACATGTATTAAATGGCACTACTTCATTTAATCATATTATTTTTTAAATAAAACAAGGAAATTTGATGATTATATCTTTAGCTGATCCATCCATACATTAAATAAATGTCTGAAAATACTTTTACTCTTCATTCTTTATAACACAGGATTAGGAATTTAGGTTGTAATATTATAGTTACAAACTATGAACATGGAGGACATAAAGCTCAGTACATAAAATTCAACACACAAAATATAAAAATCCCTTCTAGAGTGTCCCAACAAAAAGGAAAATGTTATTTCATTGATCAGTCTCATCTTTGTCTCCAGGAAAATTTGTTCTCATTGCCTCAAATACTGCCCTCCGGGGTAGTACAAGATATATACCAAGTTCCCTTTGAATATATTTTTAAAAAGACATTAATTATATCAAAATATACATAAAGTTTCATATATTAATTTTAGACAGTTTATGATAACTATAAGTAAGAATGATTTGTTTTCAACTACATATACTATAACATTTTGAAAAGTTTCTGATTATATATAACAAAATACATTCTACATCTGCCAATTGCCAACAGCTCTTTAGCTTTGGTTTTCAAAGCCAAGTGGGATTTGTCACACTAGATATTTATGAGGACAGGAAAAAAAACATTTTTTTTCATGACTGGGAACAATCAAAACTTTGTCTTATTCTCAAATCAACATGTCTAAACATGGTTTTTAAGTTGCTTTGTGCTTAGCCTGTTTATGAATTTCTAAGTTCCTCATTCTACTTCTTTCTCAAATACACTGCAGGTATGATCTTGGAGTGTCAAATCTCAGAAGGTTGGACTTCTCTCCCAGGTTTCCAGGTGTTCACCTCTCATCATTCCATCGCTTCCCCACCCCTGCTCCAAGGTTCCCTCACACTTTCTCATTTTCCTTATCCGCTCTCACTGGCAGTCACAGATAAACGGCTGAAAATCCCTATTTATACTATTGAAGCATGCTCAGCTTTTTTTTCTGCATACATTTAAAAAATTAAAGTCTTAATTGTAATTTTACAAAGTTTGAACTCCTTCAATAATGCACTAATTTTTTTTCTTACCCCATCAGAAAAAAGTTATTTCATACCTTGTATGAAAAAAAAATAATAATAACGGGATACACATGGCTCACGGGCACTTTTATCAGTTGTCACTCTGAAGTCATACAACACCAAGGACATATGCTGCTCCTGCAACATGTGTGGAGTTGAAATAGCGAATTTCTTTCTACTGTCAGATCACTCAGCTGTAACTTCGAAATTCCAGAGAACTATCATAGTATTTGATTCAGAACTATGTATTTTTATTTAGATAGACACACAACTACAGACTTTCTAACATATAATATTTATATAGACAAGTGAAACAGACAACTGTGCTATTATCTGTTAAAGAGAAGTTACTGAAGGTCCCAAGGGAGCCTGTCCAATTTATTTTCTTTTCAAAAAGAGCCCCCACTTTTGTTTCAAGTGTTCTTGGTTTCATTTCATAGGTTTAAATCCATCCCATGAAAATGAGAAAAAAGAAAAAAGTCAAAAGCAGAAGCAAGTAGTTCTGGGTCAGGCCAAATGGAAAGAGCTTAACACATCAAACATAAAGAATATATGAATCACCGGAAGCCTGTGGGGTTAATTAAGGGAAGGGGTTGACAGACACACAATAATGTGAAATCAAAAGATGATTCCAAACAAGTGATCAGGCAAGAAGGAAAGAGAACTGTGAGGAGAGATCTAGGCCATCAAACTGAGAGGACCAGGACGAGCCGGCCTTCAAAGAGCTGCTGGTCTCAATCTTTTCAGTAACCTGTGAGGCAAGAATATCCCTCTGTGTGTAAAGTGGTTGAAAGAAGATGAAGCGTTTGCAAGAAGTTAAAAAAATAAGTGGCCATGTAGAAAATGCAAAAAGCAGCCAATTAGGCATAAAAAAAAATTGCTGAGTATGGTCGAATATCTAGCCAAGGTTAGAAATCATACATTTTGATGAGGCAATTAACACTGTTATGTGATTTCTCTTCATAAGGCCTGACTGCCCAGGGGTAGGGACAGTCAATGCAAACGAGGGGGGCTACAAGAAGAAAAAGCATGAGAGATTGTTTTAAGGTACACTGTTTTTTAGTGTTTTAACTCATTCTTCAAGTGATTGAGAAGGTCCTTAGACAAGCCCTAATGACTATAAATTTTTTCAAGGTGTCTACTGGATGTAAAGCTTATGTTCCAAACTTCACATCAACTCCTTCATTTCTCAAGGAGCCTGTGGCAGGATAACACCGTCTTTTACAAATGGCTACGCTGACTTTTGAAAGGTTAATTAATATTCTGATGCTAAACAGTCACGAAGTGGCATATCCTAAAATCCAAGCTGTGATTAACATTACTAAACCTATAGAAAATACAGATGGAAAATTTTTTTCAGATGGATAGGCTGGCACTATTAGAAATATTAACACTTTTTAAATTAATATGTTTCTGTTTAGTAAGATACAGAAAGCATCACAAATCATAATTGTATAGCTGAGTGACTTTAACACAGTGAACTTAGCCATAGAGACAAAAGTCAGACACAAATATAGAAAACATTAAAAATAACCTCAGAAACCCCCCCTCGATCCTGCTCCTTGTCACTATCCCATCCTTATAACACCTTAGACTAGTATTACCTTTCTATGAACTTCAGGTCAACGGGATCATGTAGTAAGCACTCTCTGGCTTCCACTGCATGTCACAGTAGTTTTCCTACTGCTATGGCCATTCACGTACCTACTTTTGGTGCACATGTGTGTAACTTCTGTCAAGGCATCGCTATGCACATCTCCAGCTTTAGCATACATACAGAATGATGTGACAACACCACAAATCATTTGGCAGACTGCAGACAATGAAGGTTTTTAAATCCATTTTTCTCTATGTAAAAAATCATCATGTCTATGTATTGAGGGTCTCATAATTCTCACAGTTAGGGAGCCCCCATATACACTTCAAAATTTATTCCATTATTTGCCTGCGTGGTGGTTTATGGATTACATATAAATATGTGGATCTCATGAGTTTGTGGAAGCTATATTTGACCATATGTTTTGTTTTACCATAGCTAGTGCCTAGAGGCAAAGAATGAAAACAAGGGGAAAATATTACATGCACAATAGTTTTTTTTTTTTTCTTCAAAATACATAGTGGTTAAATCATCTAGCATTCTCAGAATCAGAGAGAAGAAGTAAAGCGTCCATCCCCAACTCCGTGCCTCACCGCCGTCTGGAGGCTGAACCGCCTGCTGCCTGGCGTTGTGCCCGGGAACCCTGCACTGAGGTTCCTGTAGGCACAGAGAGGGCTGACGGCTGTAATGGGAGCTGGAAAGAAGCGGTGAGGAAGCAAATATGCAATTACCCAATGTGGAGTGTGACCAGATGAATGGAAGTAATTCTTTTTTCTCACTTAAGTTTTAGACACTTTTAATGAACAAATGCTCTTTGTACTTTAGTTTTCCTCGTCTTGCAAAAACAAAACAAAAACACAGCCAACACTTTTCTACATTTAGTTCTCAAAAAACAGTCTTCCTTTGATTTAAAATTGAAACAGTATCTGTATGTATAATGTACCAGAGTTATTCTGGCAGGTTTTGACAGGCAATATATTGAGTGATTGCATATTTTCTAAAAGGACGCAAAACAGAAAAAAAGCCTTTCAAACTAAAAAGATTCACTCAAGTTTTCTAAATAAAAAATACAAAATTCAGGAAATTAGTCTCAGATATTCCTTTAGGTACCTCATTCTTGGGTTATGATATGTCCTAATATTTTACTATTTTCGTTTAATAATGAAGGATTTATAAATTTTAAACCTATAAGGAACATGGAATAATCTCAATAATATTTTTTATTGAGTAGGCTCTAAACTGCAATAGACAGGCTACTATAATATTTTGTAATTCAATCAGTCTTAAATATAGGGGGAAATATTCTTGTTGTAGTTTCTCTGTTGTTAAAAAAGACTTAGTTTGATAGCCAACTGGTTTTAAGAACATTACTACTTACAATATTATTATCTTTAAAATAAAATTTAACAAATAATTTTGAGATTTTTCTGGTATTGTAGGATACTGAAGCAAGGAAATTTCAGTTCAGTCTTGGCCTAGCCACTTGCAGGTTGAGTGATCTTAAGGAAGCTAGCTCTACAGGTGCTAACATTTTTTTTTTTTACAAACTTACTCAAGTCTCTAGGAAAATAAAGTTGACTTTCCTAGCCAGATTGTTTTGTAGGAAGACATATCAATGTCTGTAACTTGTAAGAGGACATGATATTCACTGTTTCACTCACTGGCATTGACTGTGACCAAACAAGAGATTTTTTTTCCTTATGTGTCCTCATCCCTTTGGCACAAAATTCACCCAAACTTATCTCCTAACCTTCTCATGAAGTCTCGCACCCCAAATTACTAGTTACTTCATTTACAACATTTCTTCCTCAGCATGAAATTGTCGTTATGTGTGATGGCTCCACTCAAGGGAATCTGTACTGGCACAAGCTCAGCTTATCTCTTTAGTCAAAGCCTCACTCCATGTATTTCCTACATCTACAATTACCCAACCCCCACCAAAAAAGAATGTGAATAACCCCATACTTAGTTCACCACTGCCTCCTTGTTTGATCTGTCTCTCCACAATATCTCACCAACTCATTTTTTATAGCCTATTAACTTTACTCTTTTTATAGCTACTATTCTTTGTCCTTATGAAATAGAACCTCCTTATGCATTCCACTTTGAATAATCATTGCCCATTCCAAGGTTGGAGTTGAAAAGAACAACCATGTTTGTTAGACCTACATCTCTTAGACCAAGTGGGAAAATTATATAGTTATCTGGTATAGATCCATCCCTATTTCAGTTTCCTAAAAACTTTTCAGAACTGTCTGCTTTCTACCGATCCACCCTGACAATCTCCCAGTCTAAACGTAAATACTTCTCACCTGAATCGCTACAGTCGATACACAACAAGCCTTCTCATACCCATTCCCCTGCACGCTGCACACTCATCCTCCTTCGGCGGTATTCAAAAGTGGTCCTGTGGCGATTTCCGCGGTGTAAACACCCCGCCACGGTGTAAACACCACCAGGCTAACTGCGTGAATGTGGAATCAGACGGGATGAGCAGACTCGCGCCGCTGTGAGCCAGCTCCTGTGTCGCTCCGTCCTCCCCCAGGCTTATGCACTGTGCTAATCCATGTGAACGGCTCTCCCACCTACTGTTCTAGCGATGTCTAAAAAGTTCACATCATGAATTAAAATTTATTCCTCCGGAAATCTTTTACCTTCAAAATAAGGTCACACACCTTTTCTATGCTCCTATAGCATCTTGCAATTCATGGTAACACCAAAAAAGGTTATTTTTTTGTTTATTATATAATTTATATATACATTATATGACTACATATAATATATTTGTTTTATATATATATATATATATATATATATATATATATATATCTCCTAAAGTACAAGAAAATCAGGAATAACTAGAAGGGGACTGACTGATTCTAGTCTTATCTAGAGACAGTGGTTTGGAGAAGGGACCTATCCTTATGACTTGGGTTCTGGATAAACACTTCTGACTTTGTCCCTGTACCTTGGATAAGCTGTCCGAAATGTCTCAATCACAGTCTTACGCCATCATTAATACTACAATCTAGATAACATGTGCGTACACGCTGCCAGCTGTGACATGCCATCTACGTTTCCCGTAGCCATCTCTCTCATCTAACTTTGAGCATAAAGCACAAATGAGTGGGACACTCCACATGACACAGCGTGCCATAACGTAACAGAAACATGTATTATAAATTACACTACTATTATATAGCGTCATACAATGTGCCAGTAGCTACATGGTTACTGTGTACCGACTATTATTATGGAAGTGTAGGCATTATCCAGATTTTTGTGTGAATGATGCTTTTTATTCGTCATTATTATATTTTTAACCTTTCAATAGAAGTCCGTTTTAAAAGAGTTATTATTTTAACATAAGTTGTTAAGGTCAGTTCAATGCCCAAATTGGAAACTGCTTACGGCCATCAGTCCTTCTTCTCCCAGGAAAGCTACAGTGCCACTTCTTCCTTCCTTGACTTAAATCCTATAAAGTGGGGTGGGTTGGGGGCGCTCCTCTGTTCTAATGTGCTGTCTCACACCACAGCTCGGCCATTTACTTGGCTTTAGCCTTTGCAAGCTGACCCTCCACAGTTCTAACCTTCCAGATATTATGTACTTAGTTAAAAAAAAAAAGCCTTTTTTTTTCCCCAAAAGCAGTTAGCTGCTAACAGAATGAAGAGAAAAATAAGATTTATCTTATCCAGCTCCATCCAAAACAAGGTGCTGTGCTTTCTGAGACTTCAATTTGACAAGTAAAGCCCTGGGCAGGCATGCAGCGTCACTGCTTGTCACTGCAAGGCAACAGACTGGAAAAGATAGTGCAAGAAAAGCAAGAGCAACAGGTAACTAATTAAGATTAGGAGTCCACGGCAAAGGATTTCTAAATCCAAGACACCCAGTCCTGCCCTATCTCCCCTAACACACAACATACACAACTGCCATGCAACAGACTCATCTTGGAAAATGTAAACATTTGTTTCTGTAAACTTTAAAGTAAAAATGGAAGATGAAAACTAAAATGGAAACTAAAAAAGAAAAACTGGAAACTCAAAGTAAAAATTGAATCTAAAAATTTGTGAGGCAAGAACCATGTGATAACCCTAATTTTATTGTACAAGCTTGCCACATTCAGAAATTAATACATACTTATTTCAAAATAGATCAAATATTCCTGTTCCCAATATTTAAAAGAACACAGAAACAAAACAACAAAAACTCTTGAATTTGTACTCCCTTCTAGCTATCTCACTCACTCCTTACAACTACTGTGCAGACAATTTCTCCAGTTTTCCTTTTATACCTAAAGATTACTGGTGCTTTTTGTTATATTAGGATTATTCTGAAAATGGTTTCACTGATGTTTTATTTGAATTATTCAGAAAACTTTTTGAAATTTTAATATCTAACTTTGATTAGTTAAAACTCTTAACTCCTGTTTGACTACCCCCGCCATTTCTTTCATGTTTTTGCAAACATTTGAGCATTCACTAAACATTCCTCCATCTCTCCTCACCTTATAAATGACCGCATTCTTCAGAGCCCTCTTTAATCTCCGTTTTTTATTCCAGCTGGAAATATTTATTCACTGTTACTAGCATAGTGGCTCCTAAAATATTACCCTTTCTCACTTCTGGGCCCACCACAAGTGGTTCCTATATCTTCTTTATATTTCTCCCACATTCTAAATCAAACATTACCCAAATTCTTCAGATGTCACCTCCTAAATATTTTCCAAATCTGTCCTTTTATCTTTATCTAAATTTTGGTTACTATAATGCCAGCCTTTGTAATGTTTTTTTTTTCTTATGCAATTATCTTCTATTTGGTCTGTTTATATTTTCCCCCTCAAAATCTAACATGCATTACTCTAACAGAAGGATTCTCTTTTAATATAATCTTGACTTTAATAATATTCTGTATAATAACTTTGGAAAATACTCTGTTTCCTATGTGATTTGTCCAAATTCTATAGGAGCACAGGCAAAACTGGGTGTGAGGTGATCACCACCTTCCTCGGCAGGTGTGGTCCCTACCTCATGCTCCCTGGAACCTTATATGGTTTTGGATATAGATTTTTCCTGACCTTATATGTCACGTGTTTGTGACTCTTCATCTGGAGTTACTGTTTTCTTTCTATTTCTCATTTATCACTTGATGTATCACAGCTATCATCTACTCAATAGAGATTTTCAAACATAACACTTTATTTTGAGACCTATCTTTTAAAAACATCTTCATATTCACTTATTAGTAAATTCTTAGTCTTCAAATATGATATACTTTTATATCGTGTTCAGTTTTGAATGCTATGTAAATGACTAGAGAATCTTAGGTTGACAGCTATTTTTCATCAGCATTTTGAAGATATTATTCCATTATCTTCAGGCCATTACTAACTAGTGCAGTTGTGAATTCTACTGTCAGTCAAGTGATTGCTTCTCTATGTGGTAATGAGTCTTTTCCCAGTTTTTTTTTTTCTAATGGAAATCTTCACTTGACATAAGAATGGCAACAATTGTATAATGAACTCCACAAACCTATCACCAAGCTTCAAGAATTATAAATATTTTTCTAATTTTTTAAATCTATGTTCCTCTTTCCTGTTTTTCCCCCTCTATTTAAAGTAATTTCCAACATATTCCAAACAGCTTTTCTTTATTTTACAAGTAACTCAATATGCATCACAAATGTATCAGTTTTGTTTTATAATAATCTCAATGTCATTATCAAACCTAACATAATAAATGACAAAAATACTTTAACAAATTTTAATGCTTAGTCCATAATTCCATTATCTCCAGTTGCCTAAAATGTCTTTCTACAGTTGATTCAGTTAAAGAGAAACCAAAACAAGATCTATAAAGTGCACTTGTAAGTTATATCTCAGAATCTCTTAATCTATTCCAATTGTCTTATTTTTTCTATTCCATGACATCTTTTTGTTGAAAAGATTAAATCACTGTTATAGATGCTTTCTGGATATATCTGATTGCTTCCTTATAGAGTCCTAAACTTGTTATTCTTCTCACTTAAAAATAAATAAATTCGAAGCTGGATCCAAAGACATTCTTCGAGAAGTTTTTTTTATAAGAATAATTTATAAGTGATGCTCTGTACTCCACTGCATTGTAATACACGCAAAACATATGTGGTACAATTTTCAGGATGCTAAGGTCAGTGATTGATCAGGTTCAGATGTTTTCAGTGTGCTTTAACAATGATGAAATTTCTCTTGACCTTTTACCTGATTGTTGCAGCATCCATTAGTGATGATTGACTGGATGTATTATTCTTTTAAAAGATGCATTTCCCTGCATTTGTTATGCAGAAGGATGTTTCCCCTATTTACTATATTTGCTTACAAGAAAAAGAGAATACTTGCTTAATTTCCCCTTATTAATTTTCAGTAAGAGGTTGGGTCTCAAGAACCCAGAATAGATTTTATGTACTTGATGTGTTTCATTAAGCATTAGTCATTCATGTAACCACCACAGTCTGCTGCAGCAGAGATCATTCATTTGGCAGTGAGAGGGCAGACGTCCTCCTGACAATCGCTGCCACTCGGACGTCTCTTGAATCTCCATGTCTTGACAATGTTGGGAGAATGCACAAGAACTGTGACAATCTCTTTCAGAGTCTCCTCTCTGCGTTTTCCTCAAGTCAACATTCTGGTGAAAGTCCTGTGTATTTTCAGTGTCCCACAGCCTTTCAATTAATGTCCTGACCACTTAGAAAATGACATAAATTCTTACTACCTCAAAGTATATTCATGCTGCTGATAGTGTTTGAGAGGAACAAGCAGATTTTCAGCAAGGAGATCCATTAATTTAGATAGTCTAGTCCCTTAGACTTGCATCTTATAAATTTGCTTTTAAACTATCTTGTGCATTTTCATTATGAGAATATTATTTTAAAAAATGTTTAAACTCCAAAAAAATCTACTTATTTCATTTTAGTGCTGCTAGTTTATCAGTTAAGTTTCTTGATTGTATTCTTTTGCTTGTTCTAGATGAGGTAATTCATTATTCTTCATTTGTAAAAGAGACTAGATTTTGTAACTCTATTTCAAGTTGCTATATTTTTGTCCACAAAACAAATGCACATCAGAGTAAATACGTACTTGATTATACTTGTCATTACAGATAGGCACTGACATATTTGATAAAGCTAACTTCATTTTCAACTTTTTTTCTTTTATATCATATACAGTTTACAAGTGTCCACAGTCACAAGGATTTTTATACTAAAATGCAATCTTTTATATTATGTATAATATCAGGCTCTGTTTAATAGACTCACTTGTCAAGTGCAGTAATGAAGTGATAGTGAGCTTCAAGAAAAGCTTAGAAAACATATCATTTTAAGCTTTCAGTTGAGTTCTTTCACTTCTTGTCCTTAACAAGAGATATATCACTTTCTGAAAAGCAATAATATAATACTGATAATATTAGGTAATAGTTATAAAGTTAAGAATCTCTTCTAATTACTAGTCTTAGAAAGTGATTTAAAGTGTGGTAAGATTCATTTTTGTTCTTTAACTCATAAGAACAATCTAAGGAAAGACTTTAGAACATAATAATTGATGAGTCATTTACTAGAAAAGAATTACTTTTCTTCACACATGCCATAAGTCATTGTTCCTGTAGTTGGGGATGACCGTATACCATCATTATTGTATCTAACTTTCTCCCTGGATATAAGTTGAGAATTGAACATAAATATATGATTAGGGACTTATAGTTTAGAATCAGATGTGTGCTTCTAAAAACAAATTTAATAAAATCATGTGAATTTACTGCCAAAACAGAAGTTGATAACTCAAAAACTACAAGTATAAGATCAACAGTAACAAAAGCAACCTCCAACAGGTGCTAGACAGGTACTGTCTGCATGTCATATCCTGGAAAACATGAGGACTAAGTTAGTCCAAGTTAAGAAAGCAAATATCTGCCTTCACCTTTCTCTCATGCTAAATACCACTGGGGGAAAAAAAAGAATATGAATAAATATACATTCACACTAGCCCTGCAAAGAAGAAAGGGTGCTTGTCAGAAGCGGCTGCCAAAAAAAAATAAGATTTGCACTCAGAGGTGTGATTAGGAGTGGATGCTGGATCCGGGTGGTAGACCAGGAGAAAAAGAAACAGTGTGTTGATCCTGAGCACTGAATACTGATGCCAATGTTGGTTCCCACGCTAGGGCCAAGAATGACAAGTCTCTGGGGTGGGCCACTTTTAAAGCAGGCATGAGGCGACTTGTGGACCTCAGCCAGAAGCTTCACCTTTCTGGCCGTGTAATGTCCCCCGAGAACTGCTGTAGCCGAGGCCCTGACAATCCTCACATCAACCATTGCTTGCTCTGACGATGTGCATTCCAGGCACCCAGAGGGCTGAGAACTACCAAGGCAGTCCCCAGAAAGCCTTGAGCCGAAAAGTTTGGAAAGTTTTCCCCCAACAGTGAAACAGCTAAGCAAAGAAACACAATTTTAAAAGAAGAAAAAATAATATATACAAAAATATTAAGAGGATATTTATGTACCATCAAAGAAGCAGCTTTGATAAAAATTAGGTGGTTTTAAAATATAAAAATAAACAGTTTTAAAATTCAGTACTTGAACTTTAATCGTAGAAAAGCACAGCTGCACTTTGGGTCACTGGTCAGCGAGTTTGTAGTAAACATATTGTAAAAGGAAAGTGCCATAGATTATAAAACCAGAAGTCCCCGTATTTTGCAACTACAAAGAAAAGAGAAGTAGACATCATTAAAGTAATAACAACATAAAAAATCAAATATTTTTTTGGTACAGAGTGAATATAATGAAATATGTACCTAAACACAAAATATAAAATGTAAGAACTACAATAATAATTTAAGAATTATTAAGTTTTCTTGAGCGAGCAAAACAATAAAAACACCAACAGATTAACTGTTAAATGAACACCTGTCATGTTGGCCTCTGATTTTTTCTGAACAAAATTGAGTTACTAGAGCAAAATATTTATACCTCTCAAGGAAAAAGAATGATTTGGACAAAGATTCTGTATGTGGTAAAAAATATATAGGGCAAAATAAAGAGGTTTGTGTAAATGCATGATATATACTAAAAGTAAAAATAAAAATTCAATTTGATAAATATGAAAAGTTATTTTTTTCAACAAAGATAAAATGTTTAAAATATCTGGATGATTTCATAATACACAGAAGACTAAGAGAAAACAGATGGAATGAATAGTGCTAATGAGTGGGAAGAAATTATAAGGACTGATTTGTTACATTACAAATTCTTGGAAGAAAAGTGAAGAAGAAAATTTTAAGCAGTGATGGTTAAATTTAGGGCATTGTATGTGGTGACAGTTTCACAAAGCTGTATATTCAAGCTTTTCAAGATGTATATATTAAATATGTACAACTTTTGTTTATTAATCATACTTCAGTTTTTTAAAATAATTGCTTTGTTTTTAAAAAATGGCAATTAAATATGTCTCTTAAAGCATATAGCTTTCTTTTTTTTTTCTCTTTTTACTTTCCCAGAATTCAAATGAAAATGAAAAATGGCTTAACTACACAAAAATTATTAAATCTATTGCAACCCAGAGAACAAGGAGCTTGGAACAGAAGTATAATTTTGGACACACCACTGCTTGATTAAGTATGAGTAAGAAGAGTCACGTGGAAGGATGGAGGTGCAGATCCTCAAACCAAAACCGTCACAGTAGAAGAGTACAGTAGGAAGAGGTATTGTCCTATTTTTATTCTTTAAAATGGAATTTAACTTCTATGGGATAGTATCTATAGTGATACTATAGATCATATCACTATAATAAATACTTTTTTTGGTTACAGCTGCAACATGTTGACAGAGCATAAGGTACATAATTATAATTTGAAAAAAAATGTAAATATAAAACAGTTAAAATAATAACAATAATAAAATAGATTTTATATATAACTTATATAACTTACATATAAAAACAATTATGAGAATAATAATATTGAGGAGAGCATGGACTAAGGAAGATTAGATCTTTCATTATTTTCTTCTCATTTAAGTGGAGATTTCAATGAAACCATATTTACAGCAAGAATAACACTTAGTAGTCAAACTTTGGGGACATTTTTATTTCAATCAGAATCAAAATATGATGCTGTAATGACCATGACATTCAATACTGTGCTAAATACTCTAGTTATTATAATAAAATAGGACAAATCGATGGGAGATATAACAGGTAAAAGAAGAAGTAAAAATTATTTGAAATGGATAAATTTCTCTGTATAAATGTAAAAGCAAGCCACACAAGAAAATCCTTGTTAGAATTAATCAAATAATTAGCTAGTACATTGGTTTTTCACTTGGAAAATTAGCTTATTTTTCATGTCTACACAAAGTTTTTTTTATATTGCCTTTCAAAAAACTCCTTATTATCAACTATAGTTTTCTATACTTATATATATTATCCTATTTACTGTGAGCTCATCAAAAGGCAAACTTTAAAAATATGTATATTTCCAGTGTCAAGATTCACAGTGCTGTCTGATGAAACTCTGTGCTACAATGAGAATGTTCTCTTCGTTCGATATGATTCCCACTAGCCACATATTGCTACTGAATGCTTGAAATGTGACTACTACGGCAGATGATCAGAATATTTAAATCTGTTGAATTTGATAAGGTTAAATTTAGATAGGCATATGTGACTGGCTACCATATTGAAAAGTACAGGTCTAAAATATTTCTTAGTATGTATGTGCAAAAATTATCAAAGAAAATAACAGGATAGCACAAGTATATTTTCTATGGCTAAACCAAATAATAAGAAGATCTGATAGCCTTTAATATTTACTTAGAATTTTAAAAGGTTACTTTCTGGCTAGAGACTCCTTAATAAATGCCATATTTTCTCTTTAGACACATTCTATTTAGACATAAGAATATGGAACAGATCTATTCTTGCTTTGATTAAAACAATGGAGACATGCTTGAATGATAAAATAAAATTATAACCATGAGGATATGTTCCCCCCTCCCCCACAAATAAAAGTCCACATGGGATTTAGCCTTCATCATCTGAACAGATGTGGGCTCTTTCACAGAATGTCAGAAAGTGGCCTAGTAACTCAAGGGCAAAATTATTGGTCTAAGGAAGTCAAAATTCACAGTGAACAGGAAGAGAGATAGCTGAATAATGATATGAAAATGGAGTCATAGTAAAGAATTTTACATTTAGAAATAGCAAGAAATTTTGAAATCAGAAGCAATTAATTGCTGATGTATTTTTTTAAAATGTCTTTTATCTGCAAACACAATTAAATATGTCGTGGTTCCATAATGAAAGTAAAGACCAGAGCCAAAACTCTGAAATGGAAATCTATATATACCTGGAGGGCATAAGATAAGCAAACAGATGATTATTAAATATTATTTTTTTCAAGAATTATTACATGCTAACATGTTTGCCTTAATAATGAAAAAGGGTTTACAAAAGAAGTTTTCACCACTATATGTTTATAAAGAAAGGCTTATAAAGAATATCATTGATCCCACTATTATAACTGGAATTTACACTGATTGATTAAATCACTTTCTACTTTGTCAGATAAATAGCAGCTGCTCAGCATATTGTTTATCAATAAAATAAACACAGTCTTTCTATTGGCTGACTAAAATTTCCAATGAGGTCTTATGTATAAATGTCTGAAGGCAAGTTGTAAACTGACATAGTTCAGTTCTAAAACTTGAGACATTGCACTAAATTCCACTGGTTTCTAAATGCTATGAATGCAATATTGATAGCATTTACAAAATTCCTCATAACCTTAAAAAACACAGAAACACACAAGAATATAATCTTTATCAGAAAAGTTATTGGAAGAGTTAGACAGCAGTTTTAGTTCTGCAGTTAGTGAATTGTTATTTTCAGTAAGTTAAAATTTTCAGTTTCTCACCTATAAAGATTTGTGTCTAGATGGTTGACTCAATTGACATAACTTTACAATTCTAAGTTTCTTATTTTTTTATATACTCCAAACTTCTGCAAAATGAAGGCATATAATTTCAGATGTGGAAGGGACATTGCAACTCATCTAATTCAATCCCTTTTTAGCGGCAGCAGTGGCAGAGCTGAAATCTAAACTTGCGTTACTGACTTATTCATTTGTCCATCAAACAATTATTGAACACTTTCTATAATAGACATTGTGCAAAGTGTCAGGCATATCAAGATGAATATTAGGAATGTACAGTAATGTAAAAGAAATAGGAAAATAAGTATATAATTACTATATTATTATTACAGACACTGATAGACTTATAGAGAATTGTTGAAATGAAAAAGGTAGCCTGAAGAAGTCAAGAGAATATTTCTGAAAATGTTGATGCCTGAACTGAATCACAAAGTATTTGTGAGAAGTAGATAAAGAAATAAAATCCAAATTTCTGAGAACCCCATTCCCCTAATTATAGACACATGTGAGGGAAAAGTAGCTTTAGCAATCATTAACTCAGTTGAAATAAAGACCTCCAAAAGATTATTTTTTATAATAGTTTGTTCTTAAACAAGTTTATATAGAACTCTGAAAAGATAATCATCAAGGAAAAGCCTCCAAAGGGAATGTAAAATTCTAAAAATAGTTCAGGTAACTTTGAGAGCCATGTCATGCTGTTATTTGAGCTGAAACAGATTAAAGAACACCAGGAGAGCAATGCATCTTGTAAAGAAGGACTCTGAAACAGTATTTTAACCAGCCCATCAATCAAATCCTGGGCAAGTGTAATACAGAGAGGAGAGTGCCAGGGCTTTAGATCCAGGTAGGGCAGGAAGTGGGTATAGAGTCTTGATCTGAGCAAGGTCACTGGGGTCTCGCAATGTTTAAGAAGTCAGGACCTTCAGATTAGAAAAAGCAGCTCAAATCTACCTATTAAACTTAGAGAATCAACATTGAAAAGGCGTTAAAGGCAGGGAAGAGCTATGCCAACAACAAGGCTTTAAGCCCCCGTCATGGGCAGAGGCTACTTCCTCTTAAATTTGATTTTCTATGCTTGAATGGATATGGACGATTAAAAAACATAAAGGATTCCATTGATGAAGGTTGGAGTCCCAGAGTGTGAGTGAAAAAACTATAGCTGAGTCTGGTACGTCAGTTCTGATTCATACCAGAAGACCCAGAAATGTACTTTTCTTAGATTATGGATTCAGGAACTATCACTGACCTTCTAGCTTCAAAAATAAATTTTATGCTGGGCGAGAATGCCATTGATTCATTTGTTACACCTTCTTCTTCACCCTTTACTATAAAACAAGATTAGTGAAGAATAAAATCTGAGTTCCTTTCCAGCTGAGAAAAACTAAACAACATGCAGCTTGTGTTTCCATCTGTCTCCTGCCTTTGTCCAACGTAATCAGATTTCCCCAATAAAGCCAAAGAAAGGTAGGAAGTTCAATGGTAACTCATAGTCTGAAAGGAGAAGAAAAGGCATAGTGATGAACTGAGATGGTGGTAAACCAAAAATTATATTTGCCTATGAATACAACAGAAATGTCCTCTGAAGAACAGGTGTGTTTGTTGTATAGAAAGGCAGTCAGGTGAAATGGGATAAGCTCTGTGTCAATATGTAAAAACGTCCAAACCTGTAAGGAATATTTTAAAAAATTTATTTGCGCCTAACAGAGGATACAGCTAGAAAAAGATCTCAACAGACTGAGAGAAATACTTCCCAGAATAACAGTTTGCAGCTTCTTTTATGCATTTGGAATCAAGGAGGGGACATAAACTTACATGAAGATGGGAGAAAGCAAGGTGGTGGGGACTGGACGACAGGACAGTTAATGAGACTCTGCTCTCTTGAGGGCGGTTTCCCTTCTGAGCGGTCTGAAAGGGGCATCTCACAGGCATGTTAACCTGGGAGCACAGAAACGGCGGGCGGGGCTGACTCAAGACAAAACGCGCTTTTTGTCCACAACTGGATTAAAAGTTGGGAGACTTGCTTTCTGCTTCCAACTCAGCCACTAAGTCCTAGGACTCAGTTCTCCAACCTATAAAATGGAGTAACTGACCACTAATGCTCTATTCAGTATTAATATTTTAAGGAACATAATTTTTGTTTAAAAATAGAGGAATAAAGTCTTCTATTATTTCCCTCTTTAATACAAAACACAAAACACAGCATGAAGAACAAAAGGAAAATATTAATAGATACTTAATAGATAGACAATTTCCTCCAACTATTACATAACTTACACATTTGTCAATGCTCTGATGGCTGAACCATGCTGGAGCAGGCAGTACTGTTTGACTATTAGCAATTTAGCAGGATAGATAGATTAATGGTAAGTGTCAGTTGTATAAAATCATGTTGATTAAAATACAGAGTTTTGGACAACAGGTAATCTCTTTTTCTTCAAAACTGAGAAAGAATCACAAATAAACCAAGAGCAGAAATACGTCTTAAGGCTTATTAAAAAGAAAAATGTGGAGGAAAGGACAAAATTAAGAAGCAAATAATGCAAACCTCACAAGATACCTTGTTCAAACAAAGAAAGAAGTGTTCATCAAAATCTGAAAGGGATTATAAAAAACAGAACCTGTGTCTTCTGAAAAATCAAATTATAATTAAAACAGTTTAAGAAGACTAGAATCAAAACATCAGCTGGACATCCTAGGAAAGAAATGTAAGAGAAAATTAGCATGACGAACCTTAGAATTAGCATGAAAAGAAAAGAAAAACAACTGAGAGTAATATGATATAAGGCTTCAGGAAATCACAGCAAATAGAATGGAAAAGAATAATTATATGAGAATGGTTATTGATTCATTAATTATGTAAATCAGACAAATGAGATTTAGAAAGGTATATCTGGTATTTCTATAGAACAACAAAAAAGGAAAAAGAAAAAGAAGGAGAAAAATTACCCAGCTGTCTAGGAGAAAAAATTTCTCTTTACTTAAAGATTTTGTTACACTGAATATCTCATGGTGTATCAGTGAGGAGAAAAGAATGGCACAAGTGAAAGCAGCGAACTTAATCTTAAAGAAGAAATCACATGTGGATCTTGGCAAAAATCAATAAGAAGTCACCTGTACGTGGAAAATCAGGCCTCAAAATCTCTACAGCAACCTTCACTACCAATAATAATGGAGCAACTCCCAAAAAAAATACAAGAAAAAGAATGGACCAAGAATGTTATAAATATGCAAATGATCTTTTAGGTCTGAAGATGAAAGACAGTACGCAAATCAAAACAAAAAAATTATTAAAATTTTATATGAAGGTCAATTTATGGAGAATACACGATTCAAAATAAAGCAGAATGGAGGAAATACAGTAGAAAGACTCCTGTTAAGCATTAAGTATATTTAGAAAAGAGCAAAAGGCTAAAAATTTCAGAGAAAACAATATAAATGTTATGAATCTTATATTTGAAAATTAGCACTATAACCAACAAACTCAAAGAAGATTAAAAAGAAGTTGGCGTTAGGATATATATTGGTTTCCTCATTTTCTACAGCAAGAACTTGATTTATAGTCTAATTTAAAATACAAATTTAAATACAAATGATACTAATCTTATTTTTCTAAATTTTATTTATTGGTTTGTGAAGAATATTTGTCCACTAATATCTCTTATGATTAAGAATCTTTTCCTGCAAATCCTTTGAGATTCTCTCTAGTTTTCTAGTCTTTGATCAAAATCAACTTAGATATAATAAATGGGCCAAAGACAGTAGCAGAACACTCAGAGAAGAAGATATAGAGCTGGCAAGGAAACATCTAAAAATATGCCCAGTTATGAATGAAATGAAAATTAAATAACAACGAGATACCACTACGCACCTAGTAGAATGGCCAAAATCTGCAACACTGACCACACAAAATGCTCGCAAATAAGTTCAGTAACAGCCACTTCCATTGATCGCTAATGGAAATGCAAGTGGTGCAGCTACTTTGGAGGACAGTTTGGGGCTTCTTATAAAACTAAACATACTCTTAGCATATGATCCAGCACTTCTGCTCCTTGATATTTACTGCAGGAATGGAAAATTAACATCCACACAGAAACCTGTACAAGGATCTTCATAGCAGCTTTATTCACAATTGCCCCAACTTGGAAGCAATCAAGGTGTCCTTCAGTAGGTGAATGGGTGAATAAACTATGTTACATCCAGACAATGGAATGTTGTTCCATGCTAAAAGGAAAATTATATACCATGCCATGAAAAGTCATAGAGGAACCATAAATGCACGTTCCCGCGATGGCTGACCACTGTATGATTCCAACTATATGACATTCAGTAAAAGATCAGTGGTTGCCTGGGGCTGAGGGGAGGATGAATAGGCAGAGCACAGAGGATTTTTAGGGCTTTGCAAATATTCTGTATACTATAATGGCGAATACATGTCACTATACATTTGTCCAAACCCATAAAATGTACAACGACAAGAGTGAACCGTAATATTAATTATGAATTTGGGGTGATTATAACATGTTTACGTAGGTGCATTAGTTATAACAAATGTACCACTCTGGTGGGGGTTGATGAAATTGGTGAGGCTATGCAGGTGTGGGGGCTGGAGTATATGGGAACTCTGTGTCTCCTTAATCTTGCTGTGAACTTAAAACTGCTTTAAAAAAAATCCTACTTTAAAAAAAAAAGTCATTACAAAAATTTATAATCTCAGATGGACACGGGAAAATTCAGGAAGGCATAAAGAATTTAAAAAAAGGATAATATGTAAATAAATATAAATTAATTTGTATAAAAATCAACAATGATGTATTTGGGGTTTAAAATACATGCTACCAGACAACAATGGCATAAACACCAGACGGTGATAAATTTGGTTCATGCACTCTAAAGTCTCTGCGTTGTCTAAAAAACTGGAAAACTAATTTACATCAAGAGTTCAGTAAGGCAAGAATGCATATGGTAAACAATTTGGGTAAACTCTCAAAGAATTATGAAAGAATTTATAACATACTATGAAGACTTGAGTAGGCTTGGTCACTGAGGTTTGTTGCATATAAAGATTAATTCCAGTCAATAAGTTGAGTGACAGTAGGTGCTAACGACAGCAGCATAAGCAAGTGACTGAAAAGCAAGCATGTTGAAATTGGGGTCTTAGTAGGATACCAGGGAGGAAAATTCCAGATTTGAAAATATGAAAGATGATTACTAGGGAGAGGATGGGACAAGGTTGGCAACGGTAATAATGGTAATGGTTACGAGACAGGATGAGATTTTCAAGAAAGCTGCGATAAAATATAAAATGTTGTCCCCCCAAAGCACTAGACTGTAGAAAGTGTACATCCTGCCTATTTTGATTTTTATCATTTTTATTAATGATGCAGTTGATAGCACTCTAAGCTAGAGTTACAAAAGGAGAGATAAAGTGGGAAATGAAAGAGGAATTGGGAAGCCTAGAGTGTAATTTATTCAAGTTCTCACAGCTAATAAGTGGCAGAGTAGGCGTAGCAAGGCGGTCTGGCTTTGGCGTCTGTCCTCTTAGCCAGCTGTCTCTTTTGACTTCTTGGGAATTAAAAAGGTAGCAGTTGGACAGAACCTGGGCAAAAGCTCACATTTATGGGGAGGATTCAGAGAAAAAGCACATAAAGAGACTGAGAAATTACAGCCTCGGTAGGCAGGCCAGGATACTATGTAGTATACTATACAGCAAAGGTGTGGTTTTCAGGGACAGGTGGTCACCAGTGCCAGCCACAGAGAGGCAAGGATGAGCACGACTGAGTGAGACATCATGGGGTTTCCTCTTGTTAACTTTTAACATTTGTAGTTTAATTAAAAAGCTGACATGTAATCAGGTGCCTTAGGTTTAGAAAAGGTGTCTGCTAAGATAGTCATTACTCTTCCTCTGTGTCCTCTAAACTGGAGGAATTAATACTCACTAGCCATTCTGCTAGTCGGAATTTTGGCTTTTAGACCCTCGGGGGCGTGTTCCCATCTTGGTTGTTATTTCAAATGGCTATTATCATGATGACTGTCAGCTATTTGGAGTTATTTTAATGACATAACACTCTTTTTGCTGCCAATCAATTATAATAAACAAGAAATGAAATCCAGTTTTTTTTTCCAGGCTACCAGAATATTTTATTTTAAAATTTGGCACTCATATTATCCAGAAAAAAGAAATGAAGAATGCCCAAGTCATTCTGAGATCTTTTTTAACCTAGCTAGATAAGTGCAGTTTGAAGTGTACATAAAACATAAAGTCAAATTTTGTATTTATCTCAGGATCTCAGAGACAGTTTACATTATCAGGCAGTTTATGTTGAACCTTTATGTTCAGAAAAATATTCCCTTACATTGATCACATAAAGACTCAGGAGCTTACAGAGCTCAACATTCATTAAAAAAAAAAAAAAAAGGCTGATAATGATGAAAAGAAATAGAGTTGGGTCGGTCTCTGTTTATTTTTTCCCACTTACAGAATAATTGAGCTGAAAGTCACTTCAAGTGTGAAAAGAAGCTATAGAATGAAGTGCATGATGGACAAGAAGTCAACAGTCTTCACCATCTGAGTGACTGACCTTCACTACCCACACACAGCCCCAAAATGCATGCTACCAAATGACACAAGGGGGAGCGAAACCCCATTATGCCAAAGAGAAGTAAAGATGTATTCAACTAACGAGGAAATGTAAAAATCTTTTCTATTACCAAATTTAACTGCCCTGCAGCATAGAAAGTCTTATAAAATACTCAAATTGGAATTAGTCTATAGCTTCACAGTTTTTTTTTTTGCTTCTATTTACATTCATACTTCAATGCCTAATGTCCGCCATCCACCTCCATGATTATCAAGACGGTGTTTTCTCAGAGCACTTCTGTGTCCACCTTTAAGTCCAACTCCTCTGCCTGCTCTCAGTCCTCGTCCTGTTAGCCTACAACCACCCCATGTGCAATTCTTCCTTTCACATCTTTGCTCTTGAAAACCTTCTCTCCTTTTGTCATGCACGATAATGCACTACACTGATATGTGTAATCGTTCTTTGTAAGCACACTTAATGGCTCTTCTATCTCCTCAGGTTAAAAAAAAAAGTGAGAAAGGAAGAAAAGAGAAAAGCAACCTTTCAAGCATTATTTTCAGCCCTCTCTTTTTGCTTTACACTCTCACTTTGTACTACTTAAATCACAGAACAGTTTCAAAGACCAGCTCTCAGACTCGACTCTTAAATCTTCAGCCCCTCACACATAAAGCCTTCACACTCAATCCTTCCCCACTCCTTCTGGAGGAACTTGTGGTCTCCTCCTTCTATATTTTCCACTCTAATAGCTCCTCCATTTTCCTTATTGAATTCTGATTCCTTCAAAACACCACATGACATTTACCTACTCTATGAAGGCACCTGTGATTTCCAAAGGAAGAAACCGTATTTCCAGTTTTTCTGTTCATCGAGTGTTTTATTGCATCTGGCACCCACTAACCTCTTCTGTGGTTTTCTTTTTGAGTTTTCTGCCACGTTACATTGTGATCTCCTGGAAGGAAGGGCCTAAGTCTTACCCGTTTCTTTCTTTGCCATAGGATTTAGCGCTGTGCTCTTTGGACAAAGAGGGCCCTTAGCAAATGCTCATTGTTCTTCGACAATAAGATCTTATGTCTTCCTAAAACTTGATGAGAAACTATGAATAAACTGCTATGATGTATTGTCTCTAAACAGAGAAGTGCAGGAATACATTAGCTCACTGTCTCTCATTAAGGAAGTATATTATACCTAAATTTAGGCTTTCATTGTGAGATTTATATTCAGTGTTTTCTCTGAGACTATTTTATTGCAGATACTCTTCCTGTTATACAATAGATTTATCCCAAATAGTATCAGTGAAAATTGATTTTTTTTTGCAAACTGAATATAGTTTTAAATATACTAGAATAAATTTCTTATTTAGGCCTAAATTGAAGATGTATCATTTATTTAATGTCCTTAATGTATGCTTGGTGAACTGGATTTTTTTTTTGTTTTGCTTGTTATTCTTTTCAAAAGGACATGCACTAATTCTTTTCTTTATAATACACATATGATGTATGCATTCATTCAGGACCACTCCAAAGATCCTCTAGTCATCTCTTCCAGAAAGTAGACTTTTTCTATTTCTATTTACTTGCCTTCTTTTTTCTTAACCCTCAGCAATTTTGTCCAACTTGGGAAGAATTGTGCTGCGATGATAATTAGACGGAAAGCTGTCTATACAGCATTTTTGATTGCTGAATGGATTCCCGTCAAGCTGGTCCATGTTCACATAAGAAATCAATTTAAAGGTAAGTGTGTTTTCTCAATAGCGTCATTTGCTGACATTTAAAATCACCTCATTCAATAAATTGATTTAAAAAGAATCACAGTTACAGATCTTTAAAGTTTATTCCATGAGAATGTTTTACAAAATAAGAAAGACAAAAGGAACAATTGAATGTCTCATATAACTACATTTATTTAATTTAAAAGATTGGTCTATCTTGGCACATATATTCTGAGGGCCTAAAACTATTCTTGGCACTTAATAAGTCCTCAGGAAACATTTGTGGAATGAGGGAATGAACCATGACATTTTTTCTTTTGTGGTTTACATTTTCTTTTTTTAATGAAATTATATTAGATTACAATTGTTCCACTTTAAAAGTCTTTGATCGATGTTGTTAAATTCATATCACTCCACTAAAGAATGTTTTATTGGTCTCTAAAATCCAAAAGTTTAGGAATTGTTAAATTAGAGGACAATATTCCAAGTGTGGTCACATTTATTCCTAAAACATTTAAATTATATTTCTGCCTCACTCAGCCTTTGCTCTCCACCACCATGAAGGAGCTCTCTAAGTAACTGAACATTATTCAGGCTGATGTAGAAAGTTCTAGCCTAGGAAAACAAAAGAGAACAGTCAAGTGAAAGTCATTTTGAAAAATTAAGAAAGAAAACAATAAGTTATATGTGAATTCAGATGTTAGACAAATTTCCAGTTGGGCTCAGAGTTGGATGGAGACATCACTACAGTCACAGAGATAGAAAACAAGCCAGATGATGAACTGGGAAGGGGACCCTGTGTTGTTACCTCTGCTTCTGACCATCCACCTACACACTGGAGGTTCCAATGATCCCCTCCTGTTCAGGCTGCCAGTCGTAAATCAAAGCTGTCACCTGTACTTCTGACCTACTGGCTATAAGGCAGAGGTTCCCACAGCCCCACCCTTGTAGAGTTTGGAGCCTGGCATGGTGGCACATGGAAGTTTTCTGGTTCCTCAACCTAGAAGTTCATCAAGTCCCCAGCTTTGGGGCTTTTATGGAGGCCTCACCAGATAGGCACAATTGGTTAACTCACTGGCTATAGGTGACTGATCCAAACTTTAGCACTTCTCCTCTCCCTAGGAAGCTCCAACCCTATGATCATGGTTAGTTCTCCCAACAACAAGCCCCCTTCTTAGGTGTTTTCCAACCATTATCTGATGAGCATAACAAAAGGCATCTTTATCGCCCTCATCATGAAGGGTTCTAGGAGCTCTATGCTAGGAACAAGATTGAAGATCAAATATGTGTGTGTGTGTGTGTATGTATTTTTATTATAAATCATAATAACAAACCATCCAGACTGTCTTCTCCTCTAATATTTTAGAATAAGTCTTAAAGATTTCTTTTAGTTGTGCTTATCAAGACACCCTTAAAATAGAGGTATAGATGTAGTCAGTAAGAAGAATGCATTTTCTCAGTCTTTAGAATGTAAATCTCTGATACCACACTTAGGAATAGCACAATTAAGAGTCTATATGCCCAGACCCAGGAATCGAAGAGATGATGTGGGCAGTAAAACCTAGCTTTGAGTTTCATGGTCCATAAAGAATGCTTTTTGATAAATATGTTTAAATATATGCTGGAGATTTCACAAGTTGTTTGGATGTTGTAAGGAAATTCATAGGTGTATTTGTGAAACTTTCCAATGTGTTATATACTCATACAATTACTGAAAACCCATAATGGAAGTATGCATTGACACAAATTAGTGTCTGTCAACTACATATGTAAATGGTCCCTGGTGACCAACCTTTCTGCTTCAGCAACTCCACTAGCAGCACCTGCCTCTGTGTGGGTGTGTGTGTGTGTTTCTACAGGTAATTTTTAGTATTGAATATTAGAAAAATGAATAAGAAATGGAAAATAACATTGTAATAAATAAGTGTACTCATTACATCATAAAATCACAACAAAATTGGGGTTTGGGAGGTCTCTTTTTATTTTTTGTTTCTTGCATATTTTTTCTGTGATATATATCACTCCGTTAACACAGTTTTAAGGTTCATGTCACCTTGCTATATGTTTGATTGTTTAAAATTTTCTCCTTGGTTTATCATAGAAGAAACTCTAAGAACTACTTCTATTTTAATTTTTCTTTTAAATCTATGTTATCCTGAGGTATAATTGGCATGTAACATAATATTATTTTTTTAAATGTTAAATGGGACAACGTTTCAATCTTAATCAGGTATCATTGCAATTCAACAAGTAGGCTATAACCTAATTGAGGATTTAGAACATGTATAAAAATGAAAAGTGTATAGACAAAATATCGCTGAATAAGTAGGATTTTTATTTTTGTTGCTGGTGTTGTTTGGGACAGCCCACAACCACCATTTATGTCTAACCACAACTGTAAGTCTACTAAAGCCATAGCCCCTGGCATCATCACTTTGAGCAGTGACCAAAATAGAGCTTGACAAATATTAGTTTCTCACTAGGTTATTTTAAAGTGAATTCCTACATATTTATATCCCATTTTAATTAGTACAAGAGTAACTTTTCCTCTAAGACGTGTTACCTAGTTCCTGATGTGTCTCGGGAATGGCAAGGCTGTCCCTCATAAAGTATATGAGAATGGAAAAGAGCTAGGGCAGGCCTATGCAGACACAAATCCAGGATGGGAGTTACTCAGATCAGGGAAGGTGGCAGTAGCTTCATCACATTGGGCTGGATGTCAAGAGCAAGCTGGAAGTCCTAGAAAAGCTTTGGAGAAACAAAGATAAGCAAAAAATACCCCAGGTAGAAAGTAGGCTATAATTATTAATAACACAATCTAAAAATTACCAAGGATCTACTGCAATGCAGTTACCCAATCCAGTATGCAGGAAAATTAGATAGATGGGAGCTGAGAAATAAGAGTAAAAGCAGGAAGACAGTCACATGAAATGGGAAGAACAGGTTAGGAACTTGGACTCGTCCCTCCGGTTGCTGGAGGGTGAGCATGGAGCAGCGTGGGCGCGCTCCCAGGAGGCGTCGCGCGCGTGCCTGCAGCATCCATGCTCGTGGCAGTGTCTAGTTCAAACCGTGTAGCTTTTCGTAATTTGTACCTTAACATTAATGTACTGATACAAACTGATTCAAGGTATTTTATGATTGCACTAAGATCCATTTCTTTGGTTAAGAACAAGACAACATTATTTTTGGATGCTTAAAGATCTCATGAGCGCACTCCTTGCTGCTGGTCAACATCATGTAAAAACCTATAGGAGGCGTCAATAACGACGTCTGCTTGTATTCAGAGCAGTGGAAATGCCAGCATGCTAAGCGTCTTCATAAGTCTGCAGCCTTCCCTGCACTCAGAACACACAGGGCAGCCAGCTTACCAGCTAAGCATAATGGAGAACTCCAGCAAACCTAACAACTCCCTCATGGCTTCTTGCCACAGCTGCTTGATGGGGGAAGAGAGGGCATCAAATTTTTATTCCTATGTAAGCTCTAGAGAAGCAAGCTTTTTTATTTATAGGAAAACCATGCTTTAACAGTAGCCTGTAAAATATATTTCCTGCCATTTTTAATATTTATTATGTCATAAGTGACTGATAAAACAGAAAAAAATAAAATTTTAAAGACAGAAAGAGATACAGCTTTGTCAAATTTCTTCTGAGACTTGGGTTAAGGTAGCTATCAGTGACAGCTACTTTGGAGAAAGAAACATTATTTAGTCAGATTTCAAATAATGAAAAATAATATAACAACAGATAATAGAAAAGGAAACTACTATTTAACTTATTTGCTTTTTCAGACAATAAATTCAAACTGACATGTAGATAACGTATTCACTTGTCTCTTTATCACATGTATGTGAATAGATTGAAAGCTAAATAATAAAAAAAAAATGCAAAGATCTACTTGTGATAAAATGTACAAAAATAAAAAATGTGAAGGGGGATAATTCTGGGGACGACACTGCAGGAGAGGACTGTGTGCACTGATATGCTCCCTCTTTTCTTGAAGACATCAGACATGAATATCATTATTCATGTCTTCTTGACATTATTTCCTCTTATATTTCTGACATGCTTTTTTTCCCTTGAAACCGCATTCTCTACCTTCCTTCCATGGAAAACATTACCTCAACTAAAAAAAGCTATTTAACATAATAAAAAAAAAACCTTAAATATTTATATTTTGAATCCTTTTTTAGTCTATAAGCAGAAAGAAGAAAAATAACAAATTATTGGCTATAAAATGCACTTTGTTATTACTTTTTTTTTAATTCCATGAATTTTAAAAGCAAACAAACAACTTGAGGTAAAGGGCCAAAGGACACTGGTTTTAAAAGCTGGATGAATAAGTGATAGAAATGGAACCATCATGTCAGCAAACATAATTTTCCTATGGATAATTTCTTAAATGACTAAGTATGAACTCATAAACTATTTTCATTTAAATTTTCAAGGATTATGTAACCAAAGGAAAATTTGCAAGTCTTTCGAAAATCATAATCCTCCCTAGAACATTATACAATTTAAAGAAATACAAAACTGGTTCAAAGAAACGTAGACGTTTTATACAAAGTTCATGGAATCATGATTCCATGCTAACACTAATATCTCTTGCCAAGACACAGGAAGCTCTATGACCTGCCCCATCCAACTTTCTCTTTGCCTCTCCTATTACAGTGCAAGTGATACAGAGCAGGTCAGAAGGTCTGGCATGCCGTAACCCCTTTCACATCTCTGTGATATTGTAGTAGTGCCATGAAGAAAAGGATTTTCCCCATTTTGTTTAACTAAAAAAAAACCAAAAAACAAAAAAAAAACCTCTATCTTTAAAGAATGAAACCAAAGATCTCCTCTATAATTGCTTTTCTACACCTCTAAGTTGGGTCGAGTGCCCCTCACGTACCTACCGTACAACCTGTTCACTTGTAATATCACCACTGAGCACGAGATGTGGAAATTATGTTTTTTTGTGGTATTCCTCTTCCACTAGGCAGTGAAGTCCTTAATTAGAAGGACCTAGATTCATTTGTCTGTGTCTTTCCAGTGCCTTAACAATGATTGACAATAGATGCTAAAAAAAGACTAACGTAAAGTAATGAGATCATCCCTAGAATTAGCACTGGCAGTTGAGTCAGACTACATTGGCATCTGTGGAATCAGCATTTAACTTCTTCTTGGTTCTCACCAGCCATGAGAGTCATTGCAGGGCATTATCAAAATAACAAGGAAAATCTTAGAGACGTATATCCTCCTGCAGATGTAGAAATGTAACTACAAGCTACAACTGTTTCTTTTTCACTCTGCTTCTTCTAAAAGATACGCATTTTAGCAGGATGCCTCAGTGCCATGTGCTGTATATGACAATGTAGAGCGGGCGCAGTGGTGGGGGAACCAGTGCCTTGAGGAGCTTAGTATGTGGTTTGTTTTCAGAAGACAAAGCCTCTGGGCTCAGTGTATAGGTCTATGATATTTGTTCTGATCAAGACTAAGGCATTCCTCATATTGATAAGAAAACACTGTGGAAGACTAGTGGAAGGCAAGAGAAAGAGAGAGGGTGAGAGAAGAAGGGAAAAGGAAGGAAGGAGGGAGGTGGGGAGGGATTGGATCTTTCAAATTTAAAATGAATCAAGTGCGCCTTGGGTGCTCCCCCTGTGAAAGCAACTCCCACGATGCTCTCTCTCACACATGTTAGTGCTGCTTTCAGCATGGCAGAGACAGTACTGGTAAGAACTAACTGCAAGAAGATTTGGTTGAGATCATCCTATTCTTTTAATGCTACGATGATGAGACTCCATTAAAATCAAAGGAAATGTGTAACTCCTAAAATAATGGAAAAACACAAAAATGCTTAAGGGTTGGGTACACTTCCAAACAATTTTAAGGGAAAGATAATTTTCCTGTTACTCAGTATAAGTAAGGCTTCCTAACTCTAAATATTCTCCTGCTGTTTGACAAGATAGAAAAGAAACATTACTAAATCTTTTATAGTGTATATTTTACCACAATCTATATTTTACATTTAGTATAAACATTTTACAGCAGTGTTGTGCACTGCAATTTTTATTCATTTTTCCCCCTTTGAAAGGAAATACAAATGATAGGCTAAAACACCCTGGCATCTAAGATTCTAAAACATTAATACTTTCATTGAAAGTTATAGATTATATTAACACTAGGCTATAGGCAATGAAAACACCCTCTATATTTTCATGTCAATGGCCTAACAGCAGTCACTTTTCCCACAAAAGCCAGCAAATTCTGTTATTAGGTAACAACTTGATCTAAAGCCTATCTAATTGAATGGGAAAAGTGGAAAACAAACATGTGGAGTCTTTGAAATGTTGATGAAAACATTTAAAATATAGATATTATGTTAAATGTAGTCATATGCAAATAGCCTTAGTTGTTAACACTGAATATAAAAATATAAAAACATAAATTACAGTCTTATGATCTCAAGATACCAGTCTGAGCCTTAATCATGACATTGGTGAGCAATTTTCTGCTGTAACATTTTATTTTTCTGACTTTTTCACACAAAAACCAGAACCTGTATTTATATAATTAACAATTTGTGGAATATTAATATTTTGACATCATCTAGAAAATTCACTTAATTAGGCTTTACTCTCTAAAATGTGTATTGGATTTCAAATTCTGAAGTAAAATAATAACATAAACTGTATTTCCTTTACCTTGGAAATTGTAAATACAGCTCTTGAAACAACTCATTGAAGCTTGCTTGTTTCACTTAGAAAAATGATCCATGAGCCTTGAATATATAAGCAAATTTATCAATCAGTAACTTTAAGTCAATAATTTGAATCATGTTAAGGGGTATTGTTGCAACCCTTGATCAAAACATAGGGTAGGTGTTCCATTTAACTTGTATTAAACATAATAAAATAATAAGTTATTACTACCCAGAGGCCATTCTGTTGCAGCTCTAAAAACATTTCTGCCAGGCAGTCGGGGAATCATCAGGCCAAAGTCACCCACTGGGGGACTGTATGTCTCTCGGGAATAGGTTTGCATTACTTTTCCTGCAGGTCTTTGTCAAATATACCAAATTGCAATGCGTAACCGTTCTCTGGCCTTGAGAAGTTTCTGTGTCTAGACACGCAGGCAACAGAGCAGGCAAAGGCAAGCAGACCATGACCGCTGTACAGCAGCCCCCAAACCGGGACGGGGCCTCGGCCTGAGTTCCTCAGCTGCGTGCTGCACCCCACGTGTGGCCTCCATCTGAGCCTATTACGACATTTTGTGGATTTGGGGAGGAGGCTGATACAACTATGCTGTGCTCCTGCTTTGGGTCTCTCTGTAACCCCTTAATGTCACTGTCTGCTTCGGGCACTGAGGGAGTTGTGGCAGGCTTAGTTCTGCCCTCCTCCCTGAGGCTCTTCCCTGGGCGACACAGGCACAGGTCGTTGAATTAGATAGTGACATTTTTTAGAAGAGAGAAGATAGGGCCCTGTGCCCTGAGGACACTCCGTAAGGACCATCAGTGACTTCTCTTTTCCGCGTGTTGAGCACTGCGGGATGGGCTGGCATCGTGACGCTCTGGGGCGTGTCATACACAGGCGAGTCAGTGGGCAGAATACGAATGATGACAGGTGGGACTGAGATGAGCAGCCCTCGTGATGTCATGATTTTAGTTTTTTCTCCTACAAGACAGGGGACTGGGAGGGTACTGTGGGTCACCATCAGGAAGGGAAATACAAGACTACTTGGGGTGCATTTGTGTGATATGTTCGGGTGTTGCAACTGGCTCATCATAGGACCAGATTCCTCCATGGGAATCGATCTCCCTCCACTGGGAAACCGGAGAGGTTGAGTGGCTGTCTGACCACAGACTGGCCCTAGGGTTCCTCCATGGTCTGGTGATAAGACAAGCACCCCAGGCGGCCACAGGTACAAGCCGAGGAAGGGGTCTGGGCAAGTGATGATGAGATGGAGGTCTGGGCTTCCTGGTTCTCTGGTCTGGGCCCAGCTTGATGCTGGACTGTCTTATGATGGACAATAGACAGGCCTGTCCACTCTCGTGACTGGATGGATCTGACAGACTCCAAGTCAGAGTGGGCAGTTCCGGACATGCAGTCATTGGTGCATTTCATCAAATGTCCATCTCTTCCAGGAACAGGAATCACAGCTGAAGATTGGTTGTCAAAGGGGCATAATTCTCAGCCTTGACTCAGAACTTCAGGGACTTGCTATCACTGTTGTGCTCCCTCGGGGTCTCGTTGTGATCTCCACATTGCATAGTTCCTGCAGGTTTCACTGGTTTCCACGGCCACGTGGCAGATTTGTTTCATCACGGCCCTGATCTGCCGCACGGTCCTTCCATGCTCAGTTTGACTCCGAGTGGCAGCATCTCCTGCATAAAATGTGTTACCTCTAATACCTGAGGCATCTACCAGGCACTGTGCTTCCTTCTCTGTGGCCCAGAGTTCAAGAGGCAGCAATTTCTTTACTTTAGAGGAGAGGGAGCAGGTTACACGCAGGTCTGACCCTGTGAAGGGGAGGAAGGAGGAAGGACGTTGTGAGGGAGAGTCGTCCATCATAACACAGTTCTCAGAATGTTTGGGCCGCCCGACGGGGAGTCCGTGAGCTAGAGCTGCCTGTGGGAGGTGCCACCACCTCACAGGGATGGTGCAGCACCAGTGCCTTTCTCCACGGTCAGCTACTGGCCGGGAACCGCCTGTGAATGCACAGCCTGGGGAAAAGACTAGGGCCAACAGAGGGTGTCAGTTATATGGCTGCAGTTCACTTAGGCTCTCAAAAGTCAGAAACGGGAGAAGCATGTTCCCACGGCCCCCACAGGCATACACTTCCAGTTCTGTTTTCTGCCACGCAGGCTGTGGTGTGCCAGGAGCCCTGCGTCCAGGGCCCACCCTCTGAGGCTGCAACCATAGCTGTGTCCTCAGCCCATCTGCACAAAGCCACCTTGCGTCACAGGCTCCTCCCAAGGTTCCAGACAGAAAGCAGCTAAAACACACTAAAAGCTCTCTCGTCAGCCTTGCAGCCCACCATCCTCCAGGAGAGCAGCTCACACACGTTTCACTGGTCTGACACCTGTCTTCTCCCACAGTCTTCTGGGGCTTAAAATTACTCGTTTTTATTCTCTTCTCTTATGGTTGGGACTGTTCATATTTTATACCCTGAATTCTTATGACCACAGCTTGAGTTTATTAAATTTCTATGACTTAATCAGAACAAAGTTTCTTTATATGTCAATGAAAGGTGAAAAAACTAAGACAGTCTTCTGAAAAAGCATAATTTTCAAGACTATTATCTTGAAATATTACTCTAAATATCAAAGCATGAATATATTTGTTCCTTCTCTCTTTATATTTTTCCCACAAATCCTTTCTATTTATTTCTGGAGCAAATGGATGCCTCTGCCGACTAAGGAATAATCCTGAACAAGGAAACATGAAATAGAAAAGTAAATAATTTTTTAAAAGGTATCATCTTCATTATGAGTCATAACAAAAAATATTTAATGTGAAATATTGTATGAATACAAAGCAAGGCATATTTCTTCCATAAGTCTTTTTGAAGGGATTTGAATAGGTAGAATTCATATACTTTAATTGGAGGGGGAATTGTGTGTGTGTGTGTGTGTGTGTGTGTGTGTGTGTGTGTGTGTGTGTTTATTAGAGGCAGTGAAAGGTCAAACTAAAGTAGTGTCAGTGGGGACATAAGTTGGCATAAGTTGGCATAACTGTGTCATGGATATGACACTCAGAGGCTCAATGTCTGTACATGGCCTGATGCCATGTGAGCAAAGGAGGTAATCAAGGAGGAGCAGAAGGTGGGGGGCCTGAGGGCAGAACTCTATGTAAGAGATAGTATACTTGGGGGACAAATAGTATTTGTATTTTGGAAGTTGATCTTAATAACTATTGATATAGTATATAACACTATAAAAGGTAATGTTTAATAAATAATGCCATGAGTCAAAATAGTTGACATGTAAGGTTTTTAAAATTTCTTCTGTACTTGTTTTCCTTGGTGGAATTCTGGAGACTAGGCTTTTTAAGGGCCCGTGGTTGTTAATTACTGTATTTGCTTCCTTCGTAGTTTCTAGATGATACTCTTGCACCTGCCAATAAAGTGGTTATAATCAACTTATCTCACATTTACATATTTCAGTTCATATGCAAAAAATCTCCAGGTATTAATAAGCTTTTTAAGTCATAGAATCAATGAGTCTCCTGAAAGCTGGGGGGAAACAACTCAGCCCGGGGAACGGTGAGCCCGCTGTGCCTTGCTTCAGGACACTCATAAAAGTTCGCAGTTCTTCCTTCGTTTTATTACCACTCTGTGCTCCAGCTATTTACAAGCCAGCTTTAAATGTTTCATTAGGTTTAAGGTACGATGCTATGACTTTGGTTCTTTATCATGACTTTTTAGTAATGTGTCCCATAAGTTGCATTGCTCTAGCTTCATAATAACGTTTAGAGGAGGCCTGAGCCAGTACCTTTACATATTAGATTTGTAATTTACACATAAATAAGTGCTTTGATTTGTAAGGAGAAAATTGAGCAACTTGATTCAATAGTACATTAAGTTTCTTTATGTACAAATCAACTGCCAAACTAAAAGAGACTTGGCAGATAATTTAGTTTATTTCTCTGCCTATAAGCAAATTGCTACCTAAAATGGCATATGTGTTTAACAAGTCAAGGACCTACAGGTTATTTACTTCTCTAAGAACATATTTTCATAGCCACCATGTATTCTTTCTCAAAGTCTTTCTCTGTACTTAAATTTCACCCAGCAATTTCAATGACTTTCACAGTTACTAAGAGGAGAAAAAGATAATCATTGTCTTCATCTTCTACTTTGAAATCCCCATCTATCTGAAGAATTGTAGAAAGAATCAATAATTTCTTCTCTTGCCTAAATGATACCTATTTTTAAAATTTTATTATGTGCTCTTGAATTCTATTTTTTCAACATAAAATCTAAAAAAAAAAAAACCCAGTGTCATGGGAATGTGTCAGTTAAACAACTCAAACTAATGACTTCACTGGAAGGCATGTTAATATCGGACTGGATCAAGTGGATGGTAAGAAGTACCCTGTTGATATAATAAGCAGACATTCCTTACATTAAAGTCTAATGACATATCTGTAAATATGATTTTTTTGTTTTGCTTTTTACTATAAAATACAAATTTTCTTTCTAGTTTGTGCTATTACCTTCCTGCCCTGTGGGGGGGTTATTGTACTTTTATTAACTTAAATAAGCAATTTATTTTCCTCACTAATAAACTACTACTGGACACATTACATTGCTCCTTTAACTCAACATTTCTCCTTAGTATTTATTAGTAAATAGTCATCTCTGACACTTCTATAATTATTTTCTTTAAACCCAATTATTTCCTTGCACTATTTTTTTTTCAAGCTTATGGAGTTGTAACTACTAGAATTTTGCTTCTCAACTTTGGATTGAGCTGTGCACTAATAATTCCAAAAGAATTGGACATTTTTTATACCCATTGTTATTTCAATCAGAGAACATACATGATAGATCATAGTATGTAAATATTTAACTTTTTTTAATTTTTCACTTATAATGGCTAAATTTTAATGATACAAAAAAATTAAAATAAGCCCCCATATTTTTAGATTCTGTCCATATTCTCATTTTAGTATGATTTAAGAAACTCCTCAGAAAAAAAAAATAATAAAGCAGTTACTTCTCAGTGTTGCTCTTTGCTGGGTCATTCTATTCTCTGGCTGTCTCAACTCCTCCCCTGGCTGACAGTTGCCAAGGGATGAGGAAGATGTAAAATGTGTCACTTTCTATTTACCTACAGTGATAAATGCATGTTTTATTCATCAGTACCTCATTTCTTCTGTGAAGCTACTTAGGAAAGTACAATGAGGAAAACAGTACATGATAATACTGTTGATAAAGACATTTTATTTATTCTTGCAGAAATAGAATGGCATTTTCCAAAAATCAATTAACTAAAAGTAATATGCTATTTTGCAATAGTTATAAAATTATCTTAGTTGAACATCAGGGCATAAAATAAGCTAGAAGAATAACATTATTCAGAACCACCAAATGGTGGTTATCATTTTATACAGTTTTTATGTAATTGTTGGGTCAAAAGTTGGGAGAATATTAGGAGGGTCATATTTAATATTTTTGTACAGAAGATTTTTAAATAAAATGTGAATATTATACAACTTTAATGGAAAAAAGGGGGATATACTCATTAAGCCAAAGCTTCAATAAGGACAAACCTAATGTAAAAATATATACTTCAATTTATTACTGCCATTGAAAAGCAATGGAAGTATTTTATCTATTAAGGAAAGGATGAAAAAAGTTTAGTAACTAAATGGACTGATCACTGGACCACATGATTTATATAACTTATTTAATATTCATAAGACATTATGAAATAGATATTATCATCTTCATTTTATGCCTAAAGAAAATGAGATTAAATATGTTTCCCCAGGGCATACATCTAATAAGCAGAGACCTTTATATTTAAAACTGTGTGTATCTCACTATGGGATCCATTTAATGTTCACCATGTGAAAAATGTAAAAGCAGGGGAAAACACAGATGTCAATGATTTACGTTTTATCAAATATAGAAGTGCTAAATACACGTTTAATGATTCCATGAATTATTTTATATTTTTATTCAGCCAATATTAATTGAACACAGACGACAAGATCATTTTTAGAAGCAAGGGATGTACCTGATGACAAAATCTTAGTGCTGGGAGGTGTGGAACATTACACGGTCCATGGCCAGTCCATGCTGGAGCTGGAAGCCATTAGAAAGTGTGGGATCCCACTGAGCTCAGATTAAAAGACAACGATTTGCTGACTTAAATTTTAAATTTGCCAATTTAGCATGGAATAAACAAACAACAAAACCTTTTAGTTATACCAGCTTTGATATTTAACAAATGTTCTCAGACATTTGCATTATTTATTAGAGAAAGGGCAGCCTGATCCATTTTAGTGATCATACTCGAAGACAATGTTGAAAATTTGTGGATCAACTCATGAAGATTACTTAAGGAAAAACCAGAGGAAATGGAGCTGAGAGAACCTGTGTTGTGGGTGAATAAATTATGAGTCCTCAAATCCCACTCTCCAGGATGGTGTCACATACTTGTGGTCTTGCTGTTCCTCTTTTTGGTCAGAATGTCCATCCTTATCAGTGGATTTGGGGCTTTGTAATGTGACTTGTTTTGGCCAACAACGTATTAGTGGATATAACTTCAGTAGAAGCTTGAAAAAGATGCATGATGTACTGATGACTTACCATCAGACCACTGCCCACCTAATCAGTGGCTCAGCATGGCTTTTTTAGGAATCCACATGGTTGAAGTGCAGATAAAGTAGGACTTTCCAGTGGCCATTTACTTTTTAGATGCACAATGAAATAAGACATTCTTAACTACCCACAAGGAAAAATGCCAAAGGAACTAACTCCTGTGATGATTACCAGGTGAGCATCAACAGATTTTTAATGCACGTGTCAGGGACTAGTGAAAGGGATAAAACCCAGCTCACACAGGGCTTAGAATCTAAGTTTAAATGCCATTAAAGTTCCAAGGATTACCCTGGATGGATTTCTCTGAAATAATTTATTAGGGCTTCTCAATGCTCTCACTTAGCTTTTATATTTGTTACAATTAATATTTCAGAGTGTAAATCAGTGGCACAACCAAAAGCTTAAATTCCAGGATAGAAAATTTGGTAAAGCAGCTAATCGTGACAAAACAGTACGTCATTCTTCTTTCACCTTTGTTTCGAGTAGACACTGCCATTTCTCAAGCTCATTTTGTAATGTGCTCATTTTCTGCAAAACAGTACATCCTGGAAAAGTATTGGGGACTCCAGCTTCTTTTCCTGTCTCTGCCTTCGCTTTCTTAACCTAGAGCCATAGATTTAATTATGACTTTTTCAAACTAATTCCCACATCTCTATTTTCATTTTTTTCCTTCCTTAGTTCCCTTTTCCTGCCTTAGTTCATTTATTCTTCCATTAGTTCCTCCATGCCTAAAACATTTCCTCTCAAATTATCTCCCTTAATGATATGACATGTTATGATAGTGTCGATGCAGCACTTTAACCTGTATATACATGCTAAAGTGTTATACTTAGTATTCTGGTTTCACGGAACAGTGCTAGCTTATAACCACTTTCCCTGAATAACTTTTAACAGCGTCCCTTTCTGTTCTCAATATCTTCTCCATTTAGATAATAATTTACATGATCCCCAAGTTAAAACGCAAAGTAGTGACATTGCTCTCAGCCAAGTGTGAAACACTCCTTGATAAATTAACTGTTACCAACAGCCACCTAACACTCCTCATTTAATGTGCTCTACAACTGAGCTTACTAATAATTTATTTAAAGAGACAATCATGAGATTTAATGAAAAGCCAATATTTTTGGATTATAGAAGGGAGAAAAACAAAACAGTTGCCCAGACAAACTAGAACAAGCAGAGTGCTTCTAAGGATAACCATTGTATGTCACCCAAATAATATCATGTTAGGGTGCCAGGAAGGGCTCTTCAATCTGAGGGAGAAAACACGCAGCTGGCGTGTTTCTTCCTGCCTCTGACAGTGTTTATGTGTGTGCCCCTTCTCCCACCCAGCAGTTAGTCAGTCTGCCATCTCCCTTACTGTCCCTCTCTACCCCCAGCAATGATAGAAAGGCAGGCATTTCTAGAAGAAACATGCCCAGGAAATAATGGAGACCAAGCACATCTGATGTTTACCGTACAAAGGGTGTTTACTGCATAGACAGGCTATCAGCGACCCTCCAAAGGATCATTGTTCAAATTGAAACTAGAAAATGTGCCTGATGAAGGACTCTCCCCATGAAAGATGAGTTCTGTGAGGTGCACATATTAGTGTAGACTATATACCTGCAACACGAATTTACTCTTTACATCTCATCCAATTGATGCTTTAAAAATAATGTGATAAATATGTTTTTACATTTGTAGACATCCAAAGTCTTTTCACACCAATTAAGTTGAAACGTTGTTTTATGAGCTGTACAAAGCTGAGATGCACCATTCCTTTCATGGGTTTAAAAAAGTTAATTGATATTGATTTTATTGTTTTGCGTTTATCAGTTATTAAACTCTGATCATCATTTTCAAGAAAACTTTATACTCATCAATTGAATTGAACAGTTTTATTGAAAATGTCATTGTCTCTGTAGTCAGTATTTAGAAACACAATTATAATGCATTAAACAAAACATAAAATATATAAAACACATATAAAATAAACAAAACATATAAAATGTTTTTTTTTCTTATTTTATAAAGAATACACATTTTCTCCTTTTTGAAAACCATAAAAGTATGTGGAAACCAAGCAGAAATATCTTGAAAAGGGAAAAACAATTCTACAATGCAAGCCTATCCCAATTTCTCACCTTCTGAATTTAATTTTGTGAACTCTTAGGATTATATTTTCTCAATGTGACTTTAGGTGCTTGTGAAGGGCCAATAAATATGTTATAATATATTGTAAGCCATTGAATCTGGGACTCTAATCTGATTATGCTATCTACAGATCTTTAAAAGTGAGTATGAAAGACATCCAAATCTAATAAAATCTAATCTGAGCAAGGAATTATTGAGTTTTCCAAATCCATTAAGGAACCTAATGGTCATGTGTTGTGCACTAAGGCAAATTAAGTAATCTAATGTTGCTTTTTGAATGAGCTAGGTTAATGCTACCTTCAAAGATCTCTAGATAGTAACTAAGAAAGCCACAGTAACAAGCACCATTACATTAAAAGAGTTAATAAATCTCTGATCTTTAGTCTGAAAAGGGACCATTGCAAACTAGCAGAGGGCTGCCCTCAGAGATAGTCAAGATCAAGAGCAGGAGCATGGAGCAGGGGGGTGGCCTGTGCACTTGGCACAAGCCCGTAAGGGAGTGCAAAAGGGAAAAGAAATGCAAAATTTCCATAATAACACAAAAAGTGCATTATTAAGTTAGGCTTCCTTGAGAAAGTTTTTTTAATTTTGTTTTGTTTTCACCTTTCTTACTGTATTTTTCCATTCATCTATTGTCTCTAATAACAGAATGACTTCGCCACTGCAGTAAAGAAAACTTATGTGCCTTTGGGAGGCTTCAATAGATATTAATGCACAGTAATGATTCTCCCAATGTAACCTCATTTTTACCTGAGTCTCAATGCAGCAAAAGATATTATAAAAAACAAAATAATCTCGCACTGTGCCTAACATACTCATTGGCAGGGCAACACCAAAAATGCCTGCAGATTTTTCCATATCCCATTCAATGAATTTTTCCATTTCTCTTTCAATGAGTCATTCAGAAACACGTTAAGCACCATTACAACGGAGCTGCAGCAGGCACTGGAGAAACACACAGTCCCTTTGACACCAGCAGTTTCGAGTTTACTGGGTAATACAAAATATTAACATTACACAAAAACTAATATTATAGGAGCTATGGTTTGAAAAATACTATTTTGAAGCCTATTTCATAAGCATCTAATCAAAGCTTCAGTCTTTAGAAAAATGCCCAGAAAGAAAGTGTCATTCAAGCTGAGACAGGAAGTATGACTAAGAGTTGGCGGATAAATAAGTGGGAGTGTTAGGAAAGGGTATCACATATGGAGAAGAAAACTGTACAAAAGTTATATAAAAAATGAAAAGAGATCTCAATCATTATTAGCACCAAAAAGAAATAATAATTGTGTGACATGATAGAGGTGTTAGCTAATGCTACAGTGGTGATTATACTGTGATATATAAGTGCATCAGATCAACACTTCGCATACCTTACACTTACACGATGCTGTATGTCAGTTATATCTCAGCAACAACAAAAGAGTTGATTATACCTAGAGATTAGATATGAACTGGGAGGTGAGCACGATGAAAAGATGAGGGTTGAGAGGGAAGAACAACAGGTTAAGGAGTATGTCACCTATTAGCTAAAAGAAAACCATTGAAAAATATTAAGTAGGACTGAGACATAAACATATTTATACATAAAAATAATGACTTGGCCTACAATCTGCAATAGGGTCATTTTTTTTCTTAGAGATGGAAAAATAGAAATGGATATGCTATTAAAACAGACTGTTACAGTACAAGGTAATGATAAAATTACCATAAGCAGAATAAACGAAAATCAATAGCTCAGAAGGAAGAAACAACTTGATTTTTTTCTCACAATATATTCGGGCCTGCTCTCGTCATGTCTTTCCTCTACCCTGGAAGCTGCCTGGGCACTTTATGGTGCTAAAGAACAGTTATCATTTTAATATGAAAAAGTTCATTCTAATATCAAAGTATCAATCTTACCCAAATAAATACTTCTTCACTCTCCTCTCTTGTCTTGTCCAGTAAAATCCCCAGTAGAGGAAACTAGAACAGTGATATTGTTCCCTAAAGTTTTGGATAAATAAAGGAAGGAATGATAAGGCATCAAAATAGTCCTACTTGACTTGTTTTGGTAGAATCTAGAGTTGGTGCAACCAGTGTCTATGAAATATATATATAGCAGACTTTGTATTATACTTGTCTACACAACATACAAAAAGGTATTTTTCGGGGCCTTTTTCAATAGGGATAGGTGAAAAATATTTTTAAAGAAAAAGGAATTTTAGACACATGATCTGTGCATCACATAGATACTTGCATTTATTTTTTTCAATAATTATTTTTTCCTTTAGCAAAACTTAATACAATAGGAGTTTTTAATTCATAAAATGAGAATTCTGTGAATCTAAAAATATTGTCTTAAAGCTATGATAATATTAAACACACATTTAATATGAGCAAATTGAAGATTTTTTTTACATATGGGATTTACATAGCATAACTAATGACGTAAGAGGCATATATGATCCAGAGATAACATGTGGAATTGAAGTGTCTATTCATGCCCTTTAGTAACTGTGTGAATTTTGGCAAGTTTAATTAACCACTCTGCAGTTCAGATTTTTCATCTACATTTGAGGATAATAATGACAAATACAAAGTAGGACTGTTGTGAGAATTCTAGGTATTTTGAATTCTAATGCATCAATACATGTGTAGGCCTTAGTGAGTCCTTGGACAATACATTAAAATTATCTGGAATTATTGTGAAAAACACCAATTCTATTTTGACCTCCTGATGAAACACAGAGCACTATGGCTCCCCATTCTCCCCGTCCCTGTACCTCTATGGCCTCCCTCCCTGTTCCTTGCAGGAAAATAATTCTGTTGTTTAAGCCACCCAATCTATGGGAAGATGATAGCTAAGACTGAAGAGAACATAGCAATTTCAGATGAAGAAGATTTCAGAACAGGGAAATTCATCAGACAAAAGAGGGGCATCGCATAATGAGAAAGGGGTCAGTTCTCCAAGAAGAGACAACAGTTATGAACAGGTACACGTCCGTCCAACCACAACACGCTGAAGTATCTGAAAGTAAAACTGACAGAACTACAAGGAGAAATAGGTTTGTTCTGGGTGTTGGGGCTTTCTTAGTTGTATTTTCTAGATCATATAAATTCTTTGTTAATAAGTGGTGCACAATACAAACTATTAAGTTGGAAGAATTTTTTCTCTAGAAATAGTGATTTTTTTTCTCAAATGCAGCATTTTTCAATGTCAAGCTCCTTAAGTAATACAAATTAGGAAGCAAGAAGCAAGAAAAATTATAATGCATGAATTACTCCCAAAATGGTTTATTTCATGCTACTGAAAGTACATCAGATCATTTCTCTGATAAGAGGTTATTTTGAAATTCGTTCATGACATTGCTAGAAATAATTCTTTGTTAGCTTCAGGGCAGGGGCTTTCAAGAAACATTTACATATATATATATAAATATTCAGAAGACTAACAGTAATGCATTACTATTTTTTAAGTATCCAACATTATGTCAGGATCCTAATCTGCAAAATATTATAAGAGGTATAGATAATTTTAAGTTTCACCTTTTACTCTTTCTATATTGTTTTACTTATACTTTATTTTCATGTATGTTCATACATTTTTAAAAATTCAATTTTTAGGGAAAATAATTTCTTCCCCTGACTTTCTTCATTATCCTCTCCTTCCCCTCAAACATAAAAAAATTAAAAACCAAAATAAAACAAAAACAAGTATTTTTTCTGCTAGTGTTTTGGAGTTTACTCTCTTTGCTGTTGCTTGGTCTGAGCCAGGAACACCTCTTACCAAGGGCATGTATTCCTTCCTTTTTTCTTGTTTCAAGGGAATATGAGTGACAATTTGACAAAAAAAAAAATCATTCCAACATGATATTGTTGGTCTACCACACCCACATGCTCTTTTGCCACTTGTAAATTATTGTAAACCTTTTTGTGTGATGTCCTGATGGCAAGAAATCATGTCGACTGGCATGCTTTTAAGGCGTTTTATTTTGTATGGGGTAAGTCAAATAAATCACACATTTCTTTCCCTCCTGCCCACATTCCACCCCTCTTCCCTTTTCTTCCCTGTGAATTACTTTCAGTGTATTTGCAAGTTTGTCAAATCCTAATTCCTGGAACTATTGCTTTCATGTCTGTTCTTACAAACAGCCCTGGAACTAGGACCCATTTCCAGAGTTCGTCATGTCAGTCAGCAATGTTCTCAGGTAGACCATGTCCTGCACATCACTTCCTAATTCTCTCTCTCTGTAAACTGACAAAGCATACAAAGAAATGCGGGCCAGAGTCACTTTCCCTGAAGTTTTCCCTGCAGAGTTGCAGACACGCAAATGGTATTTCCAGGGTTGACTCATCTGCTCACTTGTTTCCTGTGGTAACTGGCACTCGTAATCAATGCGAGCTCCATCTTTTTTTCCTCCTGGTCTAAACCAGACCCATATCCTTTAGTTTGACAATCCTTGGGAATTTTTTTTTTCTGTTTTTACTCTTCACATGTCAGGAGATACCCAATAAGCCTTTCTTACATCATATGCTCAACCCTGAACCGGATCCTATTTTAAACAAGAAGTCCTAGTATTGAGCTTGAAGAAAATTAAGTCCATTTAAAAGTAAAATTTTACTAACTATTCTCATCAGAATATAATTTTATGCATCTATTTTATTTATATAATTACTCAAATGCTATATGTTCAATTATAGATGAACAAAAGAGGAGACAAATTATCTGTGTTTTCACATTGTCCAATTAGGAGTCTATTAATTATATCTTATTTCCTTTGCTTCTAAAGAAAATGAATTTCAGTCACGACCCACTTTTCACTCTATTTTTAATTGACAGTGTGAATTTTTTTCAATTAAATTGTAGTCACAAAGCACCTGAGGTAGAAGTCTAAATAATCTGTGTTAACCTGATTATAGACGGTTATAATCATTTGGTGGTGACTTTAATTATTTTCATTATTTCTGATCATGAAAAAGTGAGCAGAGGGCCTTGCTGATACCCTGAAAGGTGGAGATACGGTCACCTATCTCCACGCATTATCTCTTGCCATCTCCCGAAAGAGATGGACAATGCCAATGTGGCAAGTATGTAGATCAAAGCGATGGAAGTGAAAGCATACTTACTCAAAAGTCAAATACATCAACTGAGCAAAGTTTATGGATAGAAAATCATAATACTAATATATAGTAAACATGAGAAAACATTTTCAATCATACTACTATGAAAATGGGTATTTCCAATAGTGAGACTTTATTAAAAAAAAAAAAAAGAACTAGAGTGATGATGAGGTAATATCAATACCTCACTCATGGCTTGTGGAAAGGTATATTCCCTCTGTATCTATGAGGGATTATTTCCAGGATCCTTCAGGGGTACCAAAGTCCAAGGATGCTCAGGTCCCTTACATGAAATGCTGTGGTATTTGCATATAACCTACGCACATCCTCCCTTATGCTTTAAGTCACCCCTAAATTGCCTGTAATGCCTCATATAATGTGAGTGCTATGTAAATAGTTGCTTTTCTACACAGTTTAGGGGATGAGGACAAGCAAAAGAGTCTGTCCATGTTGAGTACAAGCACAGCCATCACAGGCCAGACTACATGGCGCACGTCAGCAGCAACGTAACCTTTCCTCCCTCGTATTTTTGACCCACGGGTGCTTGAATCTGCAGATGTGGAACTCATGGGTATGGAGGGCTGACTATAGACTCTTCTGATAGCAAGTCTGAAATGTATACCAACATTTAAAAATATTCATATGCTTTTGCTCAATGTTTTATTTCTTAAAAATTTATGAAGATTACGTATATGTAAATATCTCTGAATAAGATTGTTTATTTCATGGTTTGATGTATATGGTTCTAGCAAAGTCATGAACTAATTTCAAAATAACCTACGCATATATACATATACCTTCAAAGGGAGAAAATAGATGACATGCCAGAGACAGAATCGAATCATAATGCATCCATAGGATAGGATAGTATGGGGCTATTTAAAATAGACTTCCTGAGATTAGTTACAGGAGAAATTATCATGGTTAAATTTAATCACCATCTTCAGGTTATAAATCTCAACTTAAGATCTCAATTAAATTAATACATTTGTGTTTACATTTTAGACAGAGGGAAATGGTAGGAAATATATATATACGTTATAAGAGTGGCTATCTCTAAACAATAGGCTTCTGGATGCTTTAAAAATATTTTTTCTTTATAAATTCATAAATTATAAAGTATTTTAAAATTAAGAACCTCACATTAGACTGATAAAGACTATCATGTGCCTACCTATAGGCATATAACAAGTGCAGGGCTTTGCTTTCTGAATATCTTAATGTTTCTGTTCCAATTAATGAGAATGCTCCACCAACTTTAGGCTTGATTAGCTTTTTAGTTTTTATTCAGGATTTGTTTCATAAGGTTTTTTAGAATATGCATACAAAAGTAATATTATGTGCCTTTAAAAGAATAACAGGAAAGCACTGTAGTACTGTAATGAAATAGTTGCCCTGATGATAATAATTAAAATCCTCTGCATAACCTCCGGTACCTTACTGAAACTGAATTTCAGAGACAGGTGTTTCATATTTAAGATAATAGCGCACACCTCATCTCTTACACTATTTATAAGATCTATAAAAATATCTGGTAAAAATATATATCTGTATACATAAATACATATTATATAGTACGTGTTATATACGTAGTATACAGTATATACCATAGTATATATGTATATACTATGTGTACTATATAGAGTTCATGTATATACATAGTAGATAGTACAATAAAGCATGTATATATATGCATATATATATGCTAGCTAGTATTTTGTTTCTATTATAATTATCTTGATAAAACTTTAGCATTTATTTTTCAAATTATGGTGCTCCAATGCTATATATTTGAACTAGCAGATTGATTTGAAAATAAATACAAATGAATGAAATAATGTAAGTTGTAGTAATCACTTTAGTATTCTTGATATCTAGGACAACTTCAAGATATTTAAGCAGATAAGTGGCTATTTTAAGCTATTTACAAAACAGTAGTGCAGGGTTTCAGACACAATGGCATGTGTAAGTTACAAACAGAATGGGATGTTTTGTAACTGCATCTCTAGTCTTCACAAAATGATTATTGATTGAACTTCATCTTTCAAGGGTATTATGTGTGCTTTGTTTTAGAATGAACATATGGTATACATTTATATATCATTAATATCATGACTCTATTCAAGTTACAGAAATGTCAAAAACAACTGCCACTCCTACAAAATAAAGTTAAAGCCTAGTAAATAATTCATACTAAAGCTGTCTTTAAAATACGATAGATACAATATAATAACAGTTTAACAAGACATTTATTCCTCTCTTTGATCCATATGGACAAACTTTTATTTAGTATTAACATTTTTGTTTTCGAGCACTATTTGTTTTTTAAAGATCTTACCCATTAAGGACAATGTTGTTAGAAGAAGATTTCTGATGCTGTTTTGACAATACTATATGTTAGAAAATAATGATTTTAGATTAAAAGTGGTACAGCAAAATTTTCTTCAACATCTTTTCTCTTTAAAACAAATAAAGTACAAACAAACAAGGGGATGGAGAAGAAGACAGAGTGAGAAACACACCTTCCTACTGAATCATGTCAGGAACCACAGTGATAAGTAGTGGAAAGACTAAACCAAGGCTGTAGGAGGGCAGAAGAAACGCCTGTCTCAGCAGATCCTGAGCAAAGTCAGCAGGAATGAGAACTCAGCAGCCAATATTCACCAAGCTGTTCCCCATGAAAAGAAGCAAAACATATATGGCTTTTTCACTATGATGGTTAAGAATGAGATTTAAGAGTTAAAGAGAAAGATGAATAAGTGAGAACGCAGATAAAAGGGAGAGAAGGAGAGAGAGGGAGGATCGGAGGAAAGGAGTCTAGAAGGAATCCCCAAATCAATAGCAAACAAACATGTTTTTAGGATCAAAATTATTGTGACCAAGTAAGTGTAATTTACATTTCATAAATACATATTCCTTCATGAAGTGCTGTGACTATGCGTGGAAGAGCAGCAGAACACTACATTTAAGAAGCAGAAAGCATAGGAAATGGCATTGTTCTCATGGATGGGGTGATCTTTTTCCATTCTTTTTTCTTTTAGTCCTGAATTTTATGTGTTAGGCTCTTAGAAGAAGAGTGAATGATTTAGATTATTCTTTTTTCTTCCTTGATATTGTCTAGAGTAATTTTTTTTCTTGTTGGCGTCATCAACTCTCCTTTAAAAATCAAATAATTATGGCCATGCCATCCTGAACAAGCCCTATCCCATCTGATCTCAGAAGCTAAGCAGGGTCGGGCCTGGTTAGTACTTGTATGGGAGACCACCTAGGAAGACCAGTTGCTGTAGGCGTAAAAAATAAAAAAAAATATGTAAAAAATAAGGGATTGTAAACTTATAAGGTCCCTGCAATCTGTGAGGTCAACCAAGGGTTGCCTCGCCTAAAAAACGAACAAACAAACAAATATATAAATAAACTAATTGTAAATTCATCTTTCTAGATGAGACCTATCTCCTCCATTTCTAAAACAATAAGCAAGGATAAATTGAAAACACATCTATATGATATAACCTAAGTATTGGCCATGTTACAATTAAGATCTCTTAAAAAATTGATAACTGATAAATAACTAATTTGAAAATGGAAGGCATTATGACCTCTTGATGTACAAGGAAAGCTGAAATGATTTTCAGTCAAATGAAGAGTTGATTTAAAATTTTCATAACACTCAGTATTAGAGAGGGTTAGAAAACAAAGAGAAATTCAAATCTTATAAATGTGATAATAAATTAATATGAGGTTCTACCGCTGGAACATAATTCACAGATACCTTTCACCCAGAAATCTCTTTCAAAATTTTTTTTTCACAAATGTATATACACAAAGATGGATGAGTTATAATGTTTTTGCAATGGAAGTAGTACTGAAAGAAGCAACCTAGTGCTGATCAATAAGAAGAAATAATGATATAAGAATGAGACTATTATGTGTCTATATATATATATATATATATATATATATATATATATATATATGCATAAATTGAACAGTCTCCAAGATATGTGAAAAAAAGTGATTCAGAAGAGTGGTTTAGTATGCTCTCATTCCTATGAAAGGTTATCTCTGTTAGGTGTAACTTTGGATCTTAGGTGGGAGGGAGAATTATTTTCATCATGTCCACTTGAATACTATTTGTGTCTCTGTATCTACATATATACTTATGTATGTATGTATATATATATTTCAATTCATTTTAATAAAGTAAAAAGGCAGTAAGTGCTTGAGAAGGATCTATAAAGTATATTAAGTGATTACAAAGTAGCATTAATGTTTGAATATGAATTGATGTATTTATAATAAAATATCTATATATTACCTTGGCATTGAAAAAGGATATACTTGTTAAACCATTATATAAGATTCAGCTTTATAATGATCAATATTCCTTACACTGTTAAATAATTTTAAGGAGATTGATCTTTCAAGCTCCAATTATATTCCTTGTGCTAAGGCATATCATATTCTGCCTTCTGAGTCATTTCATACTGATCTGAAATATAAGAAAGCTGCTCACATCCTTTAACTGATTTTTACATTTGTTTCCAAACTGAATAATCTTGTATAATATATTTTGTGAACTTTAAAAGACAGAGAAAGTAATTTAAACTGTGATCCATTTTTTAATACCACTAATGCACCAAGGTGCTAACTAATTAAAAATTGTAAAATATAAAAAATAATAAGTAACATTTTTTTACTCAGAGATCAGCTTTATGGACATCAGTTTTTCTCTTCATAACTTCACTCTGTCATAAAAAGAGCTCTGACCACTCAAAATAATCCCCAGTTGACGATAGCTTTTGCTTTGTGAGTGAGAGGAAATACGTGTGTATAAACAACTCTTAAAAGCAGGAATAGTGATGGCAGGAGACATGAGGATGACAACTCGACAAAAAGAGATGAAGAATGTCGAAAGTAGTCTGCAGAATACTCACTACAGACCACAATATTCACTACAGACCACAACGGTGGCTATGGCAGAAATAAACCGTTAGGTTAGTCTTCAGTGCTCTGTTTAAGAATGATAGTAGGTATAAAATAGTGACATATTTACACTATAATAATTAGCTTTAAAAGATTTTAGTGTTTGCAGAGATCAATATTAGTTGTCAGATTTACATAGAGCTTTTCCTAATTGGCTAATGTAAAAAAGAATACTATTGGAAAGGAGATATTGAATCCCAATGATATGGTTTACATCCTAATACATATGAGCTTATACAGACACAAAACTTAAACAAAACAGAAGAAACTGAAAGACTAAAATAACTTAAAAAAAAAACTACTCAAAGAAGAATACCAAGAGATGAATATAAATGATGAGTATGTAAAATACCTTAATGATATTTTGGATTAGATGATATATGGCAACTGAAAATATACAATATCTCAGTGTCTCTGCTCCCCAATTAGCTGTCTCACTATGTATTGTTCTATCGACACTCAGCATTTTTGTGAGTTTTTACTCTGATCCTTTTCTACTTCATCTCACTTTTGAGTGTGAATTTCCTTTGTGAATTCTCATATGTATTCCCTTTTGGAATTACCATGTCTCATCTCTTTTCTCTTGCTAACAGCTAAGGGATCTGTGTCTTCACCTTTGAAACAAAAAATAACTCTTTATCGTAACTATGTCCAAGTTTATATCTTTATCCAGTATTTTCCGTCCTTGACTCAGAAGGGATGGCAGTCGAAGACCTTGCTCTTTGATCCCAAGGATACATGAAAAAGCAACTGTGTCTTGAAAAAAATCAACCTTTGAGCTTCCTTTATAATTCATTGGCCCTCCTTGACCTGACCGTATCTTTTCCCCCTGCTTTGTTAAATGTTTCCTAGCTGCTGTGAAGTCGCACTTTAATTTCTTTGTAAAAGAGAAGACTACAAGAAAATGTGATGAGGTAATGCACAAAACTGGCGGTAATGTGGATATCTTAGATTCCAGAATAAAAAAAAAATTAAATAAGAAAAGCTCCAAGTATAAGATATAAAAGAAATACATTAGTAAGTGGTACAAATACTGTGGGGAAATCTCCACTTAGAATTTTTAAATTTACTTGTATTAAATAATGATAGAGGACATTTGCCTTATCTGGTAAAAAGAAATTTATATACTTTAAGCATATAGGTATGTGTGTGTGTGTGTGTGTGTGTGTGTGTGTGTGTGTGTGTGTATGTGTGTTATAATGCAAATAATTAAAATTATCCACAAATTTATGTTTCTTAAAGAAGTAGATAATCCTATCATATAGAGCCTTTCCAATATTATATCATGAATATAATAATTATACAGTATATTATAAAATGCCCTTCTACATAGGGTTTGAATTTGGTAGACATAAGATCTTGCTCTATTCCTGAAATTACACTTTTCTATAAATATATGAAGGGTTTTCAATTAAGACAGTATAAATGTGGATAAGACTGAGACTCGGTATTAAGAATATACTAGAAATGAACGCTGCATGACTTTCTGGGGCTTTCAGTAGTTACCAAAGTGCCACTATACCTACAGCTAATACAAATGCACACAAACAACTAACTTCTATGAGCACTTAGCACATGTCAGGGACTATTCTAAAATATGCCAGTTTCATTAAATCTTAAATCCCAGCACCCCAAAATTAGGTAATCCTATTATTCAATCTAATACTCAAAGGGATTTAACCACAGAAAAGCTAGAATGTGGTAAAGCTGGAGTTCTAACCCCTGATGTTGGCCCCAGTCCCTGTCCTTAATCAGCTCACGTACTGTTCCCAGCCCCACCGTTCCTGCCTTAGGGAGGAGGTTAGTCCTTGTGAGCTGGCCATCTGCGTTTGCCAGCAGCTACTTAACGGAGTTAGACACTTACCCCTACAATGCCTAGAACATGGGGGCCCCATCTTTCTTCATGATTACTTTTCAAAAGGGTCAGTACCAGGTCCTTGAGAAAGACATTTGTGGGTTGCAAAACTGTGAGAGGCTGTAAGATTTGCATTTCAACAGGGCAGAAAAAGAATTTACTATCTCAAGTTTTCTAAAGTAAATAATTGGTTTAAGAAAAGGAAGGTCAGAGGCCTGTGGTCAGGAAGAACCTTTTAGAGTTTAGTCATGAGGGGAACATTAAGGCTATCTTGGTCAGGATATTTAGTATAGTATAGTGGAGTATAGTGTAGTGGAGTATAGTGTAGCATAGCATAGCATAGTAGTGTAGTGTAGTTTAGTATGGTATAGCGGAGTATAGCAGAGTAGAGTATAGGGTAGCATAGCATAGTATAGTGCAGTGTAATGTGGTATAGTGTACTGTAGTTTAATATAGTATAGCGGAGTATAGTGTAGTATAGTATAGTGTAGTGTAGCATACTATTGTATAGTGTAATGTATTATAGTATAGTGTAGTGTAGCATAACGAAGCTTAGCATGGTGTAGTGTAATAGAGTAATACAGCTAGCATAGCATAGTATAGCATAGTGTAGCATATATAGTAGTGTCATACTATAGTATATCTTATGAATATCATATTAATAACATAAATACTATTTGACTGAGTACAATAAAATATGAAGGCCACATGAACTGATGATAATAGTAAATCATAAACCACAGATTTATCCATAGTTGAAATAGAAATGCTTTTATTTCAAACATTTGAATGAGTCAGAAACAATCCCTAATTTTGGCATGATTTACCTCCATCAGGTGGGAGAGGGTCTTCTTAAATTTAGCTGTGTGCATGAAGTTTCCTACCATCCACATTTGTGGTATCTCTGCTACCTACAAACATTCAACAATCCCTAAACCTAGGAATGTGTGTTTTGTCTGGCAGCAATATTTCATCTTGGGATCATCAAAATACGTGCCCTCCCTTCTACCCCAGTTACCATCTTCTGGAGTTTAAATGTTATTTGAGTGAAGCGAAGGCCACCAACTAATAGACATAACACGAAATCTTGCAATTTGCTCCAATTATTAGAGTAATCCCCCATAGTGTGACCGTAAAACATTATTTGTAAGTTCAGGATAACATTGACAAATTAAAAATGTCAATCAAGAAAAATTTGCCTTGCCATTGTTTGATGAAAGATAATAAACTACGGTGAGACAAATGAGACCTCGTTAACCGGGCCATATGATTTAAGGAGTTGCAAGTCTAGTTTTTCAAACAGATCACATTCTTGTCTTTTCCAGGCTCTCATCCATTTTAGATAGGTAAATTCTCTTGGGAGGATGGGTATTACAACAAGATTGATCGCTGTGTTTTAACGGAAATAATTTTGTGGATGTAACCTTTTCCAACAATGCTTGAGAAGCATACTTGATAAAAGGTCACTAAAGACAGCACCTATTTTCCAAGTTAAAGAAAGTGTTTCAAGAGAAGAAAGAAATCACTCATCCCAGTTAATGTCATGGATTTGTGACTCTTAGTTTCCTAGCCCAATATGGCCCAAGAACCTCTGTGACCTCATCAATGAGCCTAAACTCTGGGCTGATTTTCCTTAAAGGTAAATAAATAAACGTTCTTTTCATAGGCACAGTTCTCAATATATTTAATGATCCTATAAGTTCAGAAAAGCAATTTATGTTTCACACTTTTATTATTTCTAGAACTGTAAAGTTGAGAAATTGAAAAGAAATGTTAAGAGGAAAAACTTGATATTCAAATTTTTCTCAATAAAATGATCAGAGGATCATTATATACATTGATATGAAATATAATTATAAACCTTATGATTCTGTGTTTAAGGAAAAAAATTTTATGATAATCACTAATTATTCAATATTGCCATTATTCTTTTTGAAGTCAAACTCTCTATTTTCCTAAAATTAATATTTAAACAAAACATTGCAGATTTAGAAATGCTCTTTAAATTTTTAAGAGCAACCAAATAAAAGAAAGAAAAAGGGAAGACAACTTCCTCCCTCTTGGCTTATACGCTCTTAATACTTTTGCATCACATAGCAACTCTGGAGAAAAATCACAATCTATTATTCAGAGAAGAAGAGAAGGCATGCTACATTTTTAAAGGTTAGACCTAATCTAAATATTTGTTGAGAATACAGAGTAAGCAGAAGAATAAATCTTTATCATCAATTTTCATACACCTTGGAAAGATATACACCTGGAAAAATTTTTCATAGATGAAAGTATTTAGTTTGCAAAGTGAATGAGAGATGAAAGCAGACACGTTTAGAAGGGAGAATGTCATAAGCATTCAGTTGAACTTCCAGAGACAGAAGGAGGCATCAACACGGGGAAGGACAAGATGCATCTTAGAGCACTCATCTGCAAAATGGAAGCAGCTGTTCGAGCTTTGGGATGATGGGGATTCTGAGAGGTCCAGATAGGAACATATGGTAGTATGTTCATCACAGAACGATTCAAAGCTATTATTGTTCAAGTTATATCTTTATGCTATTCTCAGTAAAAGTTAATCGGTACACAGATTTTTCTCTGATATATCGTGAATGTGTAATGAGTCTAGGGTCCACAAGCATTTAATTATGTCAGAGATAGATTATTCCATAATAGATACAAAAATAATTTGTATCCACATGTCATAAAAATAATCTGACATCTTACATTTTTTATTACATTTGTAATGAAAATAATTCTATATCTATTTTGTACAGAATAAAAGTTTATGGTATTACCTTTTTGACCATTCATGTGGAATTCAGTTAATAAGAAAACACTAAGCTTTTAAAAGCTATGCAGCTTCTTCTTTCTAATACTCTGCGTTCAGGAAAAATGAAGTGTCCATTAGCACCTCCCACTTATTTGTGTGGGCCCATTATAATTTTAACACTTATAAAAGGAAGTGTTAATGGTGACATTTCAAAGCACTGGTTTCAAAAGATGAGGGTGACTTTATTAAAAAATAATATCAGAACAAACACCTTTTATTAGTTTGTGGGAAAATAATTAAATAAAAGTGTCTTTTAATAAAAGAGGAAAATTATTAAAAGCAGCATAAATTGACAAGGTAAATTTAAGATAAATTGATGTGTATAATAAAATGTGACATGAATAAGAATTTCTACAGAATTATAGTATTTAAAATGTCACAAACTAATTAATTAAGAATGTTTGAGGTAACATTTTACAATTTAAAGACTATTAAAACTGTTCTATATATCTCTAGCCTACACGATTCTTGTTGGTTTGTTTTCTGTATAGGCTCCAGTTAAAATGTTAGGTCAGTCCTTTCGGAGTAAAGTTGAAAAACAGAAAGGAGTATTTGAATAGAAAAATGGAATAATCCACTCTGCAAATTTTCCTCTCTGTCTACTTTTTAGGAAATTAAATTTCTTTATAATTATTTCTATCCTTAAAAAAGAAAATGATGATTTTTATTGCTAAAATATTATAAAAATAACTCAGGCAAAATGGCAGCCACTCATATGGCCCATGCATGGTTTGTAAAGATTTAATTCTTAAACGAGGCAGGGGTTATATAGCAATAATTTATTGCTAAGAAAAATATTCTATTTATTCACTCATTCCCAAGACTCACCGCATCTACTATTTCAAAAGTGATCAAAACTGTTAAATTTCAAAACAAGTGCACAACCTGAGGTGCACTAAAATGAGCAAGGGGTTTCGAGGAACGAGACCCTGCCTAGCCAAAGTCAGAGTTTAACATTTCACGAGCTGAAATGACTTCAAGTGATTATATGCCTCAATCTCTGTATCTCAGGTTTCTCGGGGACAAAACAAGGACAATAATAACATCTACCCCACTGCTTAAAGGAAAAAAAAAATAGGGTATTTGAAGTTGTTTTTTAAACTGTAAAACACCTTTAACATAACTGCTTGCCACCCAGAGTCACATAAGTAATTAAACCTCAGTAAACTGGGTAACAGATGATCATTCAGCTAATGGACAATGACACCCAGAGCCTTCTTCCCTGAAGTGAAGGGTGGTGATACAGTGAGAACTTTTACGAAGCCATATGACTATCTCCTAACACACTAGTGCAGCATTTACTGAATAGGCAGGACTTTTGGATTTAGAATAAGCATCATAGAATTGAAAGAAATATGTGTCTTATTCTTATTACATATAATATCTTACATCTATACCTCTCTATATAACCATTCTTGATAAGAATGTTCCCCAGGGATGGATATATACCTACTGGCTATGAGGGAGAAACCACTCTAAGTCTCTCCCTTAACTTCTGGGGGTCCTGGCCAGCCTCATTGTTTCTTAACTTGTAGCTGCATCATTTTAATCTCTTCCTTTATCATGACATGGCCTTCATCCTTGAGTATGTCATTTGCATTTCTGTGCCCAGATCTCTCACTCTTCTCTTTATAAAGGCACCAGTCATTAGATTTGGGGCCCACCCTGATCCAATATGACCTCAACTTGATTACATCTGCAAAGAACCTATTACCAAATAAATTTATATTCATTAGGATAGGGGAAGAGCTTGTATATGTCTTTTGCGGGGTATGTGATTCAGTACACAACAGAGAATAGACAAAAATATGTCAGAAAATTGAATGGAGGTAAAGACAAATTAATTCCATATTTTGGAATGAACTTCAACATGTTGGTTCCTTGTTTAACAGGTTAAAAATCTAAATATCATTTTATAGGCAATCTGGACTTATTATCAGTAATATTTTTGTTGATATTATTATGAGTTATAATTTTCCAGACACAGATGGCTCCAACTAGATGAGAACAAAAGTCAAACTGTTGTTTTTAATAAAAATTCAAACTTTGAGAACAAAGCTAATTTGGATATAAGGAATTATGAGTTTTATAATTACAGTTAAAAACTGTTCTGTTTTTTTTTTTTTTGACTGAATTCAGTTCCTTTCCTGAAGATGTTTTCATAGAGATAGCATTAGTCCGCAGCAAACAGACAAGAGTCCAACTGGCTCGAAGACATAGTTTCAGTAGAGTAATTTATTGGGATAGTTATTGCCAATCTGCTCTGATCTAGATCAGATTTTTTTTTAGGGTCCCAACATATGAATTACTTTTATCACATGACAATCTGTCTGTATTATCTCAATCCAGGAATTGCTTTTACATGTAGCTAGACACAGTATCTAATCATTATTTGCAATAAGGGTTAAAAATAACTACTCAATACGATAGTTCCGTATGATAGGGAACATCATTATATCGTAAACTACTTTGTGGAAAATAATGACACATTATGTCACTTTATTCAGATACTTTCTTTTCCCCCCTAGAAAGACTCTCTTGGAGGGCTTAGTAGGAAGTCTCTCTAAAGCTAGGTGTTTCGTGACAACGTTATAGAGATTTATTTTATGGTTGAGTTAGACATTTGGTTTCTCTTTTCAAACTTTTTCATGTTAAATTAAATCTCTAGTGATCTCTCTAATATAAATTTGTGCAGATCACGTTTTGTTTTTCGTGAGAAATTTTTAATCCTTCCCTGCCAGTACTCCCTCAGTTTAACACTGAAGAAAGTTATAATATCCTAATTCTGAGTGCTTGCTCTTTTTAGTTTCCTTAATTCTCAATAGTTACTTTACTCTTGAATTCTTAAATTTAAATAGTAAACAAGTGGCAATTAAATATATAGCAAGACGTGTAAGGATTATTATGTCCTGATTTTTGCTAACTTGCTCATTTCATTTTTCACTCTACCTTGTATGTAACTTGCAGCACATTATTCTGCAATGCCAGCCTTGCCTATGAGGGGCCATTGGCTTTTTAAAGTATTATGGTTGTTTGTCTGAAATTCACCCCTGGCGGCTGCTGCACACACGATCCCTCTCACCCTCCCACCATCATTTGTCTAGCTAACTTCTGCGTATTCTCTCATCTGAGTCAGCACTTCATCCAGGACGTTTTAACTATGTACTCCTTCCTTCTGGTCTGGATTAAGTGTACATGCTCCCGTGAGTCTACTGATCGTATAAATTGTTATCCCAGCAGGGTCATTTACATTCCAGAGGGAGTGCTAATTGCATGGAGCACAGGGCACAGGCATAAATGAATTTTCTTAGGTAAATCAGGAGGTATGGTTGTGCTGCAGCATATTTATTCTGGGGTAGCATTAACATTAGTTTTGTGTTTTCCACTCTACTGCTAGCTTCCTGTGGGTAGTGATTATGTCTTTTAATTCTGGGCCCCAGTGTCTGGCATTATATAAATGCTTATTGAAATGAAATGAAATGAAATGAAATAATATGAAATGAAATGAAATGAAATGAAATGAAATGAAATGAAATGAAATGAAATGAGTAAATATATAAATATGAAAAAGAAGTGGCTAGAACAGATAAAACCTAAGGCTCTTTTAAATTATAAAGGACCTGGGCAGCCATAGTGGCTATGAAAATGTAGCACTCAGGTCTTCTGTCTCAGGGGACAAACGTGCCAATGCTGCTCTCCAGCCGTCGCCCTTCTGGAGTCACCTTGACCTTTGCACCCCGCTTCTGGCCAGTGACTGAGCACTGTGGTGACACTAATGTAGGCTTATTCCAGCAAGACGGTTTTTCACATTTATTCATTCAGTTCTTTAATAGGCACCTTTGGCTTGAGGACTCCCCACTGACCTGGCAAAACCTTTTTAGCACTGTACTGCCAACAGACTGTTCCTGCCCAGTTCTTCTCCCTTCCAGTTCCTTCATAGGGTCACAGCTATGTCACAGTCATGCTATCTCCACTTCATTTCTTTCTTTTCTCCCCTTTAGCCACCACTGGCATTTCTCCCAATAAAACTCTTGCACATTGTCATGGACTGAATAATGCCTGCCAAAGATGTGTCTGTTCTGATCTGTGTAATGTGTGACTGTGCTATTTCACCTGCCAATGGCACTCTGCAGCTACAAGTAAGCTAAGAGTTTGGAGATGGGGAGAACATGCTGGACGGCCCTGGTGACCTAACGCAATCACACGGGTCTTTATAAAAGGGAGGCGGAAGGGTCAGGGAGAGGAAAGAGAACATGACAACAAGCCCAGGAGAGGTGACATGGCCACGGAAGAGAGGCTGCCATGTTGTAACTAGGAGCCAAGGAACTCGGAGGCCTCTAGAAAGTGAAAAGGGCAAGGGATGGATTCTGCTGGGAGCCTTCAACAGGAACAGCCTTTGACCAGTATAATCTATCTCAAAACTTCTGACCTCCAACTTCCAGATAATAAATTTGAGTTGTCTTAAGGACTAAATGTGTGGTAATCTGTTACAGCAGCAATAGGAAACACACACACACACGCACGCGCGCACACACACACACACACACACACACACACACCTGGTTTTATTTTGACACATTCTTCTTGGAGGATCTAAACTAACACAACTGTGAATGTTAGTTTCAGTATCAGATGAAAAATATACATACAAATAATGATTTAAGGCATTGTTCATAAAAGTATTTCATTATCTTGTCACTTTTGAAAGTCTTTAATTTTTAAATAAATAAAAGTTCTCTGATGGAACGAAGTTCTAGAAAAAAAAGATAATCTGTAATCTCAAATGGCAGCCTAAATTATTTAGAAATATTATATATAATATCTGCTGTTGAGGAAAGATATTGCAGATACGTATACATTGATAAAATATTAAGAAATCATCCTAAATAATGGATGATGCCCCTTGGAGAAAATAATAGCCTAAATATTTGTCATGGAATCTATTGTAGAGTTTTGTCTATATTTATTAGATTGAAAAGCCTAAGTTCTGTGAAGGCTTTAATTGTTCAGAAATATCGGGACAAAAAGAACATGAGACCTTGCCTGCCAGCCATGGAGCCGTCACGCCTGCGCCATGCACAGCACAGCATCGAGCTGACCCTGCAATGCTATTATTGTCCAAGTTCATACTTTCACTCCATTTGAGAACTGATGCCATATTGAAAACACTCTACTCTTCACAAAAATCAGTTATTAGCCAAATCCAAGATTAGTAAGTGTATTGGTTTTTCAGGCTTCCTTACAGACTTAAGAATTAAACTTTCCATTAAATTCCCATCCACCCCCTCAAAAAATGTTGTAAAACATGTCATCATAGTGTTCTTTTTTATCTGACCTTGGCATATCATCCCTTGTTATCTGCTCTGCTAGATTGCATGTATTCCATTGCATCCTGTAGCGTGTACCTATTATTCTGGTAGTCTAATTTAAATTAAGAAATCATTAATGGTTCTTATTGTCTGAGAAATTAGAATTTAAATTGATGGAGATGAATAAGATTAGCCTCTTTTCTAAAAGAAAGAAACCTACTCTAGCAAAACCTGCTCTAGCTGTTATGGTCAGGCTTTCCTGAAGTCTTTTAGCTCAGTTTCTCAAAACATAACGCTAATGAGACAAAGTAGCATTTTCCAATAGCATTTTGACATCCCTGCAATTTCCTGTTAGCTGAATGCAATTGAAATGTGTGTGGTACCTACATACTGTAAATTACAAGAAGAATTAGGAGAATGGCATGATACACAGATTGATTCAGATTGATCCTATTCTATTACATAGTAATCAACTCATTAATTTATTTGCTGATTCAGGATTCACTTTTTTTTTTAACACAATTGCTTTGAGAATTTGTTTCCAAAACATTTATGCCAAGCACAGATTATTTCACAGCCACGTGAGAGTTGGACATGTAAGCGAGTAAATTGAGAAAGAACTATGACTGCATTACATGTAGGTAGATACACAAAGGAGGTGCCTGGTGGGTGGATTAGAAAGCCTTCTCGAAGGGTGTAGTGCCTCAGCAGAGAAGCAGGTGCTAGTGAGAAAGGGCTGGGGTGAGCTTGTCCACACAGTGGGGACAGATCACAGCTGACCCTTGAACAACATGCTTTGAACCACATGGGTCCACTTACGAGTAGATATTTTTCAGTAAATATTGTTAATATATTTTTTCTTCCTTATAACTTTCTAAACAACATTTTTTTCTTTATCTCACTTCATTGTAAGAATATAGTGTGTAATACATATTACATACAAAATATGTGTTAATCAACTGTTTTATTATCCGTAAGGCTTCTGATCAACAGTGGGCTATTAGTAGTTAAGTTTTGGGCGAGTCAAAGTTAAACATGGAGTTTTGACTTTGCTGCATTTTTTCAGAAAGAAGTTAGTCATTGTAATTGCTATAAGTAAGGACAATTCTAAGGTGGTGGCAAGAGATGAAAATGGAATAACAGGCAGAAACTTAATGCACTCAGTGCCACATAAAGCTCCCTTCCTTACCTTCTCCCCCCTCCCCACATACACAATCTCTCAGTGTCTATTTTTACCTCTAAATTTCTTTCTCACCTCTTAATTTTATTTGCTATTTCTTACTTTTTATCAAAGACAATTTAGTTCAGATTCAGTTCTTGCTTTATGGAGTCTTCCTTAGGGTAAATCTCTTGAAATTATTTTTTCTTTGAGTCTTCGACTGTGACTTCTGATTTGGTCCACACTCTAGTGCACTGTGTTGGCACAAGCCCCTTCTGATCTGAGAACGGCTTGGATGCTTGCAGCGGGGAGCCTGAGAGGCTGGGTGTGTGGTGTTTACATTTACTAAAGAACCTGATGTGAGATTTTAATTTTGGAAACATCACCCTGGTGATAATATTTGGCAGTGTCAGAAATGATTGAGCTGCAATAAAACAGAGCAATTAGAAGGCCAGAGCTAAAATTGAATCAAGAAATAATAACAGTGGGGAAAGTGAGGAAGGAATAGATTTGAAGGTGGGACTAATAAAATTGCTCACAGATTAAATCATGAGACAGCTTGGATGTCTAAGTGGATGCTGGCATGATTATCTAAGCTAGAAAAGAACAGAAAAGGAGATGTGGGAAGAAAGATGGTGCCTTTCTTTTGTCGACAGGTTGAATTTGAATTGATGAAGATATCTAGAATGGAACTGAATATATGGCCCTGGAACTCATGAAGTCAGGTGGAGACTCGTGATATGCACTGGAGTGTCATCAGTCAAGACTCTGGCATAAATAATACACAGAGAGTTTTAAAAATTACTGTGTATCAGGCACTAACTGCTTTACTCACGTTAAGTCATAAAATTGTCACAACTCTATGAGGCAGGTTCTATTTTATCATCCCTTTTTTATGGATGGAGAAACTTAGACACAGAAAGGTTAATTAACTTGTTCAAATTATAGCTAGGTGTGGAGGAGCTGACAGTCAGGCTCAGCCTGTCTTTCATTCTCGTGATCATTACCCTGTCAGGAGAAGCAGAACAAAAGAGAAGCGTCTGAATCTGAGACCTCCGAAGAAACAATACATGTGAGTCAATATAGACAGAAGGAGCCACAGAGTAACCTGAGAGAAAGAACAGGAAATAAGCAGAGGGGACAAGGACAAATTGCTTCACGGAAACAAATGGAAGTCAGGGCCACTCACAAATACTCCGTTTTCTCTTCCTCTGGGCACCAGATTAAATTGCAGTTCTCCACTATGCTCAAGACAGGTGAAGCCATGTGACCTTCTGGGACAATGAAATATAGTTGAAATGATTTCTGTCACATCTATACTTAAGTACATCTGCGTGTTTCTCTACACTCCCGTTTTCTGCCTTGGCGGGCCCGGGTACTGGGGGCAGCTCCTGTGCACTGAGGGGTTCAGTGGTCCCCGCCCCACATCAGCCTGTGGTGGACACGTAATGTGAAGGGCATGTGTTAAGTCATTACAATCTAGCCTATGATGATGCGTCAGTGAGTCAATGGCATCTTCATTTCCATGAGTTTTTTGTTTGTTGGTTTGTTTGTTTACTTTAATTCTAATAGTCATAATAGGCCTATGTAGGAAAACATATTACATCACCCAGTATATATGATTTTTATGCTCTTAGGAATGAAAATTCAACACAAAAAAATATGTGATTAATAGAAATACCTGAGAAGTTAATTAAAAACAATTTTAAAATGAAATAAATATATATCCAAGTCAAGGTTTCTTCTAATCCTACAGATAATAGAATCAAGTACATAGAATACCAGGTTTATGGAGTGTTGACATAGTTTAAAGCATGGAAGCAAAAATTTTTATAAAGATACTATAAATTTTACATAGTATATATAAATTTATATATTATAAATTTGAACTGTGAAATTATATTAAACATTATTATATATTTATAAGTAAATGAACTTATATATGCTAAATTATAATTTACAAATTTTTTAATTTGTGGTGAATTTATAATAAATAAGAGGTAAAAAATCTATAATTTCAATGTCTATTGATATGTAAAATCTTTTTACTGCTATTCCTACATTTATAGGAAATTCTACTAAATAAAGTATTAAAATGCCCCATTTCTTTTTTAAAATTAATATAGGGCTTTTAAATTTACAAAACACTTTTAGTGTACATACTTTCAATTAATCAATTGACATATAAGGTATTTTACTACATTTTTTTAATAGATGAGAAAACGGGATAGAAATCCATGCTTTTTAAGTGGTTTATAATGAATCATATTATTTCAAATCAATACTAATTTTTTTTTGAAATAATTATATACTATCTACAGATAAATGAACTCACTGGCTTCACAGCACAATGAGTATTGCCATTATGTGGGGAAAGGCCACAGATATCTTGACACGTTTGTAACAGAATAGTTGAGTGTTTACAATTAAGAAACTTAGAAAGATAGGGCTAAAAATAACTAACTAAATAAATTGTGTGTGTGTGTGTGTGTGTGTGTAGCAGAAATTCTAAAAAGGTGATTGTATTTAGTGCCCCCACAATATAAATAACATGTAGTCCTGTTTTTTAAATACTTTTCTACTTTATATCTCTCTTCTCCCGGTGCTGCATTTTAGAATTTACTTTCAAATGAGCATCTGAGTCTGAGGAGCATGAATGTTTAACTTTTCAATTGCTTTTATGAGTATTCCCCCTGCCACCATATAATGTCATTTTGATTTCTCTGGAATTTCATTTCTTTGAGAAATCTATTGACATTTATCTCCTGTGGAAATATAAAAATCAGAGAGCTGACAGTTGTGAAATGCCTGGTGATGGAAGCAATCCAAGTGGTTGGTTGTGTGACAGATCTTGAGAGGAGAATATGGAGGGAAAAAAATAAGGCAATAAATAAAATTTCCTTACATAGAGCTTCTATTAATTAAAGTTGATTTTGAGCAACTACACAGACAGGGAAGAATGCCTTGGGTCTGCAGATAAACAGACGACCAAACACTATCCGCACAGGGCCCCCACATCTTTGGGGGCCAGGTCGGTGTGGAGGAGCAGGGACTGCACGGTAGCAGGAATAGATAATAACTTCAAGTGAGGCACGTGCTGAGGAGGCCGAGCCTGTGATCATGACCCGTAAAGGGAAATTGTTCTTTGTAGCCAGAAACCATATCTTGGGCATCTGTGTGTTTTTAGTTCTTGGTCCCTAAGGGAGAAAATAAATATTTGCTGATTTGACTGTCGTAACCTGTCTACTTCAATAACGTGGTGACTTAATGATGCCAAAGAAGTGAATGCAAAATAAAAATTTTGCTGAAATTTATTGTTATCTAGGATGGTCATTTTTAGCTAAAGTGAACAAAACAAGCAGGCCCATTGTTAAACCGGAATTTCGAGTACTCTTCAAGTGATCGCTTAGTTCGTTTCCTCGTCACCTCCACGTTTCCTCTGCCAGACCAGGGCACCAAACGTCTCAGCACCACCTTGCCCCCGTGTATATCCAACCAAACTTACTGTCTGCTTTCTTTTTCTCAACATTTCTTAAATAAAACTGATTAATATTGTACACCCAAAACTAATATAATGCCATATGTCAATTATATCTCAATTGAAAAAACACCTGACTGCTGGATTATAGCCACAACTGTAAGTTTCATTTTTTGGCAACAAAAATCCCATTGAAATTTTATTTATATCTCTTCTCTTTGTGATAATATCAAATATAGTAATATTCTGAGGGCTGTACCCATAGAAAATGATAAAATCTACACTTTTGAGGGCAAAGCAAATTGATGTCTTATTGCAATTTTCATGGACTCAGGCTGCGAGTCCACTGAATATAGACAGCAATATCAAAATAACATGAGTTGCATCTTTCATTATCCTATTCAAGCTGACAAAACAAAGGGATTTATAGCTGCAGCTGCCATTCCTTTACTTAGGCGTTTTCTTCATCTGTCTTTTTTCAAATGTTAAGCACCTACTCATTATTTTTATCATTTATCTTGAAAGCTGAAACTGTTAGGACCACATTTGCCTGCACTCAGAGCATAACAGGATTTTGTGGATAGAACTAGAAATATAAATTCATTGCAAGTTTTATTATTTCTATAGTTTCTTCCTGGAGGATGAATTGGTATATGACATTTTAGGTTACAAGGATCATGGCTTATAGAAAGCTTTGTTTATAATTTTGGAACTTTAGTTATGGAAGTCACTCTGAATGTATGTTGTTGATAATGATGAAGTAAATAAATAACCGATTGCCTTAATAAATGTCTAACGCAGACCATTTCTTTTAATTATTTAGCCTTTTATGTTTTGATATTCTGAAAGTAGTTACTTTCTTCAACATGCACACAAGATACATGTAAACAACATAATACGTGTATGATGTGGTCCTCAATTTTAGGCTTTTTACATGTAATGTAAAAACTCATGGATGTTTATTTTTAATTAAAGTTTTACTATTTATCTTTAAATTTTTTATTTTTTAAACTGTTTTAATATTGTCTTCATTACAATGTAACAAGTTGTTATTTTGCCTGATAGCTAGATATTATCATTTTCTATTTTTATCAGGTGAGAACGTTGGACTGCAAGTAATAGTATACCAAAATAAATAGTGGCTTAAATGATGAAAAAAATAATATTTAATAATTCCATAGAGCATAAGTCTGACACAGGTGGTTCCAGGTCGGGTTAACAGCTCTGTGGCATCCTTCTGCCCTTCCACAATCAAAGCACTAACCTTTTGTTCTGGGCTTTGTTGCTTCATGGTTTCAAGTCGGCTGGGGAAGCTCTCAACATCCTATCTTCCCATTGCCAAATTCTGAGGCCTGCAGCTATAGGGTCAGAATGACTAAAGAAGTCTCTTTTCTGTTTTACTCAGGGAGCAAATTATTCCCTAAATGTTCCCAGCAGATTTCTCCTTCTCTCTTCAAAATAGATCCACGTGAGCAGGCTTAGGTTTCCCGTTTATGAGAAGCCGGCCACTTCAGTTTAATAGGTTCCGTTAGACTGTCTGTTTGATGTCCCATTACTGAGATTAAATTCTAAACCTTCATATTCACAAACTTGGAGAAAATGAGATTGTGATGGAAAAGTTGCATTCTAGAGTTAACAGATGTTTTTGAGTTTCCATATTCCTGTGTTTGTGTTGTTTTGATTTTGAATGAAGTGAAGAATGTAATGATGTTGTTGTGTGTTGAACTTGATTTAGACCTATCTGTCTTGTACTACTAAATCAAGACAAACCATGTGATTTCAATGAGCTGATATTTTATGCTTATGATATAACCTGAGGATATAAAATAGGTTAATATCTGAGAACAATGCCAAAACCTAATGACCTTTAAAATCTTACATGAAAATTTTCACTTTTTTTAACCACTTGGAATGTGCTTTAATTTTTTACCATGATTTTCAAATGTAGGTCATTTTTTTATTTTAATGTGATTTTACTTATTCATTTTTTGTATTGGGATGGTGTTGACAAGAGTAGAAAGGGGGTATCTTAATGACAAGTAAGTAATAATTTCTGAAAATTTTTTAGGAAGAATTCTTTTTGCTGGGTTTGGGCAAAAATAATTGTGTTGCCATTATGTGACCTAGAGCAAAGTGATCGGCCCCTCGACATTATGTGCCAGAGCCTTAAATTCGTCTGGTGACATGCATAGGTGGCAACAGGGCAGATGCTGCCTAGTGAGCGCCAGGACAGGAAACCTGGACCTATCCTGGTTTGCTTCCCTGGGCCACAGTGGGAAGCAATGTAAAAATACGGACAAGCAGACAAAGTTAGAACACACGTGTAAATACAAATTCCAGGAGCCCATCTAAGACCAAAGAGACAGCTGTGCATCAAGACAGACAGCAGCCAAGATGCAGAGGTAGATAAGGAAACCGAGTGACGTCACCAGTTTTCAGACTGCCACTAAAATTCTGATGCGAAGACGGTGAGAAGATGAGAAAGTCGAAAGCTGTGACTTAGAGCGCATATTCCAAAGGTTATAAGGGGGCGGTTTTGTTCTAAAAACGTAAACTGAGATGCTATTTTAGGAAGGTTCATAAGGGAAAAAAAAAATCGCATTATGAAAGAACAGTGGATGGGGCTTCTTCCCTTCCCGGCTCCCTGCTTTCATCTCCCAATTCTCTTCTGTCAGCAAAAGAAGCAAAATGGGGAGGTGAATAGAATCCTGGAGCACTGTCCTCATTTTGAGAAGACAGAGCAAATGCTTACCCATGGGGTATTTCACAGAGACATAATTCTGTCGCTTTTCTTATCAAATAACTTAAAGTTACAGAATTAAGTAGCACGAATATACTCTAACAAAATAGAATTCAGTAAGAAGGGTTAAAGTTAAATATATAGAAATGTATCACACGGATCTATAAATTAGATTTTCCTGGTGAAGAATCAGCTGCCTGTCCTAGGCCTGAGAGTGTGTTACAGAGTTGGTGAAAGGAAGGAGGGCTCGGTGGCTTCTGTTCTGGAGAAGCTGAGGGTTCAGGAGGTGAGGTAATGTTGAACTGCTGGTTCTGCCCTGACCTGTTAGGTTATAAAGGACAAGTCCTGACTCTTTGAGACTCAGTTTCCTCACGTGTAGACCTCACTCTGAAAGGTTCCATCCAGACTATAACTTACACTATCCTTGGGGACAAGGCAGTATGTAATCAAATGCAGTCACCTCTCGGGAAGCCTCTTGAACTTGATGGACAATAGGAGGATGAGTGAAAAGGCCACAGTGACTTATTATCCGTGAAATTCAGGCCAGGGTTTTAGGAAGGCAGGTTTGATGTTGTTAGGAAAATGACCGTAAGAACTCCAGGTAACATACGGATGCCATCTGCACGTGACAGACTTTGAAATTCTTCAATAAAGGGCACAGCAGGCATTGGGAGTGGGGGTGTCTGAGGGAGGGGAAGATCACACATGAGTGAATAAGTTACAACATGGAAAAGAAGAGTTAATGCAAGAACTTTTATAGCAGAGGCTGTTACACCTCACAACCCTCCCTGAGAAGAGCATGCGTATGAGGAAAAGTCAGGGACAGATGCTCGGGCCGTTGTCCCTCCTGCGGAGTCTCCGGACGTGCACGCACTGAGGGAGCCCACAGCCAGCAGACCAGCCTGGGCGGGCTCGGAACCAGAGCTTCTGCACTGCAGCTGCTCGGGCTGTGGTCGCTGCCCCAGGCGCCTGCGCCCTCAGACTGGGCCATTGAACCGCCGTAATTTCCATTTTCCCCTCTCCTTTGGCGTGGGCCTGAAATTTGGTCAGAGACCACACAATCCCAGGAAGTAGTACATTTTTTTTTGTTTTGTTTTGGTATCAACAAAATCCCCTCTCGGGTTGTAAGATGAACAGTGAGAAAGAACGCCGAGCGTACATAAATTTCGTCTGGTTCCAAATATCGGAAAGTTTTAAGAAATGAATTAGCCCGTTTCCGTGGGAGTGCAGAAGAGGAGGCAGAGTCAAGGTTCAGTTATGGTCGCCGGGGAGCTTTTTTTTTTTTTTTTTTTTTCAGTCTGAGATATGACAATGAAATTTAAATTCTGGATAATTCACATAAGTAGGCTGGAAAGCAGGAGGGCCGACACCAAAGGTGACTTTCTCCTTTGCCTGGTGCTAATGAGTCCCTGGCACGGTCGTCGGTGAGACGCGAGCACAGTTTTCCAGAGACACGTGGACGCGGAGCTGGCGCGCGTTCTGCACGGGTGCGGCCCTGGGAACCACCCCGCTCGGGGAAGATGCGGTCACTCAGAACGCCCAAGCGTGGGCGGAAACGAAGTACCGGGGCGCACACGTTATGGCTGCGATGGGCTGAATATTTCTGTCCTCCTCAAATTCACCCGTCGAAGCCATGGTCTCCCCCGTGATGCTATTCGCCGGCGGGGCCTCGGGGAGGTGGGAGAGAAACGGGGTGGAGCCCTCGTGCGGGTTGTGGGAGAGAAGCGGGGTGGAGCCCTCGTGCGGGTTGTGGGAGAGAAGCAGGGTGGAGCTGGAGCCCTCGTGCGCGGGGCCGACGCCCTCGTGCGAGGACGCGCCGGGGCGGCTCCTTCCCGCCGCGGTGCGAGGACGCGGCCAGCAGCGCCATCTGCGGAGGCCTGCACCAGGGCTCCCCCCTGCATGCAGCACCTGCCAGCACCTCCGCGGTGGACCCCCGGCCGCCAGAGCTGTAAGAAATCCGTGTCTGTGGCTTAAGCCGTCCAGTCCGTGGTAGTTTGTCATGACATCCAGCGCTAAGACTCCTCCCTTCCTAACCCCGCCACGGCCATGTCCCTGTTCGAGCGGTTAAACCTCATGTGCTCAGGAAACAAGGTGAAGAGTGCTGGTGGCTTCTCATTCTGGTTTGACTGAGATGGGGTTTTTCTTGAAATCCCCCAGCCTCTCTCAACCTCGCACTGTCATTGGGCCTGTCGAGGCGGGAGAGGCCGAGGTGTGCGTGGCTGAGCACCTGCCGCCCCTCTTCAGTGTGACAGCTGCCTGTGGAAAGCACTGACTTCGGTCTGCTTCTCCGTGTGAAAAGTGGGGAGGCCCGAGTTTGTTTCTGTGGTTGAGAATTCTGAGTTCTGTGTCCAAGCCCGTTGCAGGTACATAAATGGGCCACATTGTCCCTTTTGGCTTTTATTGGAAATAAGGTGATATTTTGATCTCTAACTGCTGTTTTATGTGTTTCAGTTGGTTCTAAACCCTTGAGAAAAAGGGTTTCATTAGTTTGTTCAAACCCAGTTGTCCAGGTGTTTTTCATTAGCACCCACCTGTTAGCTATTAAAGTGTAAATAAAGGAACTCAGTGAGAAAGGTGGGGTTTAGAAATAGCAGATGAGAAGACACAGGTGTGTCAGTGTATCTCCGTTATGCACCTTCAGTAATGCTGGTACAGTTTTAGCCCCTTGGTAGATTATCTAGAAAATGTTCTTTGTGCCAGTCAGTTCACAGAGCTATTTCTGCTAAGCTCTCAGGTGAGATACTCTAAGAGGTGACTGGTTAAACCAAAATGGGTTTAGGAGGAAGTGACCTGGATATTGACAAGATAAAAGCATTGACCACTGAAGACTATCTGAAGAAGTGAGAGATGCTCAGCTTTGAGAAGGGCAGGCTCTCGGGGATGTGAGGACTTTGCTCTGACACTGCATGTGCATCGCATGGAAAATGAATGGGCCTTGTTTCGGCAGCTCCTGCTATGTTTGCAAGTCCCAAGGAAGCGGATCTGTCTCAAATCTGCCATTTTCCGTCATGAGAGAAGGCTGTCCTTGGGAGATGATGAACAACCTTCAGAGGTTTTTAAGCATTGATTGAGCAACTGTTTATAAACGAGATTTTTAGAGGACACTCAAGCACCAGACAGCAACTAGGATATCTCTAAAATCTCTTCCAACTCTGAACTTTTTAATCATTTAATGCTGTCATTCAGATTCTGGGATACAGTCCAGAGTGCAGTGGAGAGGCGAGCATAGCACATATCAAGATAGCAGGCGTTGCTAACGAGGTCACCCGAACTACCCAACACAGACCCCTCACGGGCAGACCCTACCTTCGGCAGCTACCCTAGCTGAAGTCTCGGCTCTGCAGAGCAGAACCGCGATTTTATCATTCTGCCAGTGTTTCTCAGACTCAGGAAAGCCTGCACAGTAATGAGGCTGACATGAGACTGATGTGGGAAGCCAGAATGCCAATTTGTTCACTTACAATGAAGAATAAACCTGCTAATGGAATAAATATTCAGTTCCTCCGGCCAACCCATCTCCTCGTGTGCACATTTTATTGGAAGCCACATTAAGATCAGACTATTGTCTATTGAGCGTGGGATCACAACCACCTGAGACAACTCTAGGAATTTAATATTTGATGATCAAGCCGCCAGAGCTTGAAGCATCCTGTGCATCAGGGGCATAAAGCGCCGCTGGGCTGGAGCAGGTGTCCCTGTGCTGGGACACTGCCCCGTGCCTGGCACTGACTGGACCCGCCTCTGCCACCCAGTCAGCGGCTCCTCCCTGGCTTCCTGGGAGGAGGAGTTGCTTTTACCTGTTCTAGGCATGCGGGCTGTGACATTCTAACCCAGGTCCTAACTCTTACCACTGATCTTTCTTGGGCAAGTTGCTCAACTTCTCTGTTGTAGCCACATCTACCAAAGAAAAAGCAATAATAATAATGACCGTTTCCACCATTGTAACGATTTAGTGAGTATGTGTAAAAGAGCTTTGAAGAATGCCTGGCAAACACTAAGAACTGCAATGTTAGTGATTATAATTACTCTTACCAACATTATTGTTATGACTAATATAGTTAAGTGATTTTGTTCTGAGAGGCATTGTTTTTAGGTTTATTTTGCAAAACACAGTTTGGGTACTTTTTTGCTGATATTTTTATTTAATTTCATACGATAAAGTTATTGGCTTAGTGTTCTTGGGGGGCACTTGACACATACACCAACCCAAACTTTACACAGGCAGTCAGGGAAGAGACATTACAGTAGGCTACATGATGAGTCAAGGGAAACCTCAAGATTAAATGAGTGTTAAATTTATAACAGAATTCGGAAATACCAAACAAGTCATACTAAGTGCATTGAGCATTTTTTTTAAGAAAAGGCATGTTGATCATAAGATCATATTTTATAGCACTGAATTTTTCTCTGAACACAAATGCTATATCTGGAAATATTTTACTTGGAAAGTGAGGTCCTTTTGGCAATCATTTCTCATGTAGCTCAACTGAGTAAGGACATTGCCTTAAACAAAAATGTGATAAAGAGCTTTTGTCACCAGAATATTTAATTTTCTACCTTTGGGTGAGGTAGTAACCTGGCCAACTTGTTTATCTGTTTAACCCTATGAGTATGATCCTCCCATCTAATGTGGATTTTATACACACACACACACACACACACACACACACACACACACATATACACACACATATACACATATACATGTATATATATGTGTATATATATATATATATAATGTGTAGATATATATGATTATATATGTGTATGATATATAGATACAAATGACTATATATGATTATGTATTATAAGTAATCATATATAATCATATATATCTCATATATAGGCTAAGTATAGTATATAAGTAATCTATATAATCACATATAGCTATATATTATATATGTAATAAGTAATCATCAATATAATCAATCATATCTATATATAATCATATCCACATTATGCATATATAATTATATATATATATAATTTTATAAATTATATATATAATTATATATATAAAATTAATAAACTGAGTGGCTTAAAACAACAGAAATTTATTCTCTCACAATTCAGGAAGCCAGAAGTATGAAATCAAGGTATCAGCCAGGTTGGTTCCTTCTGGAGGAGATTCTGAGGGAAAAACCACTCCCCAGCCTCTCTCTGAACTTCTGCTGGGCCCTGGAAATCCTTGGCTTACAGCTGCGTCAAATTAACCTAGCTTCTGTCTACCATTTCTACATTCATTTCTATATTTCTTTGTATTTGTTATAGCAGCTTTCCACTTCCTGGTACCAAAATCTGTATTAATTTCTCAGGGCTATCATTGAAAATTACTATGAACCAGGTGGCTTAAAATAAAAGGAAATCATTCCTACACAAGGGAGACGTAGTCTGAAGACCAGTAGTCTGAAATTATGGTGTTGACAGTGTTGGTTTCTTCTAGAGGCTCAGAGGGAGAAACTGTCCCATGCCTCTCTCTCAGTTTGCAGTGGCTGCTGGCCATGCTTGGTGTTCTTTGGCTTGTACGTGGACCATTACAGTCTCTTTCTCCATCTTCACATCCCCTTCTTCTTTGTGTCTCCCTGTATCTTTCCCTCTTTTTATATGGATGTAAGGCTAACCCTGCACTCAGGTTGAGTTCATCTCAAGATCCTTAACTAATTATATCTGCGAAAAAAACCCTGTTTCCAAATAAAGAAATGTGTTGATACTATTGTTGGAAAGTAAAAAAGAAAAATTATTTCATTAGATTCCAGGAAGTTTCAGACGACACTTTTCTTTTTTACGGCAGGGACACTATTCAGCTCAATACAGCTTCCATCGTATAGCGGGGAAGAGAGGACACATGAGCGCCCGTGGAGGTAAGGATGCTGGTAGGAATTTCCATCATGATGTCTACATTTTTCACGTGTGTGTGTGTGTGTGTGTGAAATAGGTTCATTAGCTAAGTCTAAGAGGCATGTATATTTCAGTGTAGTTAACATAAGCCTTGAAGTGGTTGGTATGGGGAGTGAGTGAACTGACAAACTATATTAGAACTGAGGTCCGTGATCATAAATTTACTGTGGCACCCATTTGCTCCTAAGAACTTGAACTTCAGATTTCATGGCATGGCCTTCAAATGATCCTAGTACAAATTACATCTTCATATTTTCTGTTTGAACTTAAGTCCATAATACAGCCACATGGGTATTTCTGTTCCATAAAATTTCCTATCAAAATTCATACTTAGGTGCCCTTGGCCATTTTTTTTTCTGCTTGGGGTTTCCTTCTCTGCCTTCTCTCTTTACGACAGTGTATCCACGGAGATACTTCCCATGTGGTTATCTCAGATAGGCTTTTTTAAATTAGTTGCTCCAATTTCTAGGTTTCCACAGAATGGCCCCTTTATATTTATTCCATTCTTACAGTTGTCATCATTAGACATAATCTACATATCTGTCCTGCCAGCCAGACTGTAAGGTCTAGTAAGGGAAGGAATGGGTCATACAGGTTTGGATCTCTTTTGCATCTTGTGTATTACACAGAACAAGGTATCACTTGATGAATGCTTTAGAACTGAGGTAGTAACAGCTTGATATTATGTTTATGTTTTATAGTTCATATAGGAAGATAAACCTACTGACACAAAATTGTTATGTTGGTTTGTTTTTTCTAGTAAAGGAAATAAATTAATTACAAACTATATCTTCTCTCTTGCCAAGAGTTTCTTTGATCATATGGCTGGCCAGATTTAACAATGCAAACCAAGAGCCTTGAAACAGAGTGAAACAAACTAGCCTATATATGAATTTAATATGTAGTTTATTATTATAATCTTACCAAGTGATGTTACTTGCTAGCAATATGGTCTCTAAATTTTTGGCACCATTTATCATTATCAAGACATTGTTTATTGTAATTTTTTCTAAAGACCATCTTAATGAAGCGTTGCATTATTTTAACCTAAGGCTGTCTCCATACACTTGAAATCATTTACTGAAGGTCCACTTTGTACCCATCACTGTGCTCTTTACCAGGGAGAGTTCAGAGTGAATGCAGTGCATAGATCCTGGGACTTCCTGGTCTTAATTCCCCAGGATGACAGAGAACAATGCCTGAGAGTTGATGTATCTGCCAAATGATATATTCATCATGAAAGAATCTCTTTATAAGACTAAAACAATTTTCAATCATCTTAATCCATTAAGATGTGCCCCACATGTTATTCCTGTAAGGCATAATATAGTTTCTATTTATACTGACCTCACCCTCATTTGTTGTTGTTACATATGCCATCTCCAGATTGTTTTAGTTTTCTGGAGAACTAAATATATTGACAAAGACATCTGCATTTGCTTAACAATAGAAAAATATGTTCATTCGGAATTCACTAAACAAGGGAAAATGTTCAATTAAACAAAACTTGTAGAGAGTTAAGAAAAAAATCTAAGAAAACAATTTTTACTGTAGTCCATTTAAACCTTTAAAATCAATTTTAAACTATTTAAAAACCTAAAATTTATCTCATAAAATTAATGGAAAATTTAAAAATAGACTGTTATTTGGGAAATAAATGCTTTTAGTTATTAATGTCTAATGGCTAACTTAATTAGAACATGAAAATGCATTAAAAGCATTCTTTTGCACTTGAGTTATATGAAAAACAGTCCATTCGAATAATATTTAGCATTTTTTATGGTATTTCCTTAAAAATAAAGGCTATTTCGATCTCACAGTTCATTTGGTAACAATGTCCAGATAGGGCGAGGCAAGGTCCTGGTTGCAAGAATTCAATAGGGAAGTGCCCTGAGTCGCCCACGTCCAGAGAGCCTGCATTCTAGTGGCAGGAAATGGTATCATTTCGGTTTACATAAACGCTCTCAATAAAATAAACATGATTATGTGGGTGAGTGTAAGGAGAAGGCCTAATCTGATAGGGTGAACACTGAGTACTAAGCTAAGACCTGAAGTTGAAAAAGCCAGCCATGCAAGGAATCAGGGAGCTTCCAGTGGCTCCCTCCAGTCCACGTGTTGTAGTTTATTTTGTCAGATCCAGAAATGTCTATGCAACAATGTATTTATGTTTTTATTAGAAAGTAGAAACCACATTTTATACCTAGCAATACTTAGTATGAACAGTTTTTTTCCAAATGAATCATATGCTTAATAAGGTGAAAAATATGCATTTTAAAATGAAGAGTAATTTGCATTAAAATAAAATGAAGCTTGTAAAGTTCAATTGCCTGTAATCTCACTAAGCCATTCTAAAATGTACTTTTATTGAGTTTCAACGTGTTACAGCATGGCTGCGTGGAGAAGCACATTCTCAATGGGAGAAAAAAAAGTAAACCTTTAAATAAAAACATCCAGAAGGATGTTTTACTTAAATGTAATGACAATGCAAAGAAAGTCGAAGCTTGAATTTAGAAACGAATATTCATCAGAAATAGGTTTTTCCTTAATTATGCATTTTTCCATATCGTGCACTTTACTGCATTGGGCCTGCGCCATGATTTTCTCATTTCTACTATGTTATTCAATGTCCGTATCGCAACAGTTACTTTTTAAAATGAGGAAATTATGGTAGCGGTGGTGGGGTTTCTGAGAAAATATCTGCCCAATATCTCTGAGAGATTTCATAATGCACTTCTGCACAAGATGTTGAAATAAAGCCTGGGGAATGTTTGCACCTTTAGGCAGATAGAACTGACTAAATCACCGACGGTCATTGCGCTGGTGTCTTTTTTGAGGGTTATTTAAAAATTCTGACAATTATTATGGAAGCAGAGTAACTGTGGTTTTTGAGCACAGTTTTTCTGTTCCTTTTAGCACATGCATAGCGGGTACCTGCTACGTTCAAGGCACCTTTGTGCAACATTTCAAGTTGATACATGATGTGCTATATCACTTCATTCTCAGAACAAATGCGTAGTACACACTCACACTTCGTACTGTGTTGCTAAACCACTAGATCCTGCTCATCTCCCCGAGCCTGTATTTGTGCACCACCATTTTTTATACAAGGACTTAGAAAAAGCGCTCTTGGAATTCTCATTATTTCTTATATTGCTCAGAATGCTTTCTCCTTGATATGATTTGGATGCATTTTCTAACCTTTCAAATATATTTTCTCATCTTCATTATATGAATACTAATCTCTACCGTATAAATTTTATTAAAGTTTATGATAAAGAATACATAAAGTAATTTGTATAGAACAATTATTATAATGTCAGTCATTAAAAATAAGTAAAATAATGTATGCAAAATGATGATTATAATATAGCACATAGTAGTTTATAGCTTCCATTGTCTGATGATGACTTTGATGGCATTGAAAGCAACACAATGTGATGGCATCATAAACTCTTCCCACTTATTCAGTCTCTCAGGACACCATTTTAAAGGATTTTTATATTAGCCTGCTCCTCTGTTACCACAGTTAATTGCAGAGTACCACATAAAGTTTAGAAATAAATATTTAGCCATCCAGGTGCTTTTACCATCCTAACCTATACCCTATCACCTCAGAACATATCTTTTGAAAACAATTTCAATCTCACTTCCTAGAGGAAAAAGCCATTTAAAATCAGTGTAAACAATTCTGACTCAAATGCTTTTTCTCTGATGTTAGTCTTTGAAAGTGAAATGAATAACCATGAGAGCAGTTTGTGGTATATCTTCAAATGAACCCCAAATGAATGACAAAGATAGAGATTCAGGAACATTTTCAAAAGGTGAAAAAAAAATATTTATATTCAGGGACCATGTATATTAAAGCAATGCCAATCCAATCCAAATCTCAATAAAAAAAAAAAAAAACAGGTATTTAAAATACAAGATAGATAAAATTTTCTTCAGAACAGGACAGACTGTATCTGGCTGTTGACAGATGGGAGAAGATTGTTTGCAAAGAAAGCATGCCTTCGTAATCAATTGTGGGTACACTGTGGTTTAGAAGCACTGAAAGGCCAGTCCAGTGACCCAGAGATTTGCTGTCTACTATGATGGCCACTAAGTAGCCATATGTGACTACTTAGCACTTGGAATGGGCTAGTGAAAACTGACATGTGCTGTAAGTGTGGAAAACACAGGATCTCAAAGAATTTAATTATAAAAAAATATCTAATCTATATTTTGTATTGATTTCATGACGAAATAACATTTCAAATAGATTAAGTTAAAATATACTACTAAAATTAACACCACCTTTTTCTTTTTACTTTTAATCATGGATACTAGAAAATTTAAAATCGTGCCTGTGGCTTATGTTTCTGTTGGACCAGGCTGGTCTCTAGCCTGCGAATTGCCCTTGCTGCTAACAAGTCTTTGTTTTGGCCTCAGCCTCTGGTGCGCAGGTCTAGCTGATCCCTAAAACCCCTCACCTTCCCGAGGTTCCAGTGATTTCCCTGTAAGTCACACCCTGACAACTCAGGGGAGTACAGTCCTTTTTAGCCCACATTTTACACCACCGATCTGTTTTCTGGTTCTAGAACATTTGCCTCTAGGGGGACATTTTTGTAAAGACCTTTTCCAAACCGATATATTTTAAGAAAATATTTCTCTTATGGCACAAAACCCACGAGTGCAGATGAATTAAAAGGTATTGGCATGAATTCTGTATTTTGGATTCGTACCATGCCAGAGGTAAAACTTCTCAACCTTATTATTCGTGCCACAGGATTACTGTCCGATATCACTTGCAATGAGTCAAATACCAAAAGCTATTCTATTGAACTTGTCTTCTGCATTTGATGTCTGAGCCATTAATGAGAAAGATTAGTTTCTCTGAAGTCCACGGGAGAAATAAACCTCTGGTGTAATTGTCTTACGAACCTGAGGCCTTCTTGTAATTCCTGATAGATTTCCGGTAGCGAGGACTATAATTAAGACATTCATTGAATGTCTGGTGGTCTTTGTGCAGGGGGGGAAGAGGAACAGCAGATTATACATCCTCTGGCTATGAAATTCTGAGACACTTAAAAGACTTTTTAAGTGGGTAACAACAAGAAGAACATCGCATGGACTCAGAGCACGCCTGCAGAATGTGAATTCCACTGCCTATTCAACGTCATTATTTGAAGGGAAAAAGTCAAGAAGATAAAGTGAAACAATTAGATGAACTCAAGTATTTGGAAGAAAAATGTTTCCATTAACTTCTTTTGTAACCTTACTTCTTATTTCCTATTCATTCACGTTTTAGTAAAAAAAAAAAAAAAAAATGAGTGGATATACTCCCTCAAGCATCTCTTGCTCACTCAGGATGTCAGCACACCTAACCTGGATCGTAGGGATTAAACATGGCCTGCGCCGAGCGTATGTATGCTCCCTGCCTAGAGAAGGCCTTTATCAAGTTGCCAGGGACTAAACGAGGTTTTCCAGGAGGAAGCCAACTGAGACATCTGGGACACAGAGACAGAAGATGGACTCTCTGGGGTCACACGTGGCTGTCCAGTTCACTCTCCCCAGTCCCCCTAGGGCAGATGAGTCTTCTGGCCCCACCAGAATTTGGGGTGATGGAGCCTGCCACCTGTTCACGATGTATCACACCATTCATATTGTCTTTCCTTCCTTACCCAGTGTGCATTCTGTGCTGTGGGGAAGAATTCTGAGACAGGAGAGTGTGACGTGTTTAAGGGACAGCAAGGAGGCCACCATGGCTAAAGCTTTGTAAGAGGGAATCACGCCCTCGTTTTTGTGGCTTTTCTTTATCTCTGGTGCTCAGCTGACAAAACCCCAGTTCTGGCTAACTGAATCATTCCAGAGCCTCACCTGAGAAGTTAGACATGATCAGAGAGAGACACACACTCATTCACTCTCCAGCACAAACTCTTGTCACCTTAAATCCATGACCGTGAACTCAAGTGAGCCCTTGACGCCACCTGGCAATCCTATTACACTGTATTTCCCAGGCTTCATTGCCTTCTGACCCAGATGACGATTCCGGTGGTGTGCTGGCAAATGTTTGAGTGCCAGCTCTCCAGGGAATGAAGGCTCGGCTTGTAGTATTTGCTGATTTCTGTGATATAAATAGGCTAATGTCAAGCTACCCTTGTGACATCACTGACATCACTCCCCTCTCTCAAGCTCCAGGAAGCACTGAGGATAAGCCATGCTTTTTTTTCACCTCAAGCCTGCAGCAACACTCCCCCACACATCCCTACCCCACAACCTTCCTTCAGATGATGACATGCCTTCCTGATTCACTGAGAAAACAGAAGCAGTTCAGAGGAAACATCCATATCCTCACCCTACCAAACCTACCAACTTGCCTCCTGCATCTGCCTGGTATAGCCAGCTTCCCCGCTGTCAGAACTTGCCCTGGCCTTTGGGAGTACAGGTCTGTCGTTTAGGGCAGAGCCATGCTCATGTATCTGTCTGGCACTGGTCTGTAGGAAGGCTGCGTTTGAGGGTACACATGCTTCAGTTGGGTCCTTGAATAGTCACAGCATGTGAAAACAGCAAAGCTGCTCAGCAAGTTTTTTTTCTGTGAATTTTAAATTCTTAGAATTTTTGATTCTAATATAAATACTATTGAATTATAATAGTGGTAGAAACTGACCTTCCTGCCTCCAACCTTTGCACCTTTAATTTTATGGGTCTCCTAATTGGCAGCTTCTTTATAATATGGTTTTGGTAATGCTGGAAGGTTCCTTCTGTGTACCTAGCTCTGCTGCTACCCAAACATTTAATTTTCTATCAGAGAGTAATTTCTTTATTCCTTTTTTAATCCAGATTCACTATGCAAGGACCATTATGTGTAGCCTCATTGGACACTGGCACTTAAAGATGCCATTTAATCACTTTTTTGAGATAGAATGTGACTTTTGAGGATATTGGGAAGCATGGAGATGAGGTGGGGAATAACATGAGTGCAGAAAATAAAAGACAGGATATTAAAGGTAAACTTAGAGAACCTAGAGTAATATAGTAGTGCGCGCAAGGCTCTTCTCTAAATGTTCTACAAATATTAACAATTCAATCATAACAATCATCTGAGGTAGATGCTTTTATTATCAGTCCCATATTACAGATGAGAAAAATGAACCATAAGCAATTAAGGAGCTTACCCAGAGCTGCACAGCCGAGTGGGCTGGCATCCAGCCTGGGCTCACAGAGAAGCAACTGAGCGCAATGCTGAGGTTACCTCACTCCCTGCACATCCACTCAGTGTGATGGTCAGTCAGTCTGGGTTTCTAAGCAGTTTGTAAGGGAAGATGCAGAGGACTATTTAAAAGAGCCAGTAGCATCTGCATAATTTAGGAGAGAATTGAGAACGATACAACTGTCAGTGCCCTCTCCTGTCGTGATTATGCAAGGCAGAGAAACTCGATTGTATCCAGCCAGATCGCAAGCTCAAACTGGAGTGTGGCATTTTCATTAGTACTGGTGAAGGTGGAAAAGTACACATTAGATTTTTGTATAAGAAATTAATGACGCATTAAAAAAAAACGTAGCACATTTTAAAAACTGTATTCTAATTATACTTATGTTTTGACATTGTATATTTCTAGATCATGTACCAAATGATGGAGTCTATAGCCTTGAAATGTGCCAATGGCTAGGGAAGTCCCACCTGGACCTAATATTTCTTCTCAGATCATTTATAAAGTAATACGAACAGTGGCATTTAATATAAATAGACCGTTACATTTACTCTCATATATATCAACATATTTTATGATTAAAGTAATATAATTTATTATATGACAAACATGCAATTTCAGATCAATGAAGAAAGGGGAAATTATTTAATAAATGGAGAAAATTGGTTAGCCTAAAGTAATATGGGTAGGATCTCTGGCATTCCACACACCAAAAATATTTTATATTTAACCCCAGTTTTGCCATGGAACTTAGTCTATTAAAGTGGAGTTTGAACTGGGCCCCAGGATGCAACTCAGGGACATAGGTTAACCTGTCACATTCCTAGCGCAGTGCCACACAGCACGTGGCTCCTGATCTAGGTCTGATGCTCTAGGCTCCTTGGAGAAAATATAATGCAGTGTGAGCTGAAAAGGAGTAAGACCAAGGGCCACTGCACCTGGGCCCAGCAGTCTCAGTGAGCTGGCTGGATGAAGATGGTACAGAGGGAAGGGCGGGGGTTGGTCATCAGAGGCCGCCCTCCAGGGATGGGGCAGCAGCTGTCAAGCCACCAGCCCCTCAGGGGCACTGCCCAGTCCTAAACTGTCTCTGCTCATGACCATTGGTCTGGGATGGTGGCGAGTGGCCACTGCTGTTACACCAGAAATAAAACAGTGACGCTCAAAGTGATATACGGGTGGTCCTTGACTTACTGCGGGTCCACCTTACAGTTTTTCAACTTTCCAATGGTGTGAAAGTGATTAGCATTTAGTAGAAACTGTACTCTGAATTCTAAGTTTGATCTTTTCCTGGGCTGGTGGTGTGTGCCACAGTGCTCCCCCGTGATGCAGGACAGCGGCAGCGAGCAGCGGCCCCCTGTCCGCCCGCCAGCCCGCCCTGTCATCACAGGGTGACAAACCGATGCTCTACAGCGTGCTGGGCTGCCAGTGTTTTTGTTTTTGTTTTTGTTTTTTGATTTTTACTTTTTGTTTTGTTTTTGTTTTGGATAGCATGTTTCGTGTTTCTACATCACATCATGTTTACAGAACGCCCATCTGTGTCTCCTGCTTCAGGTGGGAAGACTAGGACGGCAGTGACTCTTGAGAAGAGACCCCGTGGCCCAAACTGTAGGCTCATGTGGGTGTTCTGAGCATGGTTAAGGGGGCAAGGTTAAGCCGTGGTGGCTGGTAGGTTAGGTGTATACAGTGCATTTTCGATTTAGAACATTTTCAACTTAGGATGGGTTCATCAGGACATCATTAAGCTGAGAACCATCTCCAGTAATGAACAGTTATTTGGGCCTAAATGGAGATGACTGTTGAAGGATCTGGGTCTGAGTGTGAGAAATTCTGACAGAGTTGGCAGACTACTTAGGAGGGAGATGTTTCATAGATTGTTGTTGTCAGGATTTCCCAAGAAAGTTCTGGATGCCCTCCTAATTTGGTCATTGTAATTTAGTAGTGAAAGAAATGTGATTTTGACCTGCAAGATTGCATAATGACTAAAGGAATTAAAGCATTAGAGACAAACTTAAATTCAAGTTCTATCTCATACTAGTCATGTGTCTCTTTCTACACTTTAGAAAACATTTGAAAATTTAGATCCCTATTTAACTGTTTCACATATTCTCCTGTTACAATAAGAACCATATCAAAAGTCAGTCATTTACTCTTTTCTCTTGCCATATGTTGGGAGAACGGAATTCTGATGTGTTTTTTAGGATGAAGGACTGCGTGACCCTGCAGATGTCAGAATAAGAAAGCAGACATTTAAGTGCCAACTGAGGGTTTGAGTCGAGAGTCGTCTTGTCCCACGTGGACACTCCCGTGGCCCTCGCCAGTCTTGTGGGATGATACTGCTTTGCTCTAAGCAGCTGTAGGCACCATGTATGCTAATGACGACAGAAGTCAGGACCCACTTGACTCTTGTGCCCTGTCCCCACCTGGCGAGCACCTTGGCCCCTCCCTATCTGCACCAGAAACACCTGGATCTTTCCCATAGCCTAGATTTTTGCCCTGGAACTCAACACCACTGACCCCTCCTTCCCTCAGTCTCCTGCCTCTCCTTGTGTCATAAAGACTCACTAAGCAGGGTGGCTGATAGTGGTTATATCGATTTTTTTTTTCATGGCAAACGTCATCATCATTTTGTTCAATGGCAAAATCAAACTTTGGTACATTTGGGTATAAAACTTGCTAACTACATTTTTCGGTCTCTGTTCATGATTACCTCATTATACTCGAATAATAACTTACATTTTCTTACTGAGTGTCACATATGATGTGAGTTTATACACGTGATGCCTTTCCAAATGGACAGCTCGTATGGTGGCTACTGCTGTTGCTCATTTTAAAAGTTAGGTCACTGAGGCTAAGAGTTTCAGTATCTTCCCCAAGATTTTATATATATATATATATATATATATATATATATATATATATATATATATACACACATACACATATATATATATGTATATATATACATATATATACATATATATATGTGTATGTATGTATATGTATCTCAGAGTGAGAATTCAAATCGGGGTAACTTTTACTTAAAAATGTCTTTTTCCACTTAATAAAATGTATTATTATTTCTTATTTTCCTCACTTAAGATTGTGATACATGTTGGATTTTTATATATATGTAAAAGCTTATAAAAGCTTTATTCAACTCTAAACCGGAATCAACATTCGTTTTTGTTTTACAATCAGAGAAAGTGCACTGAAATTATAACTAGATTTACTTGACCAAATAATTTTAATTGACTTTGTTGACTAAATGAAAAAAATAAGTAGTAAACAATCAAGTCTGGTTGTGAGAAAACTTGATTTTCTTTAAATTGATTAATAAATCCAAAGTCAGAGATCTATATATAAAAAGCTTTAGTTTAAGAGAATGTTTAACATTTGACCAGCATTAAATAATCTGAAAACATTTTTAAATATGATACTATGCTAAAAGCTCTTGTAATTGGTCCCATGTATATTAAAAGATTTTTCTCCTATATTAACAACTTATTCTAAATATTTGTGTATGAGTGACATGTGCCTTCCTCTGAAATATGTAGAGAAGTTTTCACTGTAAGTATCCTGAATAGATTTGTAAACAAATTGTTTCAAATATATTTGATATTTTATATTAACTATGTTAATTTTACAGTATATTCCAAATGAGAAATTTTAAAATCCTTGTGACCTTTATGGCTGCTGAGTGTAGCAAAATGAGTCCCACTGTATTTTAAATAAATGTTCAAAGGAATGGAACAAAGTTCTATTTGTCACAGTTGAAAATGCTCCAGTGTAATCTCTCTTGATTTATGGGCCCAAAATTCCCTGGAGATTTTGTAAATCAAAGTAGTGCTCAGAGTGTCCAAGTTTGCTTTCAGAATTTCTGTTTCAGATAAAGATTTGTAATGTCACCAGTTGTCAACTTTTATTTTGATCTATCACAGAAGATATTTTGACTTAGTATATGCCTTTCTATATGTGTCCGCTCTAGTAAATGGACAATTTATATAATCTGGGAAGCAAGGGTAAATTCCAGCATGAAAGAAAACATATTAAAAAATTATATACTAATACTCTGACAACAGGATTTTGGTCATGGAATGCCTACTTTTAAATTACCTTCAGATGCACCCACAATTTCATAATAAATCTCCAATATTCTTCTAAGTAGTATTTTAAGAGGTCATTGCCGCTTTTCCCATTGGAAGGGCACTACCCCTGCCGTGCTCCCCATCACGTCACTATAGCCCAGCTTCAATATTTTAAAGCAGAGATTAGTTGGAGCTTTTTGTTGTAGATGATGTTGTCATTTGCTTTTTCTGTTTTAGATTGCAGCATGTTTACAATTCACTTAGAATATTTATAAATTTATTAATCTTTTAGATACTAACGCCTGCTGAATATGACAGCATGCCGAGTGCAAAAGAAAATATGGGCTGTATTTGGAAAAATGAGAACGGTGCCATCTGCATGTGCAAGGACGAGCTCTATGCCAACAGCAGTGACTTGGGTGGCCTCTGTGAGACGGGTTATCTTCAAGGCAAGTAAAATCTGAGAGAGAGTTGGAAAGTGTGCAAATAATATGCCCATGCATGGTGTCTGGTCCCCAGGATAGGGATGGAATACTGAGGACAGAGACGAGATTGAACTTTATTATGACTTTCCCAAACCTACAGGTGAGACGTTCTACCATTCGTACCATATGTACTTCGGGCTATTTTTAAAAATTTCCTGAATTGTGTCAAAAAACAAACCTTGACCTCAGTTTTCCTCTCATAAGCACCAGTCCTTTCAAAACTATCTACAGTTATCTGTTGACTATGGAATGTCCGCTCCTTTCTTTCCTACCTCATGGGGCCACAGAAGAAGAGCTGAGGCCTCATTTAACAGACGTGACCCACCAGTGGTTCTCAGCAAAGGTTGGTGTTTCACTCCTTTGCCCAGAACGTCTGCCGTGCTGGGCCTGAAACCTCCACAGTGGTCACTCCTTGGACTCAAAGCTTTGAAAGACCACGTTCAGCTGTGAAGGGTATTACACTCGAAAGGGTGACATTCACAGCCACTCCAAGCCATGAACACTTTGTATGAAACTCGTCAGATAGGTTAGCTGGTGGCACCAGCATGGCTTTGGGTGAATGGCATGAGTGGAGTAATCCATGAGAAAGGAGACGACTCTGCAGCCTCCTGTCATTCTGACCTTCCACGTCCCTACTCATCTAAGCTTATTCAACCATTTCTAATTTTCTAGTTTCCTGACACACCCCCTTTTTATTATCTTTAAGCATTTTATTTTATTATTATTAGTTTCAAGAATATAGTACATTGTTTAGATATTTATATAGTTTATGAAATCTCCCCCAAAATACTCAACACCACCCTCAATCCCTCACTCTCTGGGCCTTCCATTTTATCCAAATTGGAAATTTCCAATGTATTTGAAACCCATGTAAGTAGATCATCCATGGAAGTGAGGGGTTTTTCTGTTTCCCTCTTTATGACCATTTTCTTCAAATTTCTTAGACAAATTAAATGCTTCAATGAAGTCAATGGCTGGTTTAAAATTAACTGCTAATATATATACAGAGAGAGACTACACAGAGTTATTTAGTAGTTCTTTGGGGTTTTGTCAGGCTCTACTTCATTGAATTATAGAATCTCAGGAGCTGGAAACAGCCTCAGAGATAATGTAGCACGACCTCCTCCTCAATGAAAGCCCCTTTCCTCCACGCCCCAGCTGATGGTCACTTAGCTTCTGCTTGAGCACTGCCCGTCACTGCAGTTCATTACTTTCTGAGACTATTTCATATTGAATATTAGAAATGTCTGTCTTATACTGATCTCAAACATGCTTCATGGTGATTGACTGTAATTGATAAAATTATTCTCCCAATTCTCTTCATTTCCCAAACTGACCCGATTTATCTGTCTGTCTTCTTAATATACTTATAGTCCTCAGGGTGCATTCTGCCACTGCAACAGTTTTTTCTCTATTCTTGGTGAGGATCGTAGAGAATGTACTAAGTTTAACACATGTGCATGAGGCATTGATGTACGGGGCGGCTCCTGGGGGCCTTTCCATGAGAACGGTCGCTGGACGCTCAGGGTCCTGCCAGTCTGGTGCCAGGCCTGCAAGACAATGCTAGCTGAGGTCCTCAGAGTGCACTTCCTGTCAGACTAGCCTTATGATTTTTATTCTTCTCCTCCTTCACTTTCTTATTTTTCTCCCTTGTGTGTGTGTGTTGGGAGTAGGGAACAAGGAGGAAAGTCTACTACATATAATAGTTAAATGATGTTAGTTACCAAATAGTATTAGCATAAGTTGTTATCTTCCTATATTAGTCTTCCTCATTTATATTTCTAATGGGAAGAAAGATAAAGAAGGACATGGAAATATCCTGCCACACTTCTGTTTATCATCATGCTTACTATATTTTTAATAGTTAGGGAAAGTGCTGAATCCTCAGAAAAAATTTTCTTTATGCTTATATAGTCATTTAAAGATTAATGAAACATCTAAAGTTTAGATAGTTGTCCATGCTAATGGTAGCTAAATATAGAATATGCCATAAGAACTCCAGAGACATCTGACCATTTTATCATGATTTCTTCATGATACACTTCTAACTATCCAACAACTATGCCTATGAATCTATGCAGGCCCTCATATTTTCTTAATACTTCCATGAATATTGTAATGTCCAATGAGCTCAGCTTCCCCAAATCCCATATACTGAGTAACTAATGATTTGCTAAGTTTTGTGTCAGGTACTATAAGTAAAACAATGAAAACACAGTCTTCAAAGAGCTGAAGTTCGGAGGGACGCGCTAACTAGGCAATCAAAAATTATGTAGTGTGGAAAGTGCTATGACGAATTAAGGCCAGGGCTATTGTGAAGAGACAAAGGACACTTAACTTTCTGTGTGTGTTTTTGACAGATGCTGAGTGATCTGGTACTGAGTGATCTAGTACTGAGTGACCTAGTACTGAGTGACCTAGTGTAGTGGTGCTAGGGAAAAGGTCTTACATCCTGAAAGGCGAGTGGGGTTTTCTCACTGCACTGTAACCAGTTACTAACATATCTGTTTTAATATGCTGTTGCTTGCAGATTAGTGGAAGTGGTAATTAGAGGTCCCCACCCCCAATTATGAGTACAATCTGTATATTATCTTTCCTCTCTGGAAGTCTTCAGGTTATGTTTGCAAACATTAAGCATTATATATGGCACTGGGAAAATAACCTTTAAGTCCCCGTCAAAAATCTGTTAATTCTGTTGTTCAATTCTACATTAAACCAGAATTATATATTAATTTTTCTAGTGTTCGATTCACATTTGGCTACCCTCCAGAGGTTTTTGTAAGTTATACTGAAGAACTGTTATCTGGCCCAACTTTTGCTAAAGTTCAGTTGTTTAATCTTTAAATGGTTTACGTGTTATCTTATGACCATGATGATTTTTCATTTTCTTGTTGATATTTATCTTTCTCAAATATTTTCAAAAGGTGATCACAATTTTAGATTTTACCCAAGTCTTACATGTTTAAGGATTCCATCGAATTTATTAAAAATCACTTATTCTTTTTAATTATTTTTGCTGTGTCTCTCTGAAATTTTCCACATGTTTTTCCATTCCCTGGTTTTGAGGTCCCCAATTGAATGTATTCCAGTTCATTTACATATACTGCATATTTTGCATATGTTTCCTGGCCTGTAGTTGCTGGATTTGGTTCTTTCGGGTCCTGTACTGCAGAAGGGGTCATTAGATAGCTTCCAGTCAACATCCACAGAGACTGGTGTTTCTAAGACGGAGGGTGCCGAGCAAACTGAATCCAGATTAAAGTCGTAGAACCAATTAATATCTAATGTAAGAAATCTTAAAAAATTAATTTATAGCCAACATCTAATTCATGCAAAATCAAATCATTATACAGAAATGTTTTGTATTGTATTCACTGGACCTCTCAAGCGAACCGTATTTGAAATCCAGCTCTTTCCCCAAATAGTTGTTGTGCTCATTTGACCAAATAAAAAGCATAAGTTAAGCTCAAAAGTCTTTATTTTCCTGCAGCATGATCTCTACTCAGGAATCACCCCCCGCCCCCCGCTTCAAACAAGAGATTTAAAATTTAAAACATATTTGCCAACATCTGAGATTCCCCAAGGCTCAGATTAATTACCAAACGCACCCACGAGCTCAGGGCCACCGTGCTGCGAGCACCACAGGCCGTATTTGTACAGAATTGGTATATTTCTGAACTTTGCGAACTCTGTGACTTTTTCATAGCATTCTGGCTACTTCATGGAAAGTCCAATTTGTAGTAATTAGGTGTAGTTTAGGTCGATAATCAAACTATAAAAAATTGTTGAGAACTATCAAGCAAATTTGACCAACATAATGTAATTGCATAATTAATTTATGACGTCCTTTAAAGAGACTTTAATTCCTAATTAGACTTGCTCATTCACTCAATCTTATAATAATTAACATCCACTAATTCTCAATATAATAAACATTTATTTCTCCCTGAGAGTTTAGAAATGTACCTGTCACTGAGGGCACAGTGATGGTAAGGATCTGGCTCCAATTCATGCAGCTCAGATTGGAGTGCAGCACAGAGGAAGTGTAAGGTGCTGGGAGAGAGGTTTCCACAAATTGCTAAGTGAGCACTGAAGAGGGATCACAGCATTTCAAACAGGCAGGAGACATCAGAAAACACTTAACAGAAGTCAGGATTGGAGCTGATAGAGAAGAATAATTGTATGACTCGAAGATTGGAAAAGGGAGTATGGGAAAAGGAGAGAGGAAGAGAGAAAAGAGGACGTCCACTTAGTGCATGCCCGGAGGTCTGAGCTGGAACAGTTAAAGTTGAGGGTTTATGCTGGAAAGTGCTGAGTTGAGCCTAGAAATAGGAAGCGTTCAGATAATTCAAGACTTTTAATTTTAGATTAAGAAGATAAAAAAATTTTTATTTGATGTACATCAGAATCAGTGACATATTTTTAAAGCGGAATTATCTCTTTAGTGGATAGTGTTCACGTCATCCCAAAGGACTACCTATCTTTTCTGTCTATTCTGCCTTCCTCCCTATTTACTCTGTTCACTCCCATCTATCCTCTCTTCCATCCATCCTACCCTCCTTCATCTGTTCCTTTCTGTACTCTTTCCTCCTACCCCTCTCTCTCTTCCCTTTTCCCACTCCTTCCTAATTTCCTGCTGCCTTAATGGATTAATTTATATTGCTTTAATTTTTCTATACATTTTGATATTTAAAATATTTTAGATAATTAACATTTTGTGAACATGCCTTTTGAATTTATTTGATAGTTTCAAGTATTTTTGAAACTATAAAGTTTAAAATAAAAACTAGTTATGTAGCTATTGTAAAATATAAATCCTGCTACCTATAACCAAAACAAAATGAAAAGTAATCCAAACTAATCATTTGAAAATATGGAAATAATAATGAAACATTCTTTTACTAAATTGTTATTTTTTTTCTTGACTTTAGGCAGATGATTAAAAAAAACTTCAACTAGAAATAGAATACATGACTCATTTTTCTAGCATACTTATTAAGTGCTTATTTTGGTGCTAAATATTTTGCTTTCTGAGTTCTTTGAGATTCAAACATTTAAACATACTGCTGATTTGCTAACTATTCTATAGATTTTTAAGAAATGTACTTGAAGAAATTATGTCTGTATTGCACAGAGTTTTCACAGACATTTGTATATTTTTGGATAGATCATTCCACTAAAGGGTTAAAGAGAAATGTTAGTGTAATTTGTTAGAATTGAATCTACATGGGTTTAAAGACTGTTCAGGTACTCAGTGAGGATTTGAAGGAAAGTTGAGAGAAAAAATTCAAGTTAGGAGAAGGTGAATATTATGTTAGGGGAACTAAGGTATTACTTTTGAAAGATTATGTGAATTTCAGTTATTATGAACTCACTCATTTAAGTCTGTCCTCTTATTCAACACGATGCCAGGTTTGATACAGAGAAATGCCATTGTGCGTGTATTATTCAGCAACCATTTACTTGTATGATACCTCCCCTCCAATTATTATTTCAGAGTCTTACAGCATATTCCTTGGCAAGTTTGAACCCAGATATTTTATTTCCAAAGCCTCTAATGAAGTTGCTCATCAATGTGACAATAGTGCCTGATAGGCACTGGATGATGTCTAAATATTGATCGTGATGTCTGTCACAGCTTTTGAAATACTTCTATTTAATTCAGTTTAAAGAAATAAGGAGTTAGATACTGGCACATGAAGGGAGTACATTTATTTTTCTAAACATAATTCAGCATATTTGTGGGTAATATTCAAAATGAGAGCTTAAGAAAATTACAGTCATATTAATGGTGTTGAATTATAAAGCCATTGCTATTATACCCATAATATATATGCATAAGAGCATTTGTATTTTTTTACAGTGGGTTTTTGTTGTAGTGAAGTCAGCGAGATGGCAGGAGTTTTCTAGTTTACCCTCCCCCTGCTCCACATAACATTCGATTTGATGACCACTCATGGATGAGAGTATGTTTGTGGGAGTCCAGGAGTTTAGTAGGGAAGTTATAGCACATTGTTGTAGCAAAAAAAGAAAACCAAGACAAAACACATTGAAGAGGGTAAGAAAACCAGTTTCACCTTCTCTGCATCAGCACTCCCCCGAGACGGTACAGTCAGCTCCAAGACAGACCCTCTTGGTCCACAACATCTCACAGAGAAAGTGAGAGCATAGTGACTGAGCACCAGGCTTCCTCAGATGTAGAGAACATTTAAACAGAATTAATACCACTCCTTAAACTCTTCCAATAAACTAAAGAGGAGAAATCACTTCCACACACATTTTATGAGGCCAGCATGGCCCTGATATCAAAACCAAATAAGGACACTATACTGAAAAGAAAAATTTACAAGCCGATATTCCTAATGACCACAAATACAAAAATTCTCAACAAAATACTAGAAAACCAAATTCAACAGCACATTAAAAGGATCATGCACCAGGATCAAGTGGGATTTATCCCTGGAATACAGGATGGTTCGACATGTGCAAATCAACAAATGTGATGCACCACCACATTAATAGAATAAAACATAAAAACCATTTGCTCACCTCAATAGATGCCAAAAAAGCACCTGACAAAATGTAACATTTTTTCATGATAAAAACTTGAAACAGATTAGGTATAAAAGGAATGTACCTGAACATAATAAAGGCCGTGCATGACAAACCTATAGCTTACATCATACTCAGTGGTGAAAAGCAGAAACATCTTCCTCTAAGATCAGGAACAAAATAAGGGTACTCACTCCGGCCACTCCTACTGAACCCGTACTGGAAGTCCTAGCCAGAGCAGTTGGGCAAGAAACAGAAATAAAAGGCATCTAAATCAGAAAGGGAGAAGTAAAATTGTCTCTGTTTGCAGATGACATGATCTTATACAGAGAGAATTTTAAAGATTCCATCCAAAATTGTTAGAAATAATAAATGAATTCAATAAAGCTGTATGAAGTAAGTCAACATACAGGATTTGTTGTATTTCTACACACTAACAACAAACTATCTGATAAAGAGTTAAACAGGCCTATTTACAATACCAGCAAAAAGAATATTATATTTAAGGATAACGTTAACCAAGAGGCTATAGGTCTGTACAATGAAAACTATGAAACATTGATGAGAAAAGTGTAGAAGACAAATGAAAATTTCTCATATTATCAGTCTGGAAGAATTAATATTGTTAAAATAGATTCGATGCAATCCCTATCAAATTCCAAGAAAGCTGTAAAAACTAATACATAGAAATCTTATTTAAAATAAAGTTGAAGGGAAAAGAGCAAAAAAATATAGCTGTATGATATCTATGTCAAAACCCCACAATTCTGAGTGTGGTTATAGGCATGTGAAGAAGACTAGCATTAAGTACATATGAAGCGTGTTAAATTTTTGGAAGCATACTTTCAAAAAAAACTAGGAGTTTGTGAATCAGACTTTAGGTGACACTTTGACCCCTATGTCCTTCCTACACATTCTTAAAAACATTCCTTTTTACTATTCAAGAAAGACTATCACAAATGCTTAGAGCAAATGTGGCTATTAGTGACTAAAAATTTTCAAAACAAAGTTATGAAATTGGATAATCAAATAATGAGGTGTAAAATGTAAAGATGTGAGATATAAGAATGAGACTAGGAATCTGTAGTATTGTCCTTATGCTCCAATATATAGCTCCATGTTCTTGGCCATGAAATCTTTGTGTTGTTACCTTGTTCTTTAATGGCAAACATGGAGTAACAATATATCAGTTAATGATTTCAGAATTTTGTTTTGAGAATATAATGGAAGGGAACAGTCTTTGAAAATGGTTCAGAGTGATATAGAACACTGAGTCACACAGGAAATCAGAGGTCTGTACTGTCTGTCAGGCTGATGGAAGATGGCGTCCTCCATCACCACCTGATCGCCAGAATGTGGTCAGCCGCTTAGGATGGCCGTCCTATAAGACATGTGCACCTGATTATTCTGTTTTACAATTAGATGCTGAGCATTTAAACAAAAAAACATATTTATCTTTTTGGACAGCTTCCACATGGAAAGGTTTTTAACATTTGAAGTAGACAGAAAAACAAGACCACTGTCTCTCTAGATTATATTAAATTTTAATATAAATTAAAGTCAAGTAAGTAAGAATAAAAGTGGAATTTTAAAATTTGGAGGTTCTTTTTTGAAGGTAAGAATCTAAGGGAAGCTGATAAGAAAATGTCATTTAAAATGAATTTACATTCTGGGCACAGAATATTGAATTTTTTAAGCCACAGACTGAGTGAAGCACAAGATATGGATGTGTATATTTTTCCTATGCCTCATAAATGCTCCCCAGGGCGCTCGCAAGGGCCGAGACCACTCTGAGCAGTGTCATGCCAATTAAAACTCTTCAGAGGGACGTGCCTTCGGCCTTTGTTCCATTCCTCTCAGTCACGTGAGACGCCTGAAAGGGTGGGTCACCTTCGGCTGTCCAGCAGCAGGGCCCATTCCTCAAGTTGGAGCTATTCAGAAGTTGTGCTGTCTTGACAAATTGAAAACAACTCCCTTTCTAAAAGACCTCTGTATTTCCTGCCCTATGCAGGTGCAAGCTGGCCTGGGTGTTCTGTTCATTTTCATCACGGCCCTCACCCTGAGACCCAGGGTGACCAGCGATGACAGTCTAGACGTCGTGGTAACTGTGGCTGGCGGAGGAAACTGTCAACGTCTGCAATGGCTCTTAGTGTGTCTGCTGGACGGTGACACACAGTCACTTCTGCCCTTCTCTCCTTGGCCAAAGCAATGCGTGCAGCCACATCTGAGGAGTAGAACACAAAAAGCATACGCCTCCTGAAGGTAGGAGACCCAGCGAGGCGTGTGTGTCCCACACATTTGGCTGTTGACAGTGCCGGTTCACTTACATTCCAAATGACTACTTCTGTAAACAGTATCGTCTTTTTACTGAAGCATCAACACCAAAGGCTGTTTTCCTCAAGTTGCAAACTTACTTTGCGTTTAGCAAGTTTTTAAGTTGAAAAAGAAAAAAATGCATCCCAACAATCTATAAACTAAATTATAATTTTGTTCATAAATAATTTATTTTGCTGCCATTCTTCATGCTCATAGCTATTTTATAGTCCACCTGGGATAGTTTAGGTGATTAGAAAACCCTACAAGTGGTTAAGGGGCTGTCTCGTCTCTGCCAGAAACTGGTGCCATTAAAATGGCTCCCCTATCAACCCTCATACTATCTTGGCAAGCACTGGCAGGCGGGCAGTGCCACGCGGGGATAGCTAAAATTATCATTAGAGAGCTGCCATATGAAAGATGAAAATAAGAAAGAGACTTGGGATGCCAGTGTGCGAGAATAAGTACAGGTTTTATTAAAGACCAACATTGGAAAATCAAAGACAACTATTATATATTTTTGTACGTTTGCTATTGAAATGTTCATTAATCTTGGATAATAAATATAGGTTGAACTTTGTATCAACGGAAAATGACTCCTTTAAATTTAATATTTTAAAAAGTTAATGATTTCAGTCTTGACTCTTACTTTAATGTTACAATCGCATGCTGCTTGCTTTGCAGTTATATTTTTTGGGGCATACTTTACACATCTTTAATCTTCCTACAAATTTTTATTATTATTTTTTGTAAATAGCATATATTTTTAACCTTATTTGAGGATGTAGGTCTTTTAGAAAGGGAATTTAAGCAGTGTGTATCTATTGATGTCAGCAAGATGGTCAAGTAAGACATCCCCTCCTCATATTCAATCCAGAGACAAAAGGGCCGTTGTGGGGATTTGGGACCCAAGTAGGAGCTTGTAAAACCCCAGTGCAGCCCATGCCTGAGGAGAGCCATTTTGAGAAGGCAGCTCACACCCAGGCAGCTGACTCGCTGAACACGGTCCAGGCTGCAGAGAAAGGTCTATACTCCGAGGACTGGGCTACAGCCCCTTTAGGCAGGATACAAAATCGACATACAAAAATTACTTGCATTTTTATATACTAACCATGAAAGAAATCAATCCTATTTTACAGTAGCATTAAAAGCAATAAGGTGCTTAGTTATGAATAAGTTTAATCAAAGAGGTCAAAAGATCTGTACCCTGCAAACTATAGGACTTCAATGATAGACATGGAAAAAGACAAGTAAATGGAAAGGTATTTTCTGTTCATGGATAGGAAGAATCAGTATTGTTCAAATGTCCATACTACTCAAGGAATCTATAGATTTAATGCAACCCCTGTCAAAATTCCAACAGCATTTTCTTTAATGCAAGTGATGTCGAGTAGCTTTTTATGCACTGGTAGGCCCTTCATCTTCTTTATGTGGTAATTCATTCTCCCATAAACTAGGCAAGGATTTTCACACCTTTGTGGTCTCATGATTCCAAGACAGCAAGGACAGACCCAGCCCACAAAGACTGTGACAGTGTGGGCTCTGCAGCCCACCCAGCATCACTTCTAACAGGTCAAAACGAGACACAAATGTAGCCTAGTTTCACGGGGTTGTGTGCAAGCCCCTGCTGATGTGAGCGGCTGCGGTGCATCAGGGAGGCCTTTTCAATCTACCACAGCTTGTAAGGCTTTTTGTTTGACAGTCTGTGGTGATATTTATGAAGTACATCAGCTTTGTAAAAAAATTTAGTTAAGATTTGCCTGGTCTTCTCTTGATCATTTAAATTCCATTATTTCCTTTTCTTTCTACCTTAAATAGCATACACCTTAGCTTTTTACTTCAACCTGAAAATATATTTGTTTTATTCATCTTTTCTTCCTTAAATTCTCTGTATAAGTTTTTTTTTTTCTGTGAATTAGTTTAAATGTTGGAACATGAGTTTTATTCTCATGTTATGTGATGTGCTATATCTCTGCTGCTCAGATTCTCTGGTATTTCTAATCTGTCATTGGATTGGGCAGAATTGCAGGATAAATGTCAATTTTGTTCTGAGATTCAGCCAACATTCTTGCTAGTAGAAAGTACAGGAAACTGTAGATAAGTGTATTCTCAGGCAGTATTATAGAATTTTGTTTTTATCAAGGAAGTAGTACAACTACACATTTTTGTTTGATGTGGACTGGCAGTTATTTATTTCCAGAAAAGACTCATACAGTTTTTAATACTATCCTCAATAGAAATATATGAATCTCTGAAAGTTAATTTCATTTAATTATATATCATTTCTCAACATTTTCTCCTACTAAAAGTTTTCAAAATATAAATATCCTTACTTAAAAAATAATTTATTTGGTTTCTTTAAAGTGATTTTACCAGAAATACCTCTTGAATATGTATTTGACTAATTTAAAATAGATCTTTTGAGGTTAAATATATATTTGCCCTTGTTTTGTGCTACATTTTAAATTTTGCCAAGAATTTTAAGCGAACTATTTTCTTAAGTATTTATAAGATATTTGGGTAACATGTTATTTTTATAAGAACTGTTTGCAAGAGTTTTTTTTTTTACCTTAATTTTCTTAAACCCATCTTTCTTAATTTATAAGCAGTGAGTACACTAGCCAATTGTGGTGCCAAAGCTGAATTTGTGAGCACATGAGGACAGAGTTGTCTCATTTGGCAGGAAAATTAACCACATAACAACTGTGCCATCGACACTGACAAAATACCAGGGCAAGAACAGCAGACTGGAGATCATAATCGATATTTTCTCTTAAATATTATTGGAAAAAAATTGCCTTGATTTTTTCCCTCAAAATGTAGCTGAATACATATACATATACATATATGTATACGTATACATATACATATACATATACATATGCATATGTATAGATATTAGTCAATATCAGCAACCTGGAAGTCTTGCTTACAATCACATGTCATGAAAGAGTGGCTAAAATAAAGCCAACACTTTATTTTTTGAGACTGTATTTGGAGTTGATTGACAGATTTCTGGATTTACTTTGCAGGAAGCACAGTGGAGTAATGGGACTTTATCGCCTTTGGAGAAGTTCAGAGCTAGTAGTGTGACTGCCTCAAACTGAGATCAAGTAAGTCACTCACTTTTCTTTCCTCTTGGACACTTGTGATGTATGAAAACCAAGCCTCTGGCCTTGGCCTTCTCCAGGAGAGAGGGCCATTAGAGAAAAAGGGACCTAGGTAGCCCAGACCTCCCAGCTTCAACAAGAGGGCTCCACATGTGGCATTACCTCCTCTCTGCCTCTGATCAGGTGCTTCGGGCACCATCATCGGCCACTACCGACCACCAGGCAGCACTGTAAGCTAAAGAGGCACTTGCCCATTTGACCACAGTTAATTCGTAAATTAATTAATCTGTCCAAGTAATTGATAGTCAACAGTATTTACACACCTCTATGATTCTGTTAGGCTCCCAACAGCTTTATTAAAATGTTGCTCTAATAAACTCTACCCTGACTAGCTTCAAAAAAACATACACAAAAGCTAACTCCATTATCAGCGAACTACAGGCTATTGCATAAGTCCCTTGAGCAGGTGACAATTTGATTTTTAAGTGGCTTACTGATACTTTGCATTGATGTAGCACCATTCAAACCAAATCTCAAAGTGCTCTATAAGACATTAATTAATGACAGATCATAATGTCCCATAGAGGACGGCACATTTTGCAGCTACCCTTTCAGAGAAAGAATTTCCAGAGGTTAAGAGGCTTGATAAAAGTTGCATTTCAAAAGCAGCTGTGAAGCTGTGAACCGAGTTCAGAATTTGAAACAATCAGTTTCTAGCTCTATCAGTGAGGACTCATTTCTTCCTACTGTGTGCTAATAACCAAAATCGTAGACATGTTGTTTTCGAGGTTTTTAAAGCAAAAGTAGCTTTAGAAAAGCTTTCTAAATAGGTTTGACACTGGCCAGAGATTTCTACCTGATGCAGAAATAGTTGAATTTTTACAGTAGGGGTGTTTACTATAAAAGACACCAATTATTTAAAAACAGTGCTTTGTTGAGAGAAGAAAAGGCAATTTGCACTGAATATCAATGTAAAAGTCCAAAACTAGCATTTAGGGATGCCTATTTGTAGCAGACCTTTACAGAGCATGCGCAGCATGACGGTCGCGACCACAGGCTCAGGAGCTAGACTCAAGCATGATTGAGAGGCTGCCGTTCATTTACTGGGAGACATGGAAAAATGACTGACTCCATTTGAGCTTTAGTCCTTTTATTTGCAAAACGGAGATAGGCTCTAACTCAGTTAAAACACGTGAACACAGACACGCGTGTGTGTTTGGGTATGGGAGTACGCCGGATTCTTATAACAGATGTATTCTAGTTTTCTGGATGGCGAATGTGGAAAAAATCACCGGTGTCTTTTACCTATCTAAATTTAATTTTTTAAGAATGTGAAATCCACGTAAATGGTAATAAAATTTACACAGAGTGTAAAATTGAAAAAGTACCTACCTCTTTTGCTTGTTCCCAAGCCACCTAGATAACTTTCTCCAGAAGGAACCTCAAAATTAAAGTATATTTACAAATTAGCTATAAATTTACAGACACATGATATTTTTGCATTCACTTCTGCAACAAAAATTGTTATATATTTAATACAGATTGTCCTACAGTTTGATTCTCAGTATTATGTATTAAAAATCACTTCATGTTAGTATGTTCAGAGCTATTCTTTTTAACAGCTGTATATTATTTCTTTTTAATGAATAATTCATTAACTAGATTTATATGGATGGGCCATAATTTCTTTCATAGTCCTTTCATATTGTGACTAGTTTGGAATGAATCCTTGTACATATTTCATGTACATATGCAAGTAGAAACAACATGAGATATGTGTGTGTGTGTGTGTGTGTGTGTATAACTAAGATAAGAAACTAGAAAAATCACCATGTCAAAGTGTCTATTTTTAATTTTAAGTTGTTTCTAAACTGTGTTATATAGAAGTTGTCAAATTTGACAGTTCTACCTATTTTTCCCTACCTCTGCCAAGACTATATACACTATCATTTTTTTGACTTTTGCTGATCTTATAAGTTTATATCTGTTTTATTAATTAGAATGCAAAATTTAAAAATTAAATTTGGATATGGGATAAACATGATCACCACCACCAACAACAAAATCTTTCGTTTAATGCTTAATTTTCACTGGTATTTTATGAATAATTCTAATACAATGTAAAGATACCACTTGCTAAATATCATTGCATGAATTTAAAGTGATGTTCATTTATAGGTAAATATAATTCTCAATTTTCATTTTAAAACATCAACTTCTAATTCATGTTTTTTATGAAGTTTTAAGTGATGTTTATATAAAATCATATTGTCTAATCATCCCTCAGCTATTAAAATATTCCTAATATTATCTAGAGAAGGTTAAACACTAGCCTAAAATATATTATCAGGATTGGTATTTGAGATATTTGATGCAAAGTTTCAAATACTTTATCTGATGAAGTTTTCCAGGAATGAAAATTTGAGGCTCAAGGGTTGTATGTTCATTTGTATTTGTCTTATTTGTTGAAAAGCAAGTTATTTTTTACTTATTTGTTGAAAAGCATGTTATTTTTTACTTTATCACAAATACAATTGGTGTAGTATGTGTGTGTTTGTGTAGCAAGCCCTGTTTTCATTATATTCTTGGTTTCCTAATTGAAATAATAGTGGAGGTTTCACTAATATCACCTACGTTTTCAAGAGACAGAATTTAAGTTTAAAGTTGTTATTCTAACAGATTGGAGTTGACATTTGTGAAATTGATGCTTATTTTACATGTATGAGATAAAAGTTTTAAGCAATTATTACTATAATTCTTCGACCTCAATTATGCTGATAGTTAAACACAATATTCATTACAGCCTCGACAAGTTCTATAATTGAATCACTCCCGTACTTCTCCCCCCCCCCCTTTTTTTTAATGGAGTTTGCTCAAATTTTTTCTGTGTTGGCATCTCTATTGATAAAAGAAGCTTAATATGAATGGAGGGTAGGGTGGGGCATGTGTGGAAGGAAGGGTCACAGTGGCCAACACAAACATGAGGCTCTTCTAATTCATTTAAATCTGGTATTATGATCCACATATCTCCTTATTTTAAATGTGTCTCTATTCACATCACTGCATAAAACTGATGCTCCATTATCATGTGCCATGTCGTTGGGTGACTTCTCGTATCCTTGCCTCATATAAGCCCTGGACACTATTTGAGAAGGGCGAGGTACATACCCCATAGTGTGTTAGGTGAGTTAAATGGACAATTCTTTGGTTGTTTCATCAATCTAGTTCTTCCTCCCTCCTCTCTCTCTCCCATCTACCCACACACGCCTCTTCCTTCAAAGTGCTCTGACTCTCTGTGCAGCAGAAGAGGATTGTCTCTTTACTCATCCTCAGCTCTTACATTAATAGGACCAAATTTTTAATTTTCAGTTCTTTTAGGAGTCATTCTAAGAGAAAGGAGAACATAGATGTTGATCAAAATGATCTACTTAGTCGTATGGAATGAGGGAATTTTCCCTTCTGTTTGGGGGAAGAATCTAATTCTTCACATGATATCCCACTGATTCAGTTGTCTCAAAGTGTGGTGTCCAGACCAGTATCATCATCATCACCTCAGAACTTGTTAGAAATATAAACTCTTAAGCCCCAGCCCAGAGCTAGTGGACCCCCGGACTCTCGCTTTCACAAGTCTTCCGGGTGGTGCTGAGCGCCTGCTCAATCTTCTGAACCTAGTGACTTCTGGTTGGCAGAATAAAGGACTCTGGAGGCATTATTCTAAGATTTCTACTAGTTTTCTCAATAACACACACACACACACACAAATTAGCAAGAGCTTAGTAAAAATGCATGGCTGATCATAGAAGGAAACCAAATTTTGCCAGTTCAGGTCAGATTCTTGTATTTTGTTCCATAAAATACCGAGTAGTGATTCTACTCATCCCTGAAGAAGACTAAATGTACTATGTTGCCATATTAATTAGTCTGATGGCCACAACATATATTAAAGAACACAAACCAATATTCAAATAATGTTTGCTTCTACAAAGTTATCTGTTGATTCTAATGTAGAAAAGTTTGAGAGGAGATAAGAATGGCAGAAATCTTTCTAATTCTTAGGTAATTGTGGCTAGAGGGGGAAACGGATATAAGCCTTTCCAGATTGTGTTGAAATATGGACACAATTTCTTTTTTTCCTCCAGTAAATTTCCGTAGTCATTTCTCTAAATTCCCTTTCCATCATGGAACACTCTTTGATTTGCAGGCATGTATTATGCATAGCCAAGAATAGAGGCTTTCAGAAATTGTTGATTCTAACAAACTTCAAAGTTCTGAACATATGGCTGCTGTTGATTGAATTTATCTAGCACAACAAGAAACTAAGGTTTCCTTCAGCAAGGAACACTATGAAGTATCACTTTATGGAAAGCCGCTAGCTAGGACCAGAGTATGAAGTAACATGAGAAATGCAAATAGCAGCAATATAATTAAACTGTCAAATGTGATAGAGAAATTTATGTGAAAATGCATGTAGCCCTGCTATTCTTTACATCTTTACCCCCTTTTTAAAGGCAACATCAAAACCGTTACTTCTGAGCATATTAATAACCTGTCAAGAAAAAGGACTAGAGACTACATGGCTCTTCACCCCTGAGGGAAATGTTAGTTTCAAAGCACCATGATGCCAGTGCCGCCTCTTCTCTGCTTTGTGCAATGGGTCATTATGCTGATAAGTTTTACTGGTGTTAAAAATATAATTATCTAAAAGCCACTGGCATTAAAAACACCAGTGCATTTTTCTAATATGATCATAGATACAGGATTATCTTTAATATGGGAGACATAAGTCCTCAATACATTGATTGCTTTTTATGTGAAGAAAGAGCTAAATAACGACAAAAAAATGTTTAGGAGGAGGTGCGATATGGCTGTTGGGAGATAGTGTTAAAAGAGATTCTTGCAGAGTAATGTCGCTGTTTCTGCTAACGCTGCACAAAACTTGGAACACACCTAAACTTTCATGGTCATACACATGCACACACACACACAAAACGTTTCCTCTAGTTTGTTTTCATTTTGTTTTCTATATACACTGAGATTATTTTATGTGTGACATGGCAAAATATCTCTGTAGACAAACAAAATTACAATAAAAAAGTTATATGATGCAAAACTGAAATAATATGACAGCAAACGTGAATGTTCTAAAATGAAGGACTTATTTCTCATTAGTGAGAGTTAATTATTGTTTGTCCAAGGAAAGAGAAAAGACTCAAAGATGACGGGCAATCTGAATAACAATAAATGTAGGAGAGAAAAAAGGGAAGTATATTTTATTTATTTTAAAATATTATTTATTTTAAAATATTTTATTTATTTTAAAATGGGAAATTATTTTATAGACCCAAGAGAAAATTTCATTTTAGCAAACTCTGAACTGTTTTAATGGAATTAAGGCAAAATCTTTAGTTTCAATCTGTTCACTAATCAAAAATTCTAAATACTACCTTTTTTTACTAGGTCATTGTGAAGAGTAGTAAAATGTTGTATGTATAACATATGTAATACGATTTCACATGATATATGAAAGTGCACATATAAAGTGCTGTTATCTCCAAGCTTTATAAAAAAACATTTATCAGTATTTCTAGGTATACAAATTGCCCCTAATCCAACAGTATCACAAGTGCCTCGTAGGTCGGCTTGTTTTAGTTCTGTGTCTGTACAAGTGAGAGGCATTTGCCCAGATCACATACATTGACTGATTCTATTTAGGTGATCACTGGTGCTGTAGGTTCCAAAAGTAATAATACATGTTAATTTTTTATAATAAAAGATGTTACAAAAAAAGTTGAAGGAAGGAAAACAGAAAAGCAGAAAGAAAGATTTCATTACTTCGTGATGAGAACACAAACAAAAACAAAACACATGGATAATCTATAGAAGTGGGACTACATCGCTTACCCACGGCCAGGAGTCACTTTTAATTCCCTCCAACTCCCTCCACTCCATAATCATCCTGCCTTAAAAGCCATCCCCCTAACAGAGGCTTGTTCAGAAGTGATTTTGTGAAAGGAATTTCTTGTGTCTCCAACTGGGAGGTCTTTTCTTCCTCCCAGGAAAGTTGTCACCAATTATCTTTCTCTTTCTTAAAAATTATATTTTAAAATAATAGTTGATGTACAATATATATTAGCTTCAAGTCTAGACATAGTGATGTGAGATATACGTATCTTACAAAGTATTCACCATAAGTCTAGCAACCACCAGTCAGTGCAGAAAGTTATCACAATATCGACTCTCTTCCTTGTGCTGAACATTGCGCCCCCGTGACTTATTTCACGATGGGAGGTCTGCTCAATCCCCTTCACATTTTAGGCCCATTTCCCCACTTCCCTTCCCTCTGACAGAAAACCAAAACAGACTCACTGAGACTACAGAGAACAAACTGATGGTTCTTGACTGTCTCTTATTTCTCTCAGAAGAGTAGTCACTGGACCTGGCTTATTATAAAGGAAAGAATAAGAATCTTTCTGGTGTACTTTCCCAGATTTTTCACCAATTTCATGTTGACTTTATTCTAAGCAACACATGTTGCCTGGGAATCAGGATAAGGGTCTGGGATCTGAATGGGTGACTTCAGCCCCTGAGTAAATTCGTGTCCTGCCAATTCACTTGCATGGCTTACCAATGAACCTCTCCCCCTTTCTACATGAAAGAGTGAGGCCACTGGGGGCCTTGAATAAAGTGTATGTGGCCACACGCATACACACTCACTGCACAGCTACCACACAGAAAGAGAGGTTGTGTTAATTTAGCCATCCAAATAAGTTTTTGTAATATATAAAGTATATAACTTTATATAATATGTAAAATATAACATATGTTTTTATAATAATTTCATGATATGTGTTGTGATTCTGTGGCTCAGCACTTTAGATTAAGAGCAGAGTTACTTTGGGGGCTTATATAGTATTTTGGATTCTCACCACTTGTTATATGCATATTTTATTTTTTATTTTTTATTTCTATTTTTTTAGGTGAGGCAACCCTTGGTTGACCTCACATATTGCAAGGACCTTGTCAGCTTACAGTCTCTTATTTTTCATTTTTTACACTTACAGTACCTGGTCTTCCATCCAGTTACTGACCAGGGCCGACCCTTCTTAGCTTCTGAGATCAGATGGGATCAGGCTTGTCCAGAGTAGACTGTAGTATGGCTGTAGACTATACAGATATTTTCAATGTCAATAGGGCAGAGACAGACAGATACTTTCTTAAATACTAATCTGAAGTGGTCAGTTAATTTAGGTTTGTATATTCTGAAAACTCTCTTTAGAAACTAAAAGTTTAATATAATTATAAAACATATTACTTTTAGAGTGATATAAAACTTATAAATCCAGGTAATAAGCCTCCAATAATTAATGGGTTTTCTAGAGGTTTTTCAAAATATATGTTGGTGATAATATCTCATCTCCCAGTTATACTTATTATGATCCCCAAACTAGTAACATTCTTGAAATGAAATTCACAAAAAGTAACAGATTCTTAGAACTTTTGGACAGTATATTCGACATGTTAGTGAGAAAATGCTAAGTTGACTTACAAAAAGTCAATTCAATTTCTGTGCTTTCTCTTCATTTTGTCTTCTGAGTCAAAATCAGTTAAGATCACCATGTTCATCTACTTCAAATCTGAGATACTGACCAGCAAATAGACCAGTCCTTAGCCTCGTGGAACTGGCTTTACTATTGGTGTCACTGGCACTCCCAGCGCTTCCTGGTGATTTCTACGATAGGTTGTGATATGTGTTCAACTCGACGCACACTTACTCCATCCCTCCAACAAACAGTACCTCGGTGGATTGCGTGAGGATGCACAGTCAGTGTCAGAGAGCAGGGCAAACGAAAGGGTGACCGAGGGAACTACAGGAGTGGGTCAGAGCCACACAGCACCCTCACTGCAGCAGACAGGATCATGGCACTCCTTGTCTGGGGTTCATACAGTTTTCAGAGCAGCAGTCTTTTGTTCTCAGCTCCACAGTTCTCCAGGCCTGTGACCTGCTCATCAAGATGAGAAGTACAACCTTTTTGCTCTTTCTGAAGATGTGAGAATCTTTTGAAGCTGAGTTAGCTTGTAGTTGGTGCAAATGGAAAGAAGAGAAATGAAGGCTTTTAGTCACACTAGTTGCAAAATCTTACATAAAGAGTTAGGGGACTGATTTACGAGTTTATGGGATTTTGTCAAAATGACCACAGTGAGTTTGAGGAAGGACAGTATTAACCCATTAGGAAAATCGCATAATGCTATAAAGAGCTTTTACGTAATGAGAGATGGCTTTTCACCCCACTTGTGTTTCTTTTCTGGAAGACCAATTTGATATTGGCATTTAAAACAAACGATTTGCAGAGTAATCTACCTACATGGAGATAACACTTGCAGATAACAGTAACAACAAAATGTAACTTCCAGGCTTTGCTGGGTTCCTGTTTTCATGTGCTTTGTTCCAGCCTCTCCAAATCACAGTCCACACTCACACCAAATTCAAATTGCAAAAGCAGTGGATGTCGCCTCTTCTTCACTTCTCAGCATCATGTCTATTGTGCATTAATCATTAGTGTGCTTTTCGTGGATATATTGGAATTTTATATTTTAGATTGCAGATTTGATGAATCATTCATCTTCATTTGTATAATCTGGTACTTTTAGGGAAAAGTAGCTAACTATAAGAAAGGCACAAATCTAAATTTCAAGAGTAATAAATTTTGATGTATTTTAAATTTACATTTGTTCTAAATAAGTATTTTGGATGTACTATTTTTTTCCACAAATATTCTTCCAGGTAAAAGACTCTTTCTGTTACTGATTACTTGGTAACTATTTACCGTTGCTGTGGCCTTGGTATAGTCTTGTGTCCCTCTGTGGACACGGGGCGGGAAATGCACTTGACCCGAGTCACTGTGAGGACTGGCAAACAAATTCATGTAAAGTGCATTTTCTAAACATAGGCTTTTGAGAATTTAGCCTTTACTAGTATTTTCATTGCATTTTACACTTTTCTAAGTTCGTTTGCATGTATTTTTGACCTTAATAGCTTTATGAAGTAGACAAGATTGAATATACTGATCCTAATTTGAAAGTGTAAGAAATGTTTCTTTATTTCTAGAGGGTATGAGTAATCTTATCAAAATAGATTCAGTGAAACGAGAGTCACAGCTACATCACATGATTTTCCAGGTTCCAAAATGAGTGACAGACCTATAGGGCAAAGCCTCGTCAGATGCCTCGAGTTTCAGTTTAACTTTGACTTTCTCACGTCCTTTCTAGAGAAATGACTCTCAAAGGATGGAACAGTGTTTTATCCTAAAACCATTAGAAAAGTTGTATAACCGTAAGTGAATTTTGATAAAAATTCTTGACAAAAAAATTCTTATTTTCATTCTTTGACCCACTACTTGAAAATACTTTTGGACCAAATCTCCTTAATTGAGCATTAATGATTATCTTTTAGATGAAGTGAAAAATTAGTCATGGCCATATTCCCAAATTACTTGTAAACACTTTTTTATCCCCCTCAAAAATTTTTACTGATGAAGGAACTCAGTCGGTTCGGCCCAGTTCAGACAATAATTTCCAGTGGCGGATCATCCCTGAGAATGGCTCCTGTGGCCTCAGGGAGCCTACGACCTCACGGGCAAGAGGGGTGCAAACATTGTCCACAAGGACAAACCTAACCAAGGCCAGACACACAGATTCTTTCAAGTGTCTTTCTGATGGCAGGGAAAAGGTTTTGCTCCAGTCTCTGAAAGTCCCCTCGACGTCACACAGAAGCTCTGCAGATGTCTAAATAGAAGAACTAGATCAGCAGACAGTCAGATATACGTGTTACCCATTTTTGCTACCTACGCTTCTGTGTAGCAGCCATATTGGCCCCTGGGGCATATATAACTAGAAATGGCAAAGATACAGACAAAACTGGGTAGAGCCCCAGTTTAAATGGACATCTAAATGAGGCAGGATTTTCCCCAAATGTAAAGATGCCGAGTATATGACTGACGTTTCATGAAAAGGTAGACTATGAAGTGCTTTAATAGTATTCTAAAGAGATTTCCAGAACTGAGTGTCTAAACAAACAGGACACATGATGTTTAAATAGAAAATACTTCATTCATTTTCTTTCAAGCCATTTTAATCCATCCCGAGGCTAATTCTTTTTCTGCCTTAGACAGACAATGCTTTCGTGTGTGAGGGGAGGGTGATAACTCACAGATAATCAACAATTCTCTGATTGCTATAGTTCTGTTTAAAAAATCCGATTTAGTAATTATCACATATATTCCATATAAGAATAAACCCTTTTTCACTCCTGTCACTGTTAACAGGCTCCTCCTCCAGCTCTTGTGGACTGGAAGGCTACACACAAAGGAGAGCAGGGTGGGCTTCCTCTCTAGCCCCACACTGTCCTGCCCTGTCCCACTGCATTAGACTCCCTGAGACCCTGCCAGCTTCCAATGAGGGGAAGGGAAGGGACAGAAGAGGCAAGGAACGGTCTCTGTGAATTCGAATCAGTCTTTTCTTGGTTAGTTTTCTCTGACTATGACAAGTATTAATTCTTTTCTTTTGCCTCGTTCCCCTCCAAAATAATAATAATAAAAATACCTTTGCTAGCGATATCATATCAGTAGTTTCTTCTCTGTCTGGTCTCTTAAGACATGTCCCTCAGCCTTGTGTCATCTGGTAGGATGCCTCTAGCTTCCCTCTTGTGAGCTGTGTTCTCCGCTCAAGCCAGCTCTCTTGAGTGTGATGTGGGATAACATCAGGCTACTTTGCTCTAGTGGTCCTCACTTGTGTCCTACATGCACTTTCTGCTCCTACAGATTCTGGAGGAATTAAAGCTGTCCCTCTCCATCACACACACCAGGAAAGAAGCTGGCTGGTGGCAACCAGTCAACTCTTTAGCAAAGTCTCTGTTATAAGTCTTTTCCTCTATTTGATCTCTGCAGTGTTAAGTAAATAGCAGCAAAGTTCATTTGTCACGCATACTTTTGGAGGGACTGAAGCCTTGCGTATTAGGAAAGAAAAAAGAAGTGCTTTCTAGTGTGACATTTTCATTATTAGGTTTATCTGAAAAACAAAACTCTCACTCTAGCAGACAGCCAGGACTTTTATGGTTCCCTTCACAATTTTATAATCCCTCATGCTACAGGGCTTCGATTCCAAAGAATAAAATGCGCCAACTGCTTTTCATGGAGTGTCCCCAGTAGCACTGTCTGTCTCATTCATGTCACCGCTCACAGGAGAAAGCTTCTGTCAGTGAGACCTGGCACCTCGACTGCTCCAAACGTGAGCCACTCTGCCACAGGCAGGTCCAGCAAGGCTCCGGCCGGCTGCATGTAGACACACAGAGCATCGGGGCAGGAATGGTTAGTCAACAGGTGTCGTTCAAGTTAATCCTGGAAATTAGAATGAGCCTTAAATTTTGCCATCAAAAATTCTCTCTACGTAAAAGCACAAATTTCAAGAGTTCTTGGTCTTTTTGAGTTAAAAATTTAATAATATGTTAATGATTTTGGCTTTTTCTGCCCCAGTGAACACCGATGAAGGTGGATAATGAGTCTGAGGGAGGATGCACAGCGTGACCGGGACGGGCTGTGGAAGTCTGCAGGCTGGTAGGTCTGTGATTATATTTTGTCTAGCCACACACAAACCAGGCAACACACCTAAGTGATCTGAGCCTTATCTATCTTGTAAGTAGAAAAAGGCTAATTTACTAGGTTGTGGTGAAAATGAATTAGGAGAAGTGCAAGGTTCTTGGAATATGGTAAGCATTTAATAAGTAGCAGCTATAATCATCATCATCATCATCATTACTTTAAAGGTTCACCAAGAATAAGATTCTGCATTATGTGTTCTATGTATCTAAGTGTGTATGTATCTTTCGTCTCCAATATTGCAGATAATAATTGGTATTCGATTCTAAAGGTATAAATATTTAGAGAAAGAGGTCAAACAGTAGTTGTCTGGAAAACTGCATTTGCATTTGTGTGATCTCAGTAAGAATAAGAAATGCTTAAAGAACATTGAACAATAATTTATATAATTATGATTTTTTTTGGAAAAGAACAATGGTATTAGGAGGTATAAAGTCTTGTAAGCTGTATATTTAGCAAACCGTGACATTTCAAAGTTTTTGAAAATCTCTCCCTGAATTAGTGTCAATTTCTATGTCAAGGGACCTCACTCCTCTTTTTTCATGTACTGTAGAGGTTTAGTGACCAGAAATAACCGGTCACTAATCACATTTCTGCTCTGTTGATTTCCAGTCCCCAGAACAGCAGCTTCAGTAAAATGCAGACAAATCTAAGATTTTACTGAAATTTAATCTGATTCTAATTATACTTCATAGAGCATTCTTCCCATGGTACAAAGGTTTTTTGAGTGTGAGTGATATATGTTTAAGACGAGTTTATTAATAGACTTTTAAAATAATAGTTGTAGTCTTAGACACTGAAAACAAAAATCATGGTATATTTCTGAAGTATCATGCCTTTGTGGATATTGGCCTGTTTAACCAGAGTTCGTAATCACAATCAATGATAATATTTTGGGGAAACAGAATTAATTTTCTGAAAGCTTGATAGTAATGGATCTAATAGGAGAACAAAAGCAAAAATTAACGAATCAGCCCTAGACATGAAGAATTTGTACTTAACCTTAGCGGAACTGGTTGGGAAATAATTCCATGCAGAAGAAACTTGTTTAACACTTGGCTCTATTTATCTTTCGATCATAGAAATATTAAGTAGATTTGCTCGCTTTGACATATTTCTTCCATCTGGGAAGAGACACATAGGCATGCTGTGATTACACCAAGAACATATAGGTTCAGCTGTCCAGTTTATTTTAGGTAATGCTTTCATTGCAGATTATTTGCCCAAAGGGTAAGACACAGGCAGTTGTAAGTTTAGAACTTGAACGATTTTCTGCAGATGTGTTCACACAGTCTAGTTGGGATGATGCACAGAGCGTTAACCCTGTGGATCTAATAGCCAACAGTCAGTGATGGGTTCTGTTCTCAGAGTGACTCTTCTGACCAACAAGATAAAGAGACTAGGTTTTGGACGAGCTGTTTAGACAAATGTTTGTTTTATGGGTGTAAATCTGTGTCAAAACTGGTCAAATAATCTATTTTGAATATGTGCAGTTTAGTGTACTTCAGTTATACTTCAATAAGTTAAGGGGAAAAAAATCACCAGGCATGAGATAAAAAACCATTGCAGGCTGCATGAAATGAGCAGGAAGCTACCCCCGCTGCCCCAACGCAGGATGAGAGGTAAGTGAGTGTCAGGTTGCAAGAGGGGAGAACAAACTTTGATGGGAGCTTTTGAAAAAGCAAGTAGGAAATGGAGGGAGTTTAAGTTCCTGGGATTTTGCTGTTTGGCTAGAGGTTGATGGCAGAAGCCTTGGAGACGTGCCCAGCAACCCTGATGTGGGGCAAAGGGCAAACGAGATGGAAGAGCGATGCTTCTGAGCAGCTCCTCTTGGGCCTGAGATGGTGTGGATTTGGCACGAAGGTGTCCGTGTGCCTGGGTGGTGGGGAGGCTGCACAGGCAACGAGAAGGCCAAGTCATCAGATGTGTGATATTTACGAGCAAGCACAACTCAAACATCAAAGTGGCACTTATTTTGAGGGGTGTGAGACATCTAAAGCTGTGACTACAGAAATGATTGCCAGCCATCAGAGCCAGCACCAGATACCATGAGAATGGAATACAGTGTTATGATCCTTAAATTAAGCAATGTTAAATTGGCTCTTTATCAAAGAAACAGCAAACAAAAAACAAATTTTCTCTACTGACCTGAATTTTATATAGAGAAATGAAGACAAAAGCATTCCTGAATTCTGTGGATAATCTTAAGTGTGAAAATTCACGCTTACTACCAATAGTTTGATCTGAGAAAGATTTCGAGAATAGAGGAGAAAAGACAAACAAACAATAAAGCAAAATAAAACAAATGAGCAAAAAGAAAAAATCTCTATTGGTATAGATACTAAAACAGTAATTTTGTTAGCTGCATCTGTATTAAGCTACTTATCTTACCACTGTTACAGCTCATAGCAGTATTCCATCTTTACTTGCTATATTTATAGTTTCAGTTATGTGAAATTATTTGAAAACAAATCTTATACCTTCATTTGTTCGCAATAAGGAAGTGAAATGAGAGAATAATGGATATTTCTTTGTTTTACAAAAACTACCAGTGATAAAATTAGGAGAGGTATGAGCAAATACAGTGAAGAGATCTAGTTGAGAAATGTATTATCCGGATCTTAAAATTTAATTGGGTTTATGCTAAATATCTTGAAAGTAATATTTTGATAATCTTGTTTTTAATTTTGGCATTTATATGTATAAGCAGAGCTACATAGGTTCATGTATATGGCTTCCTATGTATACATATACATGAACATATATTAAAGTCTATGTTATGATATATTGCATTTAATTTTTGCCTTAATAGGCTTGGCTCAATATTTATCAATATTCTTTTGAGGCCTTATTCTTTTATATCAATAAAATCAAAATCTGATGTATACTAATACAGTTAAATTAACAGTCCTTTAGAAATCTATACAAGAGTTTGAATTCCATGGTAATCTTTTTTTTAATCAAAGATGAGAAATTAGATATTTATATGTCCTTTTCTGCTAAAAATTTCTATACCTGACCCTAGATAAACTCCCTTAAGCTTCACAGCTTCTAGGTTTTGTCATTACTCAGTTTATGAAGATTGAAGAGCTTAGATTTCTCTTAAACCATTCTATCACTTGAGATCCACCCCGAATTTTTCACACTTGTCCATTAATGTGCAGTCCTTTCCAATATAATAAATCCTGGGTAAATTCATGCTCAAATGGCTCCTTTTCTGTCTTTTTATCACTGAATATAAAAGTTTTCTATAGTTTGTCACTTAAAGAGGTCACTAAATTAAAGTCTAGAGCTTATTATGACTAAATATATATATATATATACACATATATATATATGGATATATATATATATATATATATATATATATATATATATATATATATATCCATGTATATATATCCATATGTATATACCCCAAATTCTTCTTTCCTGGGTCCTATGCATAGAAAATGAGTAAAATCAGTATATCTTTCTAACTTCAGCAAGTTCACTTACAGAATTTAAATAATCAAAATCTGTCTCTAAAGCACATTATTGATGTTAGTGCTTTTTTTGCCATCAGACTTTTCCTTTCTGATGACTGAGAACCTATGTAAATTTTCACTATCAGTCATTTAAATATGATTTTAGAATTTCTCTATCTGCATTATTCTTCTGCTCGATAGTCTCCAAGCAGATTTTTCTAATAGCAGGAGTATGTGTTCCTGTGGTTAAAATACAACTGAATGCATACTGAAAATTTAGCAAAAATGTAGCTACATACCAGCTGGAGAGTTGTTTGTTATGAAGAGAAATTAGAGAAGTAGTTCAAAAAAGGCTTGTCTAAGCCATGCCACCCTGAACAACCCCAATCCCATTTGACCTTGGAAGTTAAGCAGGGTTGGGCCTGGTTAGTACTTGGATGGGATTGTAAACTGAACAAGGTCCTTGCAATCTGTGAGGTCGACCAAGGGTTGCCTTGCTGGAGTAAGGGAGGGGGGAAGGGAGGGGAAGAAAAGGGAGGGGAGAGGAGGGGAAGGAAGGAAGGAAAGGAAGGAAGGAAGGAAGGAAGGAAGGAAGGAAGGAAGGAAGGAAGGAAGGAAGGAAGGAAGGAAGGAAGGAAGGAAGGAGGGAAGGAAGGAAGGAAGGAAAAAAGGAAAAAAAAAAGGCTTGATTTGGTGTGAGCGGTGTCATGCTCTAACGCCACGTCGGGGATGTCCTCCCATTTTGACTTCACTCTCCTCTGCCTGGAGCATTTCCGTACTCTCTGCTGTTATTGGGAGCACATCAAGGGCAGGGCATATTTTCGTCATTTTTGTGCTTGGCTCGTAATAGGCATTCCATAAATGTTGAGGGTGACTAAACAGACTCTTGAAGGTATGGAGGAAGAGTGATCACTAAAAGGTCGGGATCTGGGAGTGGTGTGACTGCACGTGGGTCACTAAAGGCAGAGTACTTCGTCAGTGTACCTGAGGTCAGTGCTGGCTGTAGAAACGAACAGTAAGATGGGAGCATTGAATGAGTGTTCGTACTCGGCTCGACTATTAATAGGTAGTATTTCAGTTATAAGCTACGACCTTGTAAAGCAGTGATGATCTTCCCGACTTTTCAAGTGAGGAGATGGAATGAGACGCGCACACGGTCACAGTGGTGGGAGGGCTTCACGCGGTGTGCATTCTTCTTCCTACACGCGGGGCTTCCGTTTCTGCATGTTCACTCACCGAGGGACCGGAGACCTCTCTCTCTTTCTCCGGGAAAGGTCTTCATTGTCACTGATACCAACAATATAATTACTGTTGGTCATACACTGCTTACTATTTACCATTTTCACATAAACTTTTCTATACATTATCTTAAATTACATAACAGCTTTATGAGGTTCACAGGACAGATGATTATTACCATTTTATATATGATGAAAATTAGATTGCAAAACATTAAGAGAATTGACCAAGTTAGTATGCTGATAGTAGAAGATACTGGATTCAAACTAATCTTCTACCTCTAACTCCAGTGCTGTTTCCATGATACCAAGATAATTAGAGTAATTAAACAGTAACTATTAATTGCAGTTTGTCCATTTATTAAGTATTGTCATCCTGCACATAGTCTCCTGCGATAATCATATGCATGCTATCTGGCTTCATGTCTGGTTTCCTTCCCTACTTCCTGTTCTTCCTCAGATAAATTATCTAATATGGCTCCATAGCTTGGTTAATGTCCATTAATAGCATTAATAGGAGGCAACTATTAGGATATTTATTGAATTAGTATTTTTTTTTATTAAATGGGTATACTTTCTACAGTCAAATGTCATTCTGTGAGTCTGGTCAAATGCCAAAGTTTACAAAGTTAAGACCTCAGCTAACTGATAGAAACGAGTGACTGTAATTCCATTGAGAACTGTTAGGAAAAAGTGATTAGAGATGACACAAAACGTGAGTAAAGTCTCATTGTCTTTGGTGGTTTTGTGTACACAGCTATTTCAGTGCATCAGTACAGAAGTGTATTGCTTAAATATAAAGAAAAAGTGAAATAAAATCAGAAGAAATTAGAGCTGAAATATTCATACATGCATGTTTAATTGGTAGCCTACTATGTTCCAGGCTGCGGTGCTAGAGAATCATTTAAGGTTTATACTGTCCTTAACACACAGATACTTAAATATTTTACAAATGATGAAACAATCTGAGCAAAGTTAGGACTTTCCCAAGGCTCTTTAGATGGTGTTAGAGCTGTCATCTGACCTCTGCTTTCTGATTCACAAGATTTCTCTCATTTTGCTTCATGGTATTTTATTACATGACAGAAAGACATAATACGTTTTTACTCCGTTATTCACCCAACAATTTGGGACACTTCGTGAGATCTGAACATTTTCCTCTTGCATCCTCTTCTTGAATAAAATCTTTTCATCTATTTTTTTTCCTTCTGTGTTGAGTTATTATGTCTGAGTAAGGAGAGGTTCACTTTCCTTTGTCCTTTTCCGCATAAACTATTCTGCGATAGTTCCTAAGACTGCAATCTTATTGAACTAAATTATACTGGATGAGGAAAACATTTATTTTGCCTCTCGCAGAAGAATATACAGTAAATACAGACAAAATTACTAGACCTGTCAACTGGCTGCTGAGTAAATATGTGACATATTCATGCCATTTTCTCTAGAAAGTAGCATTTCTCATTGATTTATGGTTAAGTATATCACTAACAAGAAACTGCCAAATAAAAAGAGTTGAGTTCATAATTTAAGAAAATATTCAAAGAGGAAATAAAGTTACGGAAGCTTCGCCATTAATGTAGTCATGGCTGAGTACAGTTAGCGCAGCAAACACACATGCATTACATTGTCTTCCTTGAGGTGACATGAGGCCGGGTTAATAGTCCTGGCTGAGCTCTGCTCCACTGAAACAGAGGCTTCCGGGAGAAAGACACATTTCACACCTGAGTGGCTTTTTGCAAATTGAAATCGGTGCTGCTTTCTCTCAGAGAATTCTGGTCCTGAAGTTTTATCCTTGCCAAAAATATCCCCTAAATCATTCCATATCTTGATTTTGAGTTCAGCTTCCTACAGAGATGCTAAGGCTGTATTTGTATCAAATTATTTATTTTCTTAATTTTATTCTTTTAATACCATAGATTTTTTTTTTTTTTTTTGGATGAACCAAGAAGAAAAGGCTTATACCAGCTGGTGATCAGCAAGAAGAGGTCTTCCCCCTTGTAATTCCTATCTTGGGGAATTTGTTTCAATATTTCTGCCTCTATTCTTCAGGAAACATTTGTAACAAACTCATTGCACTTAATGGTGCTTCGCATAACTAATCGCTGACATTATCATAAAAGCTAAAACTAAATTTAAAGCAGTAAACACATTGCTCATTCTCATGCAAGTGTTTTTCATATGTTAAAGTGTCTGGCAAATATTCTGAACTTAAAATCTAAGCTATATTTTAATAGGAATAATGGGAGAGCAATAAGCAGTTATAATTAAAGCTTGAAAACTAATTTAACTAAAAATGAAATGAATTTTGGGCACTGATGTTAATCTTCAAAACTATATTGATAGCCAAAAGGTCATTGTCTTGAGATTTCTTTCTAGCAGTAAAAGGGGTGAGGGAAGAAATAAGCTGTGGAGAAAAAAAATCTATATGTTATTAATTAGCAAGACTTTTTAGGACATAGTGCTGATACTTCATGATCTGGCTTTTATCCCACCCCTTTGTATGAAGTGATAGTACTGTGGGATGTAGAAACTGAATCTCAGATTATTTTGTATCAAAAAATACTCTCCCTCTCACTGTTTGTTTTTTTTTTTTAATTCTGAGCTTTTAAACTTCAAATGCTTGAGTTCCTTCTATCTCCCCCTGATCTTTGCTGCCTTCCTCTATCTCAAACCTTTAAGGACCAGCTCCATCTGTCTGCTCTTTTCCCCACTCCCTTGTGATCATTTGAAGTGACTGAGTGACAAGTCTAATAAAGATAAGTATGTGATAAAGTACTATATCAGATAACATACTTCCAATTTGATAGTGACTTTTTTTGTGCTAAGTTTTAGCAACAGTCATTCGTTACTGAGCAATTCAGTTTGTAGATTCTCTCCTTGGCTCTCAAAACACTGCAGGTAAATCAGGATTTTTTGCAAGCAGTCTTACAGTTTTTAACATGTTTTAAACATAAATTATAGTACGTTATGGGAGCCAATTTCAAAGTCAGTGAAGTTACATCTTGACACACTTTCCCCTTCTTCTAGGCAGCTGCCCCTGACCCACTCTCTTTAGATGACTCTGTCCTCCTCTGTAATCTATGCACTCTATGTCCCCTGGCCAAACGCCCGTGTTCTGGATTACCCCGTGTAGACCTTCTTTTGTCCTCAGCCACCCTGCTTGCGTCAAATTTGTGGTCTGGTTGCTGTTTATCCCAAGGCGATGACAGCTTGTCATGTGCTATGTAACCAGCTCCGTGCTGACCAGAGCGGAGGGCAGGGCTGGGTGCGGTTTAGTGACTGGCAGGAATTGGTTATCATGGAAAGGACAATTACGGCCATCAGAGTGATAGTGAAGTTCAGGTAATTCAATATCAGCAGGATTGCTGAAAGGCAAGGGACACTCATAGGAAGAAGGAACTATTTTCTGTACCATTGTAACACCCTGTGATCACATTCATTATAGCACTTTCCTGCACTTCAGTATAATCACTGGATTACTAGTCTGTCTCCTCCAAGAGACAATCAATTTCTGAGTTCATGGACTGTGCCTTTGATCTTTGTATTCTTAATGCTTGTCACATAAAGTTGTCAAGTAAATAATGCATATTTAATGATTACAAAGGGATTATTATTTTAAAAAGTCTTCTCTGCTGGAAAATTTTTATTCTGGATCCCTCAGAGCCATTCCCTTGTCTTCTACTTGGAGATCTGACTTTTCTAAGTCTCAAAAGTTCATAGTTTATATACCATCAGTCACACTATGTGATTGAGACTTTTAAATAAGTTCAAAACCAGAGAAACTAGAGATTTGCCTAGAGCCTGGTTTCCTAGTTCTTCCAATAGTTTTAAGGGTCACATAATACCCTGTATGAAGTAACTTTCTGCTTCAGATAGTTAAAATGGAGAATTAGATGCAGGGGCCATGATTGTGGTCTGCTGGAATTGGATTCAAGAATAAAGATATCACTCATGTCTTTCAAAGTAGAAATATTATTATTTTGAATAAATTCTAAGTTTATGATGGAGACAATGTCTTTTTATACTTTTTATTTCTAGCAAAAAAAAAAATAGTGCCTGAAACATGGTTCGGTGGCCATATGGGAACTAACGCAGCCTTGCAGATTACTGTCTTGTCTCAAGGCAGCTCTGGCTTTTGGGAATGAAGGACATTGTATTTCTTATGTAAGTTAGAAGAGTTACACTAAAAGAGAGAGCTTACTTCTGCAGAAAGGAAATTAGGACTTGTTTTTTAAGCTCTTAAAAAAAGTTATAAAAAAGAGTTCTCTTGGTGTCATGCACTACGTGGTTTTTGTCACCACTCTACTGTTTTTCTTTTTTAGAGTGAAACACCCTATCATGATGGGCATGACAGAGAAAAGGAACCAAAAATAACGATTATTGAAGTTTTGAATATTTAAGAAATTGAATAATGAGGACAACAGGCAAATATTAGTCCATTAAAATTCCTTAATAAAATGGAATTCTAACTTTTAAAAATTTTATAAAATTTGTCTTATCTGAATTAAAAAAATAGTCACACAAAGGTTATAATTTAAGGATGTGATTAAATATTTTCTAACATGTATCTTTGAGACACAATCTTGAAGACGTTTATATGTTATTTATATATGTGACATAAGAACTATGTTACTTATATAAGAGCTATTACCAAATAAGAATTAAATCCATAGCTAATATATTTTGATTAGGGATACACTTTCCTAACCAATTGGAGGTCATCATTGTCTGAGCTGTTCTCACAAACATACATGCATGTGTATATATGTTTTTATATGCTTTTTGACCCAGTTGGGGTTTAAGCAGCAGAGATCATGTATGGCTGCTGAAAACACTCTATTTTATTAGTTGACATAAAAAATAAAGTTGAAGTCTCACTTTACAAATCACTGAGTATTAGATTTTTCCAGGAGATGTAAAATATTTCATGTAAGCACATCGGGTGTTAGAGCAAAGAATGAGTTGAAAGGCAGAGCTCTGTTCAACCTGCCACAACGTGCAGGCACCCTGGGAGGCTTTTCTGTTTAAAGGGGAATCCATTAAAACATATCTGGATGGGAAGCCAAAGAGAAAGCAGAGGTAACTCAAAATCCATTTCTTGTGATTTTGGAATTCAGAAGAGTGCTTTTTCTGCTCTGTTCCCTCCTCCTCCTCTTCCAAGTCTCTTGAACTTTTAATTAGTTCATTCCGTTTATTACAGATACTCTAGATTCTATCCCTTGTTAAAATCCTATTGACTGTCTTATAAAATCCTTTTGTATTTTCCCAGAATTGGTTCATTGTGTCAGCTGATTCCGTCTGTCTCTATGAAAAAATATCACATGATAAGATCTGAGTTTATAGGATGATAGGCTATTTTCTTTCTTACTGCCCCCTCTTTTATTTGCTCATTGGTGTCCTTGCTCTAAACATTTTTCACGTAGTGTCTTTACTTTCCATCTTTAAAAATTCAAAGTGTTGGAAGAATTCTGATGACTTGCATTTAAAAAAAAAAAAACTTCG